>OZ007587.1:128786637-129386637 GCA_963931845.1 Maratus michaelseni
TTTCATTTCTTCAAAAGTTAGTCACTCATGCTTCCGTTTGTAATTTCTTGCCTTAATTTGATTGGCAACAATAATTATACTGGTGGCGGAAAGAATGCTTTTCAGTTGATTATTTGTTCCCAATTTATGACAGTTTTTGAGAGGGATTTTAATATTAAAATAATTGATTGGTGCTGTTGATTATTCTCAAGTTTGATGATTTTATTAACTTTCCTAGTAAATAAACATTCATGTCAGAAACATGTTTATTATTGAATTCATTAATGTAGTGCTGTGAGATTTAAAAAAAAAAAGAAAGATATTTCAACCTTTTTTTATTTTATTTTACGGCACACTTATAGCAAAATGTTTTCAACACACTATATTGCAATAAAAGTAGGCAATATGAATATGCTGAGATCTGTTGTGATTTTAATATACTTTTCTTCTCACAAATATAATGCTGAGAGCGAGATTAAAAATAATAATAATAATATAGGTGAATTCACAGCTGACAAACAAAATCAATAGATTTTAATGTTTGTTATTGAATTTTTTCATTGCAATCCTCTGCTAATTTATCATTTCTTCAGTTCCTTATCTAGATCTATTTATATTTGCTGTCGTGCATGCACACGCACTTTATAAATAAGGCTTTTCTCAAAATACAGAAATATCTCCTTAGATCTTGTTAGGTGGACATATGAATTGTAACTTTCCAACTGGTAGTAAAATGTCCGGGCTAGGATTCGAACCAGAGGTCTCTTGGGTGAAGCTGCCAAACGCTCTACCAACGGAGCCATCTCGGACGAATCTGAAAGATCTAATTCACGCAGTTAACTTTATTGATCATAGCAACTGGTCTGATTTCTGAATAAGCTCAATATAATAAATCGCAGCTTCAGCCAAGAGATCCCTGGTTCGAATTATGACCCGGATATTTTTCGCCCAGTTGAAAAATTAAAACTCATATGATTTCTTTATCAATTAAATAATTGTTTTTAATTAATCTAGTGGGTGGACATAGCCTTCTAAATTTGTATGAAAAAAGATCATAAGTGGGAAAAACTTGTTCAATTCATTTTTTTTTCAAAGTTTACATATTTTCAGCAGTTAAAAATTTCTATTGCATTTTCTGTTTTAATTATTTTTTTTTCATAGTAATGATATTTCTCTAATAGAATTAGGTATCTGGAAATATGAGAACATTTGCATGTTTCCTCAAATATTTTTTATTAAACGTATTCAAACAATGACATAAATCTGCAAGAAATTCAACTTAATTATACTAAATACTATCTAAAAGTAAATCGTATTATTTAGAATGCTGAACCAAAATAAAGATATTTTTAAGATATTCATAAAATCTTAGAAGAATTTGATTGAAAAATTCCGAGGCACATCAATTGAAAACCCATGCATTAATGTATCATGCAGAGTGTAATTACTTGGAGGAAATGAGGCATTTTTTCAAGTATGTCTCAATATCTCCTAATATGCAACTCTTTTATTTATTTATATTTTTTATTTATTTATTTTTTAATTATTAACTTTTTTAACTTAACTTGTTACGTAAAGATGTAATTTTGTAAACGATTGTTTATTTACTTCCTGATAGGCTAGAATTTTTAAAAATATGTTCACAGGTGTGTTTTCAATGACAATACAACATTTTAATATTTTTAGAACTTAATTACGTATAAACTAATAACTTCATTCTAAGGCATTTTTCAATTAGCCGACTGCAGGTGATAAATAGCCAAATATTCTTTAGGGTTGAAACTCCATACGAGTTACAACAACGGAGTTAATTATGCGCCCAAACTACGCTTGCCAAAAAAAGTCAACAAGCTGTGAAACTACAACAGCAAACTATTTTCAAGACTAAAAAGTAAAAAAATCTGAATAAACAATAAAAATTGTAATATTTATTTTAAAAATACGCTTTAAAAATTAATAGTTTAATATTAATTAAATTATGATTATAAGTCGAGAAAACAATTTAAAAACTCTGAATTTTAGCTTAAATAATGTCCCCCGCCCCACCCCCATTTTCTATTGCCATATCTTAAAAAAGAAAAACAGCAAAAATCACATTAAAAAAAATTCACTAGTTTTCGCTTTTGTTTAAAGTTTAAATCAAAGCGGGGAATTTGCCATAATCAAGATCCACGATATTGCATTGTAATATTGTAACGGAATTTTATTTATTTATTTATTTATTGGAAAAACATGAATTGCAATTAGATTTTTATGCAAAATGATTTTTAAGATAAATATTGAATACTTATAAAATAATGTTTTTTTTTTTTTTAAATACTTATTTTAGAACTGCTTTATACTTTTATGCTGCTTTAAAACGGCTAACTTATAGAAATACCTTGTACAAAATTCTTTAAATAACAGAAAACATATGTATACCTAGAATGACGGTAATATAAACACTTTATAAAAATAAGAGGATGAATTGCTTAATCTCTTACAAACCATACATATCTTTTTTATAAAGAAGAAGATAGAAAAACGCTACTTTGAGATAAAGACATGAAAATAAAAATTCAGTAAAAATTAATAAGACATAGCCTTTAATTGGTTTTTAAAATGAAACTATTTTATATTCGTTCTTAATTTGTTATTTGAATTTAAAAAAATTCTCACAGATTTGCTTTACCTTTAAAAGCGGATTTACATCATGTTCTTTCTGACAGTGAGAGTTAAAAGAGTAAATCAATTCTTCCCGAAATTATAGACAAGCTTTATACGTTTTAAAGATATTTATAGATGATTTTGATAACATATCTGCTCTTTAAGAGAATTATGCATTTAAAATTACAATTTAGTAAATTATTTTCCTTAATCTGTTTATTTTACATCACCCGGAATATGCTAACAGACATAATATTACATTTATTGCATTTTGAACAAATCAAAAGATGAAGCTGGAAACATTTCGTCTAAAAATACCCCTCCCCCATTCCCCTTTCTAATGATAAACATGAATTGCTCCATTACACAACATAAAGTGCTTGTGGAGCGGTACTTTTATAAATCTGCAGTTAGATCAGAGGTTCCGGATAGTTTCCCAGGAGAGACTGGAACAGAAAGCTTTGTAGTGGGAGAGTTATAGTCCTTTTATTGGAGCAAAACTCGTGGAGGAAATAACAAATCTTCTATAATGTTATTCAGGATCATAACAGAAATGCAACTGAAATTGTCTACAGTAGAACTTGAATATCTTCTTCTTTTTTATATATATATATATATATATATATAGTTTAAATTAATTGCGTGTTCATTTATTTAATCAAGCAATTTTCACTGCAAATGGCTTAAGACACTTCTAAATGACAGATTTATTAGTTTAAAAGAATTAAAAAATATGCTCTTGAATTAAGGTTTAAAATAAAAGTTGAATACAAACGTATATTAATGAATATAATCGTACATCGAGACAGATTTTTAAATATTCTACGCGAAAACCGTAATTTATATATATATATATATATATATATATATATATATATTCGTGGTCTAAACCAATAAACAAGTGTATTAAAGATTACGATCACATTTATCTCCGATAAGCATTCTCCGATTTTTCCAGCTAACTTCTTCACAAAATTGCTGTATTAAAACAATCTATATCTGTTATAACTCACACGCGAAATTTTGTATAGAAGAAAACAGAATGTGTAATACAAGCGTACTTGCTTCCGATTGGTTGTGAGTAGATTTTCATAAATGATGTTTTTTGAAAAATAAATTTTCGCTTATTTTCAAAGAATTGCCTGCATGCAGTGTATTAAAACGAAACTTTTATATAAATACTTACTATCTTCATTAGCTTTTAATTTATTTAATGAATAAAATTTTTCTTTTTAATCATGTTTTCACCCTAAAAATATGCGTAGTTCTGTCACACTGCCAGTGCTTGGAAGAAGCCCGAAGTGCGTGGAAGCCCGCTAGAAATAGCAAAACTACAGTAGTCGCTACTTTTCTGCTAGTTTGTAGTGTAGCATGCTTACATTTTGGAAAATGTAATGTAATAAATAGCGCGATAAAAAACAGTAGTTTGTACGCTATTTTAGTGACGCAGTGACGCTACTCTTAATGCTACTTCAGGAAAATCAAAATGTGCCATCTTCGAGGCCAACGAAAAAGACAGGCTACCGCGGTGCATTCCACTTATCTTTTTTTACAGACCGCTAGAGCGACGTGATGCTCTTTTCATACACCTGCATTGGAGCATTCGAGCATCACGTGACTCCCGCAGTCTGTAAAAAAAGATACGCGTAAAGCACCGCGGTAGACTTTCTTTTTCGTTAGCCTCGGTTATCTTTTAATGACGTAATAGTAACTTGCTCCTTTTTTGCAAAATGCGTTCTGTGCAACAATTTGCGAATATCAGCAACTCAACTGCAGCGTTTAGCTGTGCATCGTAAGACGTCATGGATTTTTCCACTGACACTAGCTTCAGCTTCCAAGTGCCAAAAACAAAATCAAAGAAATTAACTTTCTTACTGGAAACACTTGTCTACATATTTATTAGAAGATTTTCATGTTTCAATGCCGCATAATGAAGTTGCTTTATTTACATATTATTTTTTGACCATATGGCAGAGAAAATTAATATTGAATCGCTCTGGTAGGCATATAACTAATAATATGTGCTTAAAGTAACATTTTAGAGAATAATAATAATAATAATAAATCTTGTATGTTGACTTTCTTAATTTTTTATTATCCTCAGTTTTATCGCATTTATTTGATCGTATCCCGGCAAACGCGATATAACGAGGGGCTATGGGCTATTGTATTACTTAATCCGTATCCTCAATTTCAAGTGTAGATAGAATTCTTTGATAAATACGGAAATTAACGAAGTAGGGACTGCTTTTGAAAAGTAGTTTGCTGTACAAAAAAGTAAGTTGTGGTTATAGTTAGCTAAATTTTCTGTAAAGTAGCTGTAGTTGTAATTCGCTACAAAAATAAAGTAGCATTTTTCGACAGCAATAGCTATAAAGTAAATACCTAAAATCATAGGCGTGTTTCAAGCATAATTCTAAAGGTTTTAAAATGTTTAGAGTGCTAAGAGCTAAGTGCTATAATTGTATGATACAGTAAAAACATGCGAATCTTCTTTTGACATTCCTGTAAAATATAGTATTTTTGAGTTACGCCAATTTTGTTTTAGAGGGAACGTGGATAGATGCATTTAAATTTGGTAAAAGAAAAAATAGCACATCGACATCATCGACTCAAATTCAATCTGGTTACTTTCCGAAACATCTTTTCATTCAAATTTTTTTTTTGCAAACGTATCAAATTTCAGGTGTTCTTATTAAGAAACTATATAATCGAGCTGTTTTTGCCGTTTTTCGTAAAAGGTAGAAGATTTTTCAGAAAATGCTGTCAAAGTTGTCTCGAACCGAATTTCCGGACGCGACAGTGCAGGAAAAGAAATAAAAACTGTAGTCCTGCAGAGATCGATCCAGGCAAAATTTGAGGCCTATTTAGTGCCCCCTCAGAAAAATCTTTTTAATAAAACAGGACTCTTCACAAAATTCTTCTAAGTAAAACGGGTCTTTTCATAAAAATCCTTTTAAAAAAATTGCCCGCATCATAAAATCCCATTCCATAAAACGCACTCTTCATTAATTATTTTTATTCTGTTAGGTATTAAATGTGTAATTTGCAAACAAAACAAGTTCACCAGAAAGGAAAACTTTAGCAGAAGTATTTAAAGAATTAACTATTAATAAATGCTTGGTTCAAATTTGAGTAACTCTACTTCCTCGTCCGTTGCGAAATGTTATTTTTCACAAAAATATAATCAATTTATAAAAATAACTTTTCACAAAGCCCATTTTCACAAAATGGGCCCCAAGAACAAAACCATGTATCGACACCCGAGTCCTGCGGGACAAAAATTGTTTGTAACTCAACATATAAATCATTTATCAGAAAAAGAAAACCATTTTCGATTAAAAATCTCTTCAATAATCATGCCTGCAAGTGTATGCTTTTACGTTTAAAAATCAAATAAACGTCAAAGTTTCGCGTTGTTGTGCGTGAAAAATATTTTTGAGAACCGCTTTAAAACTTCTCTAGCATAATATTTTGTTTAATACATTTGATGTAGTATAGTGCATGTCTGTATTGTAGCTCCCCTGTGCGTTTTTAACCCACTTTAGGTAACATTAACAAGTGTCACTCCTGAACACCTTGCGCAGCTTATAGGGGGTTAGAAATGATTGTTAAATGAAGTCACGCTTACTATGTGTAGCAGCTGTATTGCGTGATCAGCGGACCAACCTCATGTAAGAGTCTACAAGATGACGCCTCTCTAAGATTAAAGAAATGTTACAGCAATATAATGACCGATAGAGTACAAATTATATGAAATATAGATAATAAAATTGTATTTTAAGTATTTTGTTTCGCATAAGCAGAATTATATTATATAAAAGTATATAATTTTTAGTGCAGTCGTAAAAAAAAGAAAAAAATAAGTTTTTCCTTCACTACTAACTCTGCCGCAATTTGCTAACTTGTACCAATCGATTGGTAATAACGGATACTAATTAATGCTATACTTAAATTTTTGCTTAGAGGGTTGGTCTATATACTTAAATTATAAGAAACTTTAAAAGTTTCAATACTGATATATAATTTTGACATCATTTTTAAATTTTTCGGTCAATTTTAGGTTCGGATACTAAACGGCAATCATTTGTTCAAATATTTAAGGAATTTTATGCAGATTTAACGTTTGGAACTCCTAATATTAAATTATTTTTTAATCGTTGGGAAAGAGATTGAAATGTGGCTAGATTTTTACGCATAACTCAAAAACTACATTGCGGAAAAAGCTGTAATTTTTTTTTCGCATATTTGAAGCTTCTAAAAAGTTATTTCTGTTAAAAGAGTGTTAAAAGTATTCTGTTACAAGAATACTTTTAAAATAATTTATACGTTACTATTCATATTTTTTAAATATTAATTTCCAATAATATATACTTTGAAATGCATAGTTGTTACAACCTATGAATTTTTTAACAGAAATTGATTTCCAGAAGCTTCAAGTATACGAATAAAAAAAATATAGGTCATTCCGTAAGTGAGTTATACTTAAAAAATTATCTGCATTTCAATTTGTTTTACAGCGATTAAACCTGAATTTAACATTAGGAGTTCCAAACGGTTGGTTGCCGTCCGTTACTCTACAAATGTCCCATCGGTAAATTTATCCTTGCTTAGTGTTGCCAGGTCAAATATCACGAAAAAGCTAAACATACACACACAAAAAAAAAAAAAAAAACATGCGGGACTACGGTTTTTAAAGCGGAAGATAACAATACAATAAATCCTATAACCGGAACCTGTATATAACGGAATCCTGTCTTAAACGTAAAAAAAAAAAAAAAAATGCGCCCTACAGAAGAAATATCATACACATATATCTGCTAAGATGGAAACCCTCTAAAACGGAGATGTTCTCCGGCCACATGAGATGCCGTCTTAGCAGATTTTACTGTGTTAAATAAACACAATAATATTATACAGTAAAATCTGTGAGAGCGAAATCGCTAGGAATCGAAACCAGATTCCGTTTCGGAGAGGTTTCCGATTGAGAGTTTTAATTAGATAGTATCTTGCATAGAGTCTATGGAATATCTACGTTTAAGGCAGTATTCCGTTATAGACAAATTTCGTTTTATCAGGTTTTACTAGAAAAAGTTTTAGCAGGTAGAATTGTACGGTATTCCTTTCGGCGGGCCCACAAAAATGTTCAATTATAGACAAGGTTCTGTTTTCCCAGCTTTTACTGCATTAAGTTTCTTCAATGCAGACTAACAAACAGCATGGAACTAAAAGAAATTTAGAAACGTTTGAGCATCATGAAAAATCGGGATTTTGGGCATCCCGCACAGTGGTTCCCCGGGACAAGTCTTGAAACCCCTGAAAATCGGGACATCCCGCGTATATCGGGACACCTGGCAGCATATTCGTGCTATACATTTGTGAGCATGTTCACGTCGATCAAAAAAAGTGCAGGGCTGATACGTTGATTTCAGTTCAATGGATTTCGGAAGCGACTGACTGTAAAGCTGATCTTAACAAAACTTCACTCATCGAAATATAAGCATGAAAAATCTGGTAAACATGGTGGCCATGGGATAACACCTCTGTGACGAATCCAAACATGGACATTAGCATTGAGTTAAAAAATACTTCTGTGCGGAATGCAAATTCAGAATACAATACTAATAACCTGAAAATGAACAAGTACTTTACAATTACAGAGAAATTCAGTTACTCACAAATTATTCAGTTACAAAGTTAGCCAATTAGTTTGTGCCCACCTTGTATAGTGTATAACGCGTATACATAACACAGCACAATAAGTAAGAGTTATATGATTTGTTTTAAAATGATTCGGGAATAAAATACATACTGTGGATGTTAAAAAAGCACATTTAAAACATTTTAATTATACTTTTTACTTTTTCAAAACAGCTGATTTATAATTCTATTTTTTTTTAAATTGTTAAGAGGGTAAAAAAAAAAAGAAGAACGAATTTTAGTCAGTAAAAAAATAAAATAAATGAAAATTAGCTTATAATACAGTCAGTCAGATTCAATAAAACGTGAATTGTAATATTTAATATACAGGGTGTGAACGTATAACCTGACCGACATTTATTTTCGCAACCGTTGGTCCTAGATGCATACTTCCAAATTACGAAAATTGTTTAAATAAGGTAAAGAATTATTTTTAAAGCGATTTGGGTCAAGAAAAGCATTTATTAAAAAATTAAGAAATTAAAATTTTTATACGGTCCCCTGGTCCTATAAGTGATATTTAGTAAAAATTTACTGTGACACTAACAAGTAAGACAAAAAAAAGTCCCATTCATCTAACATTAAAATTGACCGAGTTATGAAATTTTGAAATGCATGACTTATAACCACTTTTTTGCATCTCAAAACAGATGATTTTGACCATGCTTTCAGGGGTCGTATATAAAGTACTTAAACTTATTTCAAGGTATCTGCGCTTTGAAAGAAATCGTACAACTATTACGATTGAGTTAACTTTTATTAGTTAAGTTTCAGATTAGTTAAAATAATTTTAACATATGTTTTATTTCGAAAGGATTTGAGGCTATGATTTCTTTTAACAAAAATTATGTTATTTTCATAAGTTTTATTTAACTTGAAACGATCGTCTTTCCAGTTTAAAATTTGTGCTCGAACTTTTAACTCATTTTCAAATGTCCGATCGAAGTTAAATTTTACATACTGACTTAAATCCAATGGCAATGTAATATTATTATGATTTTCGACGCTTACCATCTTATACATACTTATATTAGAGGATAACACAAAAAAATTAGGATAGATTACCGTCAACAAGTTTAAGAAAGAGTTTTAGATTAGATAACATAAACCTGCGATGGTTGTGTTTTTTAACTTTTATAATTACGTTTTATGTATTTTTTAACACTGAATAAAAAAATTTCCTTCACTTTTAACCACCATGTCAGGATTTTTCGCAAATTGTAAATTTCAAGGTTAAGAAATAACGAAAAATCTGATACTATAAAATATATGTAAAACTTTTTTATTCAGTTTAATTTTATTTAGTTCAATAATTTATTCAAATTTTTGGCTTATACTGGGTTTCTTACAGCTAAACAGCTCAGGGGTCCGATGAGGTTGGGAGGGGAGGGGGGGGGGGATCAATTTTAACTTTTAGCTTTTTAACTTTGAAATTTGCGATCTGAGAAAAATCCTGACGTGATGGTTTAAAATGAAGGTCATTTTCGGATTCAGGGCTAAAAAATACATAAGAATCAATTTTTAAAAGCTAGAAAACATGGTACAACCCAAAATTTGAAAAACAGTGTAATCTAACAGCATTTTAAAATCTGTATCATTTTGTAAAGAATTGAGGCTGTTGTTTTTCATCCTTTTATTTAACAAAAATTCTGTTATCTTTATCCTCTTATATCTTCAGCTCAAATTGTATATTTTGCATTAATATGTCAGAAATATTATAGATTTCACATTTATATTAGATTGCAATGTTAATTTTGCTTTCAATTATTTTTTTGATATATCTGACGATTATTTATGTTTCTACTACATTTGTGAATGACCCCTATTTCGCAGCAAAAAATATACTCCAACTTTAAACAGCTATTACTCGGTCAATTTAAAACCTAGATGAATGGAACTTTTTTTGTCTTACTTGTTAGTGTCACAGTAAATTTTTACTAAACATCACTGATAAGACCGGGGGACCGTACAAAAATTTAAACTTCGTAATTTTTTTAATAAATGATTTTCTTGACCCAAATCGCTTTTAAAATAATTCTTTACCTTATTTAAACCATTTTTGTAATTGAAAGTATGCATCTAGGACCAACGGTTGCAAAAATAAATGTCGGTCAGGTTATACGTGGACACCCTGTATAATAAACTTATTTTTAAAATACAAACACGTCATTACGAAAAATGAGAAGAATAAGCATTTAAACATTAATTTCTCACTCGGACATTTTTTTTCTCCTGAGATAATTTCAATTGTAGATAAAGACAGAAATGAAATGTAACAATTTATATTATGTAAGTGTAAACATTTACAAAAGGAAAAGATTTTTCAAATCTATTTTCTGGAAAATTTATTTTACGTCCATAGATTTTTTTTTTTTTTTTTTTTTTTTTTTTTTTTTTTTTGCACGAGTGGTTGTGACTTTTTATAGACCCCGACTGCATATTCATGTACCCACAGCGGCTTACTTCCGACGTACAATAACAAATCACTTCCCATTCGAACAACTTAACATTTATGGTTCACCAAAATGTATATCCTTATTTTGGACCATGAAGAGCTAATATTTTGAGGTCATAACAACATCTACCCCGCAATCATGAAAATTGATTGGTGAAATTTATTTACTTAAAAAATGTACAACAATGAAACATATTTTACAGTTTTAATTTCTATTCAAACCCTTAAACGTCAGATGAGAAATCAATTATAAATACAGGTTCTTATGGCAAGTTTTTAACACTTTTCAACATAGTTGATAAGAATTTATGACTTCGGTTTGTCTGTCTGCCTGTCTATCTCTCTGTCAGTGCTCTAACGTGCGTAAATATACCCGGATTTCCATGTAATTGATTTAGGTTATTGCGGTTTACTACGGCATGTTCTCTAATGAAAATGAAGTGTGTAGCATTTATAGGGTTTACAGGGGGTTCGTTTACAAGGGCACTCAAAAGGATTTCGTTATACATTATGATAAATGTCGAAAAATCGCTTGAAATGCATTTTAATGATGTTACACTATTTCAAACATATTGAAATTGATATACATCATAGAGGTAGACTACAAGATGTTCACTGTAAAATAGGGTGTACATAGCATTTATCGTTCACTTACAAAGATACACAAAATAATTTGGTATAGTAATGTCGATAATTGCTATAGAAGTTCGTTTTCGGTTGTGGTGTGCGTTTTCAAATTTAACTAATTATTTTGTGTATTAGTTAGTGTGCAAAAATTCTATAGATCATGTAGAAGGATGCACAAAATAATTCGAGTACTAATTTTCTGTTTATTGACGAAGATTGCTGGAGGGGAATTTTCGACTGTATTATACGTTTCCCATCTAAACTAAATTATTTTGAACAATACTATGCAGTATATACAAATCTACACTGAAAAAAAAATTGTTAATTTTACAGTATAATACTAGCACCCCAGCTGACAGTATTATACCGTAAAAGTAACAGTAATAAACAGTAAAATAAGCAGTAATACACTGCCCCACGGGTGCTAGTATTATACTGTAAAATCAAAAATTTTTTTGCAGTGTATAAATCATATACAGACCTGCACAAAAGAATTCGGATATTTTCCCGACATCGATGATGGTAATTACTGAAATTGGATAATTTAGAATAGTATATAATTTAGAAAGATAATAGAAACTGAGTTTTTTAACAAAACTTAACAAAATTATGTATATCTGAAAAAAATAAAAAATAAAAATAGAAATAAGTAAATGTTGAATGAGTCGGCATGTTCAGGGAATGCTGATTGCCAAATGTGCGGATAGTTGAATGCTCAAAATATATATCTGATGAGGGGGACATCAATGAAACAGTGAAGCAGGAAAACAATTTTTCCGTCCAAGCCTATTTTCCTGTCGAAGTCAGTCAAATAATTCTGATTTTATTGTTTTAAAATTTGCAGATTAAACAACTTAGTCACCAGATGAAAAAATTTGGTCGCCAGTGACGACCGGGCGATCGCATTTGTCAAGCCTTCGTTATATAAGGTCTACTTATTACATAATCATTTGGAATTTCGTTTTACATTTAATACAAACTCCGCTTAAAAAGCCACTTCGCTTAGTAAGTCATTTGTAAGTGGATCCCAGAGTTTAACTGTATTGCAGAATGGCTTTCTTTTCCGTTATAAAATGAGATCTTCTGTCGTAAAGGGATCTCGTAATGCAGGTCAATTTTTAACACTTTCGAACGTAGTTTAAAAGTGTTTATTACGTCATTTTGTTTGTCCGCCGTCTGTTCGTGCTCTATCGTAAAATATGCTCGGATTTTCAAAAAATTATATATGATATTGAGGTTTACTATAGCATGTCCTCTATTAAAAATGAAGTGTTTACCATTTATAGTTTGTTTACAGGGACGCTCAAAAGAATTCCGATACATTATGGACTGTGCGGAAAAGTGTGTTTGTATGGTGTTCTTCTATTTAAAACATAATGAAATTGATATGCATTTCCGAGGTGCACTAAAACGTGCTTTCTGTAGAATATGGAGTGACTTTATCATTCATTTACAGGGTCACACAAAATAATTCTCTAACAGAATCGAATGCACTGTATTTTAATTATATTACACTATTTCAAAAGTAACGAAAATGATACACTACAAGACTTTAGAGTAGAATATGGTGTGGATGGCATTTGTCGTTCATTTACCAGGGACACACAAAATAATTCGGTTGCAGTACTGTACATGAACGATAATTAGTGGAAGTGTGTTTTCAATTATGGTATGCGTTTTCAACTATTTTTTTGCATTTTACGTGGTGTGTATAAATTGTATACATCATATGAAGGGCTGTACAAAAGAATTCGTAAGCATTACTGTCCATAGGGGTGAATGTGTTAAGGGTGGTTTATAATTACTTAGTGCATTTTTCAGCTGAACTATATCTTAGCATACTAGGAGGTGTTTTTAGAATATCAATAAATTAATATCCAGCTCTACGCAGAGAACTGGATACATTGCCGTCTACGCCATGGCTATGGCTTGACGTGCATTTTTAGTTTTTTATCCGTTTTCATCTGAATTAAATTTTATTTTAATATGTGCGGTGTGTATAAAAATCTGTAGCAAATATACAGGACTGTGCAAAGGAATTTGAATATATTTTCTTATATTGGCAGAAAATTGCTGAAGATGAATTTTCAACATGTTATGTATTTTCTAACTAAACTAAACTTTAGTATACTTTATACTACGTAGATATACAAATCTATGGATCATATACATGGCTGCTCTAAAAAATTCAACTACCTTTCCAATTATGCATGATAAATATTAAAATTGGGTTTTCAAATGTGTGTATTTGTTTTCTGTGCTACGTGTTTTCCTTTTAGTTTTTATGTTTACTTTTATATCTTCTTTGACCTTATGACGGTGAAGTTTTCTTACAGTATTCTAGAAGTGTTGAAAAGTGTTTCATAATCTATGCTTGACGCATGATTTTTTATTTCTTGTTACTTTAGCATGAACCATAGAAATTTTATTGCTTTACGATACTCCTCTTCAAATACCAATATACCACTCAAAAACAGTATCAAGAAAATTATCATCAAGATAAATAATTTCCGTCGATATCATGATCTTTTCTATAGTTATTTTTTCTCACAACAGAGAGGCTTTAACACAACATAGAAAATGCTCTTCTCTCTCTAAAAAAAAGCAATATGTCTTAAGGTAATTTGACTGTACGTAATAACCTTGATTCTTTGCTACAGCTCCTGGATCGAATTTTTCGTAGCACCGTCATGTCGATTTCGTTTTACTTCTCTGGGCGATTCTCCAAGTACCGTTCAATGTAAGGAGATGCCGACTTCCTAATGCTCGCTTTAACAAACTAAATGCTCACTAATCCACGTGGGGACGGCATCAGGTGATTTGGGCCGTATTTCTTGACACATGATACTTCTAAGTTCTATTCCTGTTTTTTTTTTCCACTGCACTAGTGGTTCTTGAATTTTCGTTAAGGCTGTTCTTCAATCAAAATACCTTACTTTGTGCCACATTCACGAAGTAATTTTTATCCACTCATGCATAAAAATTCCAGACCTTCTGATTTTGATTCCAATTAAATTATCTGTGTTTTCTTTATTAATATTGATAATAATAAATTAAATCTGTGTTACGTGTAGCATTGCTTGAACCAGCCAGAAAGTGTAAAATAATAATGTTTTGAATTTTGCTTCAATGCATCAGTCTCCTATAATTTTCAAAACTAAATAACCTGAATTAATAAAGTAGAAGTTTTTCATATATTGGTCATTAAAAAGAAAATTTATAGAATCCATTCTGAAGCTTCGTATTTTCGAAGTATTTTTAAGACTGAAATCTTAGCGACTTGGTGGATTACCGCTATCTTTAATAAACTAAATGCTCACTAATCCACGTGGAGACGGTATCAAGTGATTTGGGCCGTTTTTCTAGACATATGATACTCCTAAAAGTTCTATTCCTATTATTTGTTTCAAAATGCTCTAGTAGATCAAAATGCCTTGCCTTCACTTGCCACATGTTGTGCCATATTCACTTGCCACATGTTGTGCCACATTCACAAAATAATTTCTATATACTCATGCATAACAATTTCTGATATTTTAATTTCAATTTCAAATAAATGAACTGAGCTTTTTATTAATATCGATATTAATATATTACGTCTATGAGACTATAGCAGTCTGTCACCGGACAGAAAGAAAAAAGCGAGGTTTTAATAACTAAGCACACTATGAAAATAATAATAATAATAATTTTAAGTAGAGGTATTTCATAGATTAATAAAGAAAAAGACAGATAAAGAACTAAATTAAAAAAAAGGCATTTCCAATCTTCGTTTTTCAAAGCTAGGTCTCAGAAATATAGTAGATTGCTGCTGCGATGCGAATAATGAAAAAAAAAAGACGTTGTTATCAGAGTGTTAAGATATTTTTTCTTATACAGTGCCAAAATTAGCTATATTTTAAACCAATTTAGGGAAATTAGTGAAATGAGAAAGTTTTAACTTTTAAACAGCCATGCCTCATTTTTAAAGACATTAATGTCACAGTAAAGTAAAAATAAGCTAACAGTCAGTCATCTGTAATCAAAGTTGCATTGCATAAAAAATAAACTGTTTTAATTAATAATAAGCCATAGTAACAAAATATTGGCCTCATGATCCAATTTTGAACTTCCGAAATAGTAACAGGCAATACATCTTTAAAAATCAGAAATATGGAAATATTGAATTTCTTAGTTTAATTTAACTTGTTATTATTATATTAATGGCATTGTTGTTGTTATTAAAACTTGGCAAGGAATTAACTATATGATTTTGAAAACGTAAAATTCTTAATGTATTATTACTTTCTTCCTCTTTTTTTTTTCTTTTAGTAATTATTAAATATTTAGCTTTACCGCTTATAAAATTCCAGATTTGCTTCCGTGAATGAACAAAAGACATGTTGACAAATAATTATTACTTGTAAATTTGGAAGATGAAATATCTCCGGAATTTCTGTATCTACAGAATTTCTGTATAGGAGATTTGTTTTAATACTTTTTTCTTTCTTTTTCTTTTTTTTTTTTTTTTTTTTTAACATAAATAAAGTTCCGTTTCCGAATGTTTATGGACAACTATATATATATAGTATATATTTAAGGTTTCGTTCATCTCACGAAACCCTATTACTCCCGCTCCTTGTCTGTCCGTCACAGAACCGTTCTCAAAAACTATATAACTTACAGGCATGAAAATTTGTGTACTTATAGCTAAATACATACTATGAAGCTCAAAATATTAAAATTTGAAAAAATTGTGTTATTTTAATATAGTGAGATAAAAAACCGAAAATCTAACAGCCTTTTCCTATTAAATTTAAACATTTTTCATTATAGCAGTTGCCAACAATTAAAAATCCACAATAAAATTCTTTCTACAGTAATTAATTATCTATTGAAAGATTTCCACGGGAAAAATAAAAATGAAATAAAAAGTTTCTTCAATTGAGAAAAAGAGTAATATGACGTCATATTGGTAATAAAACGGAAATTTTTAAATATTTCTCAATAATACAAGGAGTATGAGTATGTGTCAGTACAGAAAGCAGCTTAATATCACGTCATTAGAGAATTAAAAAGAAAATTTATCTGACGTCATATTGGAAGTTTAACGGATTTTTCAAATGTTTGAGAATAATACAAAGCGAGTATCAATATGAGTAATAGAGAATAGTAAATATATGAGTTTGAGGAACGTATTGAATCATGATAAAAACCCGATTATGAAAATATTCGCATATTTTAACATTTTGAAGGTGTACAACATGTTTAATTTTGAAATTGATGATTCTTTTTTAAATATCGCATTTAGTCTACATGACAGATATTATTATGACAGAGTATAATAGCGGGCTGGTTCAGATATTCGAAAAAACGAGAAAAATAGACCGGTAAATTTTTACTTTATAAAAAAACATATATACAGTCGAACCTCGTTAACGCGAACACTCAATGGGAAACTTTTTTTGTTCGTGCTAAAAGTAGTTCGTGTTATCCGAACTTAAATACATTACATACAACTGGATGGGGAAATCAGAAACAGTTCGTGCTAAAAGTAATTCGCGTTAAGCGTGTTCGTGTTAACGAGGTTTGACTATATATATATATATATATATATATATATATATACATATATATATATATATATATATATATATATATATTTAAGGAAATTTATTCAGATTTATTAGAGAACAGATAAAGTGTTTTGAAAGAATTATTAAACGAAACCCTTTGCGCGATCTTCGATCACACTTACCCACTTGTTTTTTTCATTGGCTTGGAATCTTCAAAGTCCTTTTTTTAAAGAATGGATGATATAATTATTAATAAGAATATTTTTGAATTTTAAGATAATGGAAAAAAAAGTCATATGCGTGAAATGTGAAGAAACAAGCAACAGCACCGGTTTCATTATGAACTGACTAATAATAACAGTCTTAACAGCAATTAAAATTTGAATATAATAACAGTCTTTTCCACTTTTTTTTTAGGCTGTTCTCAAACTAGCTACTTTGTGATACATTCCTCATAAAATTGGTAGGCGTTCTTATTAATAAATTTGAAATCGATTAGTATTTTCCGTTTTTTGATAAAGGCTAAAGTGATGTTCAAGAAATGCTGGTAAATTTGACGTTTTGAACTGAATTTTCAGAAACGGTAGCCCGAGAAAAGTCGTGATAAAAGAGGAATTGCTTATAACTCCAGATTAATCCATTTATCAAAAAAGTAAAAAAAAAAAAAAAAAATAACATTATTCGATTCCAAATTGCTTTGATAGTCATGCCTGATAATTCCATGATTTTATGTTTAAAAACAAGCCTGTAGAATGTATCAGACAGTTTCGCGTTGTTGAGAGAGAGAGAAAAAAATATTTTTTGAGAATCGCTTTAAGGCGGTTCTCAAATTCCCTGCTCAACAACGCGAAACTTTCCGACACATTTTTTAAACAAAAAGGCATAATAAAACTGGCAGACCTGACTTTTGTTGTGATTTGGAATCGAATAGTGTTTTCCATTTTTTGGTAAATGAGTTGGCTATAAGTGATTGTTGTCACGTGACGATCGGTTTTACTCTTTCTGGCACTGTCGCACCGGAAATTCGGTTCAAAACGCCACCTTTGATGGTATTTTCTGTAAGATCTTCTGCCTTTACGAAAAATTGGAAAACGCTATTCTGAATAAGAACACCTGCCAATTTCATGCTTTTTCGAACAAAAATGAAACAAGAAATATGTCTGAAAGTAGCTCCTTTCGGTTTGAGAACAGTCTTAAGATAAAGTTTTCATACAAAATCATTTCAATAGATTACAGGATAAAGCGGTACTTTTTATTGAGAAAATCGTGGCAAAAAGACATTACAGCCTAACCATTGGGGGAATTATCCCGCTGAAACACACCAAGTTAGAGAAAACGAGTAGAATATGAAACAAGAAAAAACGAACAGAAGTTGGGGGGGAGGGGCGGTGGCAACGAGGAAGGATTTCGCAGAAGGAGAACGAATAACGTGAGTAAGCTGAACTAACGGAATGAAGAAAATAAAGAAAAAATGGAAAAGAAAACCGTACCGCCATTCATAAGAAATGAAGTTTTATTTTGTGAATGGAAAACCGTGAGTGTAACGTGGTGGCTGTGAATGTATTTTGAGAATCCACCTGGAAATCTTCCCACAAACTCGTCGATGTTTTATTTGGTCTTAGCCCAAGTTTTGTGATTTATTTAGCAAATATATTTCACGCGTGGAATGAGTGTAGTTATTAGGCTTGGAAGCCAGATTGGCTTCTCCTAGGTGAGATGCATCTAATTTGCTTCTCTCGGCGCATGTCTTCTCCGTATATTTGTAAATTTGAAGGACGGATAACCCCGTCCTTCAAATTTATAGCCAACTTTTTGAGCAGGAGAGGTGGGAGCCCAGATTTTTAAATGGAACCTGTTGTCTATGAAAAATTTCCTCATATATAAATATGTATATAACCATTAAAAAAATCACAGAAACATCATACAACATGTGGGGGAAAATATATATATTAAATATGAAAAATGAACGCGTACCTGTTTGAACAATATACATAAATATGTAGAGAAAAAAACAATGGATAGAATTTAAAACAAAGATAATATAATATAGATTAGAGGGAAAAAATGAAAAGAAAATTAAAAACCTGAAAGATGAAACACAAATCTGTAATGAAATGTATCCCAAATTAACAACAAAAAAAAAAAAGTAAGATTTTGAAATAAATGATTTTTTTTTTTTATTATTTTTTTTTAATTATTGTGGAACTATGGCAGAATTATAAAGTAATAATATTATTCAAGCCCAAATTACCATAAATTCCACAAAAAATGTATGACTTCATCTTTGTACGAGCTATTAAAAAACCCAAAATTTGGGTGATCATACATTAAAAAAAAAATACAAAACCAGAAGAAATAAGATATTAGAAATGAAAAATATAAAAATATAAGTGAGGATAATTTCCCCATATTTAAACTGTAAGAGACATGGTCGCATGTGTATTTTTTTTTTATACAAGGCGCCATTTTCCACTTATGAGTTTTGAATGCAGTAGCCGGTTCAAGAGCAACTGCCGCTGGTGAAAAAATTATAGTGGTGGGAAGAAAGTAGAGAGAATCACAGATTCCCAATCTGCTTGGTTCAAAATTTACCAGAGGAAAATGGCGGCTTGTATCACGGAGATATACATGCGACTGACGCAGGGTTAAGGTATATTTTTAGATAAGATTTTGGGTTAAAATTATAACTTTATCCTACATTGTACGAATTTGTCTTTTCAAAGTATGATTTTCTATACTCATAATTTATGGTTAGATACAAAAAATAAAATAGAGATTAATTCTTTGCCTTATTGAAAAGCAGACATCTGCGATTACATAAAGCGAATATTTTTCTTTGAATATAATGGTTAACACGGGACTTTAATTTATTTATTAAAGGTTAAATTTTAATTGATTCATATATGCATCACTTAGCAAAGGTTAACATGGATCGGGTATTTTCTAGAGTTTGCGGAAAAGAAAAAGAAAAAAAAAAAAACATTTACAATGCACGAAAAAATATTATTTAATCAGGCGGCTACTAAACACGAAGAACTTTGGGAGGATATGTGTTAACGGATTAATTACGTAGTTAAAAATTAATTATTTTACGTTATTAAGACATTATTGAAGTTTCATAAATTATATACTTGAATTTATTATTGAAGTTTTATTGTTTCATTTCTTCAATAAATTTTGTTCTATTGAATGAATACAAATAATTTTATTATACTTCAAATGAGAAAACATTCATTGTTTAATTAGATAAAAATTGAGGTTGAAAGTAGAACTTATATAAGGTTAAATAAAGTCGGACCTTTTCCCAGTGTTTGTGAAAAATAAAAAAATAATCATGTGCAACGCATGAAGAAATATTATTTAATCAGCTGACTACTAAACGCGAAGTACTCGGGGAGGAGAGGTATTAAACGAGTGAAAAAAACGAAAACAAACTTCATTATCAAATATACGTGTGTAATTTCTCATAGCTACTTAAACAGTTAATTGTTTTGAGATATTAAGGCACTGTTGAAGCTTATACATTTTTTTTTTCTTTCTTTCTTTTCTTTTCTTTCTTTCATTTTTTTTTTTTAACAACTCAAATTATTCTATTACTCGGCAAACGAGAAAACATTCATTATTTAATTAGATAAGACGTGAGGTTAAAATTAGAACTCAAACAAGGTTAACATGTAACGGGATTTTTCTAGAATTTTCAAAAAAGAACAAAACAAATCAACTGCAATGAACGAAAGAGTTGTATTTAAATAGCTGATCATTAAACAACTAATACTGGGGAGATGGAAAGTGTGAAATAATTGAAACAAGCGAGAACAAATTTCATCAGGCAATTACAAAACAGAAAATAACAACATAAAACTTTACTTTTTAAAAATTCATTACGATTTAAATCACCACTCACAGCCCATTATATGTGTTTAAATACCGTCAATAATTTTTGCGATAACCATTTTAGACAAAATATAAATGTGTGTACTGTAGACGTTATTAAAAGATAACTGACAGCTTTAAGTAATATTTTATAACTCTGTTATTCAATTCCGCTAAGGTAAAAAGATACCCCAATTTTGGTGACTATCTTAAAAATAATAATAATGTTTTCCACCTTATGAAGAGTAATGTTTAACTCGCCAATTAAAAAAAAAAATTCTCTCGTTGTTTTATGCCAAAAGAGGAAAATTAAAAAACTATGCGAGTATATGTCCATAATATAATAACAAGAACATATTAGTTCAGACAATTAAATATACTAAATCAACATGAGTGAAAAAATGGAGGCCAGGAATCGTACCTAGGACTTTCAGCGTAACGTGCTGTTGCTCTGACACTGAGCCATCCCTGTTTGATATCCTAGCCCGTCAATATCTCACATTTATACATGTTGGAAAGAGTCACCGCCAGCATTTTCTGCAACTTCAGATGACATAGCAACGATGAATTGGTAATTATTCATTGTTCCATAATTACACATAAAAGCAAATCACAATACGTCTGATTACTTCATTTTATGTAATACAAGAACATATTAATTCAGACAACTAAATACACTAACCCAACATGAGTGAAAAAATGGGGGCCAGGACTCGTACCTACGACTTTCAGCGTAACGTGCTGCTGCTCTGACACTTAGCCACCCCTGTTCGATATCCTAGTCTGTCAATATCTCACATTTATATACATGTTGGAAAGAGTCACCGGCCAGCAATTTCTGCAGCTTCAGATGACATAGCAACGTTAAATACACTAACCCAACATGAGTGAAAAAATGACCGGGTCAGGACTTGAATCTGGGACTTTCAGCATAACGGTAACATGCTGCTGCTCTACCTCTGAGCCACCCCTCGTCGATATCCTAATCCGGCAATATCTCACATTTATACATGTTGGAAAGCGTCACCGTCCAGCAATTTCTGCAGCTTCGGATGACATAGCAACGATGAATTGATAATTATTCATCGGTCCATAATTACATATTAAAATTCCTGGCCGTGAAATCATCTTACTTAGTTATCTATATCTTAATCAGTTCATGTTAAGTTGAATGAATCAATTCCCGTTGAAGAAGATTTCAAACATTTTTTTAGAACACGTTGGTCGAAATATGAAAATGTCCTAGGTCGACCACTTTCAACCACCATATCTCCCACACTCCCACAGCTTAGAGGTCTGCACGGGCCGAAATTTCCAGGCCCGGGCCCGGCCCGACCCATACAAAAAATAATTTGGCCCGGCCCGGCCCGATACAAAAATTAAAAGTTCGGCCCGAACCCGGCCCGGCCCGATTAAAAAGTTAAAAGTTCGGCCCGAGCCCGGCCCGGCCCGGAAAAAAGTTAAAATCTCGGCCCCGAGCCCGGCCCGGCCCGAGTGAATTTCTACAAAACATAATTTTTACATCGATTTGGTTAAAAATTTGCCTCGTAGGAGGAGATCTAACCAAAAATTCCTATCGTAGCTTTTTTTATTCATGTTTATAATCTTCATTTTTATAGAGGTGCCGCAAGCTGGAATATTTATTTTTTTAATAAATCTCTATTTGTTGTATGTATGTGTTTAAGTTATCATCAATATTGTTAATCCATATTCCATTTATTGAAGTGTTAAAAATCAGAAAAATGCTATACAGTAAAATCTTCTAAGATGGAATTGCATAGAGAAGAAAAAAAATGAGTTATAGACAATTTGCCTTCTTAACAGGTGTAAATGTATTATATATTTTTTTCTTACATATTAGTATATTCATTTTTAATGGATCAACACATTTTTTAATTTAAGACAGGATTCCATCATAAGCAGGTTCTTTTTCACACGTTTTACTATATATTAATTTAGCCATATTTTAATAAGTGTATAAATCTACTATTCTTTAAAAAGAATAAATTTTAATGTTTAATTATAAGATAATGGCGATTTAAAAATGTATGCATGTTTTGAAAAGATTTTTATGCCAGATCGTATTTTACTGACCTTCGAACGGACCAGGCACGCCGAGACATTGATTTTCATACGGGTCAAAACCAGGACTAACAATTTTGAGGCGTGAAGACTAGGAAGAATGAAACCAGTCCCGGCTCTGTACGGAAAAAATAATTTAAGGCACGGCCTTATCCTTCAGGTAAAAAGTAAGGCCCGACCCGGCCCGTAAAGAGTAATCACTAGGCCCGGCCCGAGCCTTCAGAAAAAAATAGGGCCCGGGCCCGGCCCGAGTGCCATGAAGAAAAATAGGCCCGAGCCCGGCCCGTGCAGATCTCTACCACAGCTACCGACATGCAACCACCACAAGTGAACGATGGGAGACTCGAGGCTACTGCCACACACAAACACAAACACTGCGCTGGGTAGTTGTGGCTGCAAAGTGAAATATAAGGAAACATACGTCTGTTTATATACACTGCTGTTCAAAAATTAAGGGGTAGTGACCGGACGCTTTCGCTTTTTACAAGGTTTGTCGGATATCTACTAAAATTCCAGACGAATTGTCTTTGAACTTCGAGAATGTAAAGCACATGTTTGACTTCAAGAACAGTAGAAAGAGTTTACTGCAATTAAAAAATTAATATATTGAATATTTGATTAGATATGGACATTTGTATGAAATCATTTTTAACTGCGCATGCTTGAACTATATAAAATATTTTTTTCATGATTTGGTAGTCAATTCTATAGAACAGTGGTTCCCAAACTTTTGGGCTCACGGAGCCCTTTTTGGGAAGAATTTCTAAGGCGGAGCCCCTTAACCCTACGGTACTCTATGGTTTACAAATTAATGTTTTTTTTTTATGCCTATGGAGCAAAGAAAGATCTGCTGGATAAGAGTCTGAACCAGTAGTTTCCAACATGGGGTCAAGGTTCTCAGTTTAGCCCTTTTCTTGATACAGAAATTCTGAATTCATACTAGAAATTAAAAAAACAAAAACAAATTTTCTATTATTTAACCCCTTAACAGTTTTATTTAATATTACTTTTATTGGACAGAATAAATTAGAAATAAGAACTAAAAAACCACTTTTTTTATATTAAAATATATGCCTTGTATAATCGAGATATGCCCGCCAAATACAGCAAAAATTATAGTTAAAAATTTGTGGTTTCTGAAAGCTATTAGTAACGAAGAAAACAAACTCGTCTTACCCGAGCGAAGTTCGAGCAATACTGTTAAGGGGTTAATGACATCCATTTTTATAATAAAAAATGTTCTTTCTGGATTTTCAGTATGAACTCGGAATTAAAGATTAAAGTGGTAACCCTGTCTGGGCCATGCACTGCATTGGGGATTACTTGAAACTATTATTATTTATGGCGAAAATCACACACATACAGAAAAAAGGTAAGTTGTACAGTTTTCGTTTACAAAGAGATACTTATGTATAACCTCAATAGGCTATTCTCGAAAGGAATGAAAATGCGTAAGGCCATGAGTAATTATGTAATACGTTTTCGCTAGTCCCGCCCACCCGTAACACAATCCTGCTATTACGGATTATTTTTTCGTTTTTCTTTATGTTTCTAGTACTTATAAATAAGCAACGAAAACGAATCGCCTCTGAGCTTCTTCTTTTGGGGCATTTTTAAAAAATACATTCAGAAGCAGATCATAGTTTTAGTGTTTAAATAGGCGGGGCAAAATCTATTACCTGTATTGTTTGGTGCAGCTTCGTTCACTTTTTTGGATGTTTCATTTGAAGAATTTAGCTATTAATTATAGTTTTGAAAGAAACTTTCTTTCACCATTGTTTTTGGCTCAAAATAAATATACGGTTAAAAACTGCACATGTTAAAAAAACTTCCACTAGTAGAAAAACTTTACTAACAAAACGGGATATATAGGTGGGGGTAAATTTCAGTTAGGGCTGGTACTTATTGACGAAAAATTTAAGCAAGGGGTGGAGCTGAGCAAAAGTTTAGATTGTTAGTGTAATGACAAATGTAAAGAACCAATATATATTTTTTAATTGCTACAGCCTTATTTCTGATAGGAAAATATGGCATCATAACATAAGAATCTTAGCCAATGCTGAGACCAATTAAAACAAAATTTTACAGAGCGGTTGTTTAGTGATACAAGATGCTAAAAAATGCGTTTTAAGCAACATACATTGCTTTACAAATTAAGTACAATTATGTAAAGCAGCATAGAAACTAAAAAATAATAAAAATAAAATAAATTAATTAAAGGAATTAAAGTTACAGAAAGAAAAAAGAAAACTATACACAATTTATAACCATATATAATTTTTAGAACACATTAAATGCAGAAACATAAAATAAATACTTCAAACCAAAAATATTATATAGAAAATAAATACATGTAATAATGTAAATTTTTATATGATTTAAAATATATATATTATATTATTTTTCAACCCAGTGATATATGTATTTGTTTTTGACACACACATACACAAAATTTCCTACATACTTTCGAAAAATTTTCCCTTGCAATATGCTAATTTCTTTCATGTTTTGTTTATTCTCTTGGAACGCCGCGGAGCCCCTAAAAAGTATAGGCGGAGCCCCAAGGGCTCCGCGGAGCACATTTTGGGAATCTCTGCTATAGAGCAACTCATATAGAAAAGCCAGTCAAATATCGAGAAAATTCAGAAAGATGTAGGCAATATAGTGAGCTGAATGACAAATTGGGGGAGCGGGGGGAGGGATCCGACTGTTTTTTTAATATATGAGTTGCTTAATAGAATTGACTACCAAATCATGAAAATAAAGCTTTTGTTTTGTTCGCGCATGCGCTGTTAAAAATTATTTGATACAAATGCCGATGTCTCACCAAATATCCAATATATTAATTTTTTAATTTCAGTAAACTCTTTCTACTGTTCTTGAAGTCAAGCATGTGCTTTACATCCTCGAAGTTGAAGACAATTCGTCAAGAATTTCAGTATAGATATTCGACAAACCGTGTAAAAAGCGCAAGCGTCCGGTCACTGCCCCTTAATTTTTGGACAGCAGTGCATATATATATATATATATTATTGAAGTTTAATACTTTTCTTCCATAAGTTTTGTCTGTTGAGTGGATTCAAATTATCATATTGCCCGAATAATAAGAAAATATCCATTGTTTAATTAGATAAAAATTAGGGTTAAAATTAATACTTAAATAAGGTTAACATGGGTTGGAAGTTTTCGTTGAGTTTGGGAAAAAGAAAAAACAAATTATCTACCATGCACGAAAAAATATTATTTAATCAGCTGACTATTAAATACGAATTATTGTGGCAGGGGGGATGTTAAACGATTAATTATTTAGTGAATTAAATGTCGTTATTAAGACATTATTAAAGTTTAATTCTTCTAACAACTTCATCTGTTGAGTGAATTCAAATTATCATATTGCGCGAGACAAATGAAAAAATATTCATTGTTTAATTAGATAAAAATTAGGATTAAAATTTGTACTTAAATAAGGTTAACATAGGTCAGACGTTTTCCTAAAGTTTGCGAATAAGAAAAACAAAACAAAAAATCATCTGCAAAGAACGAAAAAATATTATTTAATCAGCTGACTACTAAACACGAAGTACGAGGGGGGGGGGGGGGGGTGAGGTGTTAAACGATTGAAACAAGCGATAACAAATTTCATCAAGCCATTGCAAAAGGTCCCGCCCTTTTTGAAACCTGGAAAAGACCTCTTTTTCTGTATTTGCAAGTGTGGGTGGTGAGTCAATGACGCTTATCGAAGCGTCGGCATTTCTTTTCATCTGTACCGCTTTGTTGCATATTTGCTTCTTAAGCGATTCAGAGTAAATGTTTTTACCTGTCGTGGAATTCGAATCGCGATAAGAATGAGAAAATAAAAGAGGAGAAACGGTAGATAAGTGTTAGAAAATAAGCTTAAGCTTCGTATTGTGGGTGAGAACATGAGATAGAAATTTAAAGATTTAACATTATCTTGTGAAAATATCAACAATAAATTGTTCTCATTGTAATCATTATTCCAATAATGGTGGTAGAGTTTATGGCGATGGGAATAATATAATTATTACTGTTAGTACAGTATAGAAATGGGAAAAAATAATAGAAAAAATATTTTTTAAATAAATATTGCAGTTACCACTTTTTTATGTCGTAATGTACTAAGCCTATTAAGCACAGTTAATTGCAGCACATAATAATTAGGTAGATTTCGTAAGAAATACTACCTATAACATTCTCTCCTAAGTTGGAATTTTTGAAAAATTTTTGCAGATCGACGCCGATCATGACTCCCAGAACCCAGAACAAAACTTTATCTATCTATCTATCTATGTCACTTTTTTATGGACACGATAACTGCAATACTTCTGCACAAATCTCTTCCATACTGATACATAAAATCAAGGGGTATAAAATCTTGGTCAAGTTCGTTAATGGGCAAAATCTAACCAAGGGGTGGGGGGGGGGGATAGGATTTTTATTGTGAAAACAGAAAAAACCCCATAATTTCTTAATTATGATACGTATCGAATCCGTTTAAAGTTATTATTACTTCTAGTCCGAAAATTTATGTATTTATGTATGACAGATTTTTGATATCATTAAAAATGGCCCCAAGGGAGCGAAAAAAAGGGGGTTTTAGAAGAAAATAATTCATAACTTCGTCAATTACTAAGATATCAAATCCGCTTAAATTTGTTATAAATCCTCTTAATATTATCTAAAACTTTTATACTGACAAGTTTCTTATAGGACCAACCGTTATAGCAAAAGAAAATTAAAAACAAAAAACAATCCCTGCCGGCTCCGCCTGCAAACAAGTTAGGTTTCAAAGTGAGCGTTTCCAACTGCCGCATCATGGCAAAAAGGTCATTTCTTCCGCAATTCCCAACAAACAGGCGCCCCATGGTCTGCGTCTTCGAAATCTACCTGTGCCTGTAGGCCGAGCCGTTAGGGATTTTTTTTATTTTCGTAAAGACACATTTCTTTCTATAAAATATCTAATTATACTAAAACATATTACGGAAATAGTAAACCGAAAGAGGCTTTGAGTTCTTTGAGAACACGGTATTAGGGACAGAAAGAGTACGAGAACAAGAATATTTATTAGAACATGTTATCAAACGATGAAAAGATTTGAATAGGATGAAAACATTTAGCTAACAACTGGATCACGACGGCAGAAAACTTTGCAAGCTAACGATCGGCGTGGTCTGGGACAATTTGTAGTTTATCATCCAATGTGAAAGAGAAAGGTTGTAAATTCAAAGGTAGTCTCTTGACAGACTACTAATTTTAAGAGATGCTGGTTATCTGAAATGGGACTCTAAATGAGCAACAATCACTAAAATTTCTTGAAGATCATGGAATTTAACTCCTTCAATTGCCCCTAAACTTCCCACACTTTCATTGAAAATTAGCGGGTTATCAATTAAAAAAATTAAAAAAAACCTCTTTGTAAACATTATTCACCAGCTTTATGGAATAAAAATGCATTACTGTGGATTTTAATGAGACAATCTGTCTTGTTATCTTTGGAAGTATTTTATTCATTGGTATGCATATATGCAAAGAAAATTACAGGAGCGTATTTCCCGAAATGGTAAAAAGATTAAAATGTAAAACTTTCGTTTAATAATTAAAATATTTATATAAATATATAAAAGGAAAAGATTAACAAATAACCAAAAACTCCAATTTTTCAAATTTAAAATATGTATAATTGAAATCAAGTTTGAACTTTGGATAATTTGAACATTTTATGTATCCTATTGGAGTTCGGATTAAAAAGAATCCACTGTTTTTAAATTTTCTTTAACATATATCGATCATTCTACGGGAAATATCGTTTTCTGAGTGTAAAAATTTCAATGAAAATATTAAAATCAACACTTTTTTTAATTAATATCCATAGTTCATCTTTCACCTTTTTAAAAATTTATATAGGTGATCCTATGGTCTTCTTATTACTTGGTGCTTAATTTATCTGCAAAATATTTAGGGGGTAATATTCTTGTTAATATTATAACGCGGAGGATACAAATACATAATGTTTTGTTTTATAATGCTCTGAGGTTATTACACCTCAAGGAATGGGAATGCCAGTTTTTTCTAAAAATAATGGTCGTCATATTTCTACTCAGAATTTCTTCCTTAAATAAGACAATTATTTCTTTTCGAAAAAACTGGTATTTAGAGTAGGATCTAAAACTTGAAGTAAATATCTCAAGAAAATACTTATGTACACGAATTAAAAACTTATTTTTATCAAATAAATTATGCATACGTTTTAAATTAAGACAGGATTAATATAAAGTTCATGATCGTTTCTAGTTTATTAAGCACATTTCAAAATTAATGACAAATGACTTTGGCACAACTGAGGATGATAAGAGATGCCTCCTACCTCTGAATATTTTCCTTATGTGACGAATGCTACACTTATTTTGGAAAAGTATTTAATACAATTTTATAGTAACGGAGGTTATAAGAAAGGCTTTTAACGATAGTTTATATATAAATTAAAGAAAAAAAAGTATATTTTTCATAATAAAATTTAATTTACATATAAAGGAATTTCCAGAGATTAAAAAATATAAAAAAAAAAATACATTATTGACAGACAGAGTAATATATTTATCACATTCGGAAAATAAGTGAAGGTGCTAATATAGTAATTTAGGTATGGCATGGAACGGATGTATACAAGTATATCTCATTTAATTAAAAAATAATAAGGAAAAAAAAATCAGAAATCTTTAATTGTTATCGAATCTATATTTTCAATGTATTTTATAATGTAAAATCTATAAATCATTTAAAAAAAGTACCAATAAAGCATTTAAACAAGTACCAATAAAGTAATTTTTTTTTTGTTGTTGTTGTTGAATGACACTTTTAGCCAGATGCTCAGGTATCAGATGACGTTTTTATAACGTTGAAAATAAGTCTAATGTTTTGGAAATCAGCTGCTTTGTTTTCTTTTTTGTTGAAAAATATATTTTATTGCGTAATATTTTGGATTTTACAATTTGGAAATTTAACCAGTCTAGTAGTCGCATTTATCATACCGATGCAAATGCTAAAAAAGCAAAATAAACTAAAGTAATTCCCTTTTTTAGAAAATTTCAACCTCTTTTGGTGATATTTGAGTTGAATATAACGCTTTCTTAAATATTTTTTTTAACTAGAAGGAAACTAATACTTTTTTAGCTATTTGAACATGCAAATTCTGGAGAAAATTCAATATCTCTTAAAGAGGAAAAAAACGCAGAGACAGTCGAGAATGAATGAAATATTCGCTTCAAAACTTTTCTTATAAAATATCAATGATATTACATAATTTAAAAATACAGTCATCTTATTATTCCTTTTAGGAATTGGCATCGATTTTCGAAGTTAAAAAAAGATAAACAGCTACATTTAAAAACAAGAACGAAAAATCATGCATCAGGCATAAACTATGAAACACTTTCCAACACTAACAAAATATTATTAAGAAATTTCATTTTTTCATAGAATGAAATAATATATCTAAATAAACAATAAAAAAAAACCCTCAGTGAAAATTTATTTTTGGCAATTCCTGTCCATATCCGGTAATGTGTGTGAATTCTTTCGTGCAGCCATGCATATGATCTATAGAATTTATACACACCACTTAATACACTGAAAATTAGATAATTTAAAAAATGCCTACCACAGCGGAAAACGCATTTCCAGTAATTATCGAGCTTAGTCATTCCTGTAACCGAATTATTTTGTGTGTCTCTGTAAATGAACGATAAATGCACTCTATAATCTTAGAAAACATGTTGTAGTGCACTTCAGTGAATTAATTATGCATGAAGTATCGCACCAACATCATTAAAAGGTACCGCAATGATTTTTCCCCATACATCATAATGTAATAGAATTCTTTGGTGCATCTCTGTAAACGACTATATATGCTGCTTATTCTATACTCCTGAGAAAGCATGGTGTTGTCCATCTCGGTGATGTATATCAATCTCATTATGTTTGTAATATCGTAAAATCACTAAAATGAATCAAAAACGATTTTCTCCATAGACCATAATGTAACATAATTCTTTTGAATGTCCCTGTAAACAAACTGTAAATGCTACACACTTCATTTTCGGAAACTTACGGGAGTTAGAAGACGGACAGACAGACAAACAAACCGAATTCATAAACATCTTTCAACTATGTGTGAAAGTGTTAAAAAGAAAGAAAATAAATAATAATTAAAGTTCTTTTTCGTGTTTTACGATGACTGTGGAATTTACAGCTGGAAATTTCTGGATACTTAGACTATATACCGGTAGATATTATTATCCAGATTACAAGTATGTTGTTCTGTAAACTTTATTAAAAGATAGCTAAGAGCTCAAGGCTGTTCTCAAATGTAAACTGGCTACTTCCTGCGACATTTTTTAGTTCATTTTTGTTCACAAATTATCAAATTGGCAGGCGCTCTTATTAAGAAACTACGTAATCAAAATGTTTTTTTCATTTTTCGGTAAAGGTAGAATATTTTTTTAAAATGCCGTCTAGATTGGTGTTTCGAACCGAATTTCCAAACGTGACAGTGCTGAAAAAAGAGAAAAAAAACTATAGTTGAGACAACAATCGTTTTATAACTCAAGATGTAAATTATTTATCAAAAAATGAAAAAATTGTTCGATTACAAATCACTTCAATAATCATGCCTGCAAGTGTTATGCTTTTACGTTTAAAATTGAGTCAGAAAGTTGCGCGTTGTTCAGCAGCGGAAAATATTTTTCTGAGAACCGCTTTAAAACTTCCCTAACATAATATTTTGTTTATTACATTTGAAGTAAGTGCATGAATGTAGCTCCCCTGAGCGTTCCTAACCCACTTTGGGTAACATCAACAAGTGTCCCTCCTGAACACCTTGCGCAACTATTAGAAAATGATTGTTAAATGAAGCCACGCTTACTATGTGTAAGCAGCTGTATTGCGTGATCAGTGGACCAACCCCAAGTAAGAGTCTACACGATGACGCCTCTCTAAGATTAGAAAAAGGTTACCGAAAATATATTGACTAATAGAGTGCAAAATATATGAAATATAGATTATAAAATTGTATTTTAAGTATTTTATTTCACATAATAAAAATTATATTATATGAAAGCATATTTTTTTTGCACAATCCTGAAAAAAGTAAAATAAAATAGTGGATGCCTCCTCCTACTAACTACGCGATCGGACTCAAAAAAAAAAAAAAAAAAAAAAAAAAACAGTAGTCCTGAGACAAAATTTTTTTTATAACTCATTAGCTGAAAAATGAAAGAAATGAAGAAATGCTTGATTACAAATCACTTCAATAATGCATGCAAGTATCATGTTTTTACGTTAAAATGTGTCAGGAAGAGAGAAAAAATATTTATTTGGGAACTGCTTTAAGAAAATACAGTAGAACATGTGAAATTTGACCTTCTATATAACGAAATACAGCAGGAGCATTTTACGGTCCCGGCGAAAAAAGTGCAATGTAATTTTCAAAGAATCCTTAACCTAAATGGAATTTCCCTTTGGTCCCTTGAGATTCTGCCCTTGCATGTCTTTCCGTCTTAATCTTATTTTACTCTATATCGGAGTTTCTCAAAGTGTGGTACGCGCGCGTACTCCCTGATTGTATGTAAAGAAATTATAGTGGGTACGTGACGAGTCTGTGTTCACAACCAGCACGATGCGGGACCGTTCACTGAGTTACTTACTTGACTCCTCATCAGTCAGATCGCAAGTCCCCTTCTTTAATGTTAAACCTATGAGCTTGGAATGCATCCGTATATTTCAAATTTATTTTCGTAAAATTTTTAAATTTTTGCCTTTTTTTTTCTGTATGCTCTTCTTGAAGGATAATTTTTTCTTTGGTATTTGACAAAATATTTCTAAAATACATAGTTTTATTTCAAGTGTTGAAATCTTATTTACAACTCGTCTGTATAACTTAAATTTTAACACTTAAAATATTAAATTAAGTATATATTATTGAAACATTTTTTCAAATAAACATGAAAGAAACATTTTTCAAGAAGAGCATACACAAAAAAGAAGGTAAAAATTTTAATTTTACGAGGAGAAATTTAAAAAATACGGATGCATTCCAACATTAGAGAAGGGGATTTGCGGTCTGACTGATGAGGAAGGAGCCTTAAAAGATTTTTACATCGCATTGACTGTTTTAAAACTGCCACAAAAAGGGAAACAGGAAGACAAAAAAAAAAAAAAAAGGAACACCGCGTTTTAAATTACGAAATAAAAATACAGTAAATCCTATGAAAACGGAATTTGTCTATAACGAAATCCTGTTTTAAACGGAAACAATGCATGGCGCCTAGAGAAGGAATACGATATAATTATACCTGCTAAGATAAAAACCTGGAATCTTTCTCCTGTCATTTGATTTTTCATCTTAATAAGTTTTGCTGTAGTAAATAAACACAATATATAGTAAAATCTGTGAAAGAGGAATCGCTAGAGACCGAATCATAATCATTGGAAATCACTGCTTTACAGTATAATTATACTATTAAGTTCTGTCAAAAGAAAATGAAAGAGACATCACAAATATGGTAGTGAGTTAAAAAAACACTAAAATCTGTTAAACGGATCCTGTATCTAAGAAAGTCTTGTTTAGTTAGTTTAGTATGAAAAGAATTTATTATAAAAGAATACAATACAATCATAGAAAGACAGAGTACATTCTAAAACGAAAATCTGTCTAAAACGGATTTCTTTGCCAGGTTTGTTCGGATTTCGTTCCCGATTTTGATTCATTCAGCTGATTTTACTGTTACAATATTAATTTTCGGAAGTATATGCTGGCCTGAGAAAGAATAAGTAAATGAGAAAATACTAGGAGAATTAAAAAAAAAAAATCATATGCAAATTTAGTGCAACTAAATCTGCTCTATTGTTAATGTATTAAAATATTTAAATTATCTTATAATTAATAGTATTCCTCAGATTTAGGACAGCAAAACGTTCCTATGATTTTGCCTACCAGATATTTTTGTTTGCATCAACATTTTAATATATCAATATTTTCAATATATCAATACTGTAAATATATCGTTATTATTATTTTCCAAAAATTATAACATCCCATCAAATAGACAGGTTACAAACACATCTTGGAGATTCAGAAAAAGAAAGTAATATCAAAATAATAATATAATAATAATAAAACTAAATAAATAAACCCAAATTGGTGTGCTAAGCCAAACTTATACGTGAAGATACATTAAGAAATATGTACTTTTGAACTGCCTGCTTTTCAAATCGATGAATACAATGCAAAAAAAATAAAAATAAATAAAAAAATAAATAAAACAAAATATATAAATATTTAACCATAGTAATAACGAAATACTATAATAATAATATGAGAAAGTGCGAGAAGAAATATATATTTACTGATGAATTTTTCATATAATTACTAATAAAATAAAACATTTTATCCCTGAAAAATATTTAAAATCATTCATGAATAATTATACGTAAACTATGTAAAATTATTACAAAATATTTTTTCAGATAATTTTAGTTAAAGTGAATATAATACTTTAAAATCGTAAAATAAATAAATAAATAAATAATACACATTTACAAATTTGATGTATTTGCCAAAGCGACTAACATAATGATAAAAAAATGAATAAATATGAATAAATAAAAATTAAAATCTGCAAAAATTAAAACAATAAACCGAACTCTAGCAAGCGTCGATAATATCTGAAAATATAGCAGATTTAAATTAATTATTTTTATTTTTATTTTCGATTTATAATATACTATTACGTACGTACGAAATGTTAATTATTCAACTTTCTGATCCTATTTTTTTTTTATTGAAATCGAGCACATAAAAAAAGAAGAAAATACCCTTTACTTTTATTTCAAACGGTATATTTTGCCATTCAGTTCTGCAGTTGAGACAGATTTTAAAAACGTTCAACCAACAATAATAATAATACTTAAAAAAAAAAAAAAAAAAAAGGATGCACGTTTCTTTGTAAGTGCTCACACTAACAATAACAATAACAGCTTTCTTTATGCTTCACCTCTTGTATAGTGTAGATGCAGGGTAACTACTTTTAAAGGTATTTAGAGAAGGGAAGCGGAAGGTGCTATTAGATATTGGTTACTACATGAATTTTGATCTCTAACTGAAAGTAGATGTTCTCAATGTATTTTTCACTGAAATTTACTAATCTGACTTAAGATTTCTTTTATTACCCCGATATGTTTTACAAAATGCAATTTTTAATGCATTTATTATGACATTTTCAAAATGTTTAATTTCTAAAATTTTAAAAATTCATTGACTGTTAACTGTATAGTCGATTTTATATTAGAATCCAGTTTTAAACAGAAAATTTAATGGCCCTAGTAACAAAAATACGATTGAATTGTCGGTGTACCGTCTAAAGATAAAAAATTGTTTAAAACGAAATGTTTTTCTGGTTTCTTGCGATTTTGTCTTAGCAGTTTTTACGGTGCATGAAATATTAGAAAACATTTTTAGTATCTCTTTAGTAAGAAACGTTTACTTTATCTTCTAATTAGAAAAAAAAATGTCATGTACGTTACTGATTAACGTAATATCGTTTGAAATTTCAGTAAAAATATAGATAAAAACTGTAAAAACTATGCGTACCTAAAAAAGAAAAAAAAAAGTAATATTTTACTATATTGAAAATTAGATTTGCATGAAAAAAAAAATCAATAAAAAAATGGTTTAAAATATGTTGCGCTCTTTCATAAAGGTGAATGCTCAAATTTTTAAATGCAAATTATTTTCGACTAAAAATCGTTATTGGGATATATTTTTAAGAAGAATTTTTGCAAATTTCAAAATATAATAAGTTGTAATATAATTTTGATTAGCCTAGATCCCCTATTAACCCAAGCAAAGTTGAAAAAGAATTTTAATTTAATTTATGTAGAAGACATACGATAATCTTTGCTTAATACAGAATAAACACAAGAAAGTGCGATAATAAAATTTTCAAAGAGCTAATTATATTTCTAGTTAGCAGACTTGCTGCAATATAAAATAAAATACAATACATTTATTGAGTATATCGGAAATTATATATATATATATATATATATATATATAGATCTTAACATATCTAACATATCTTCACTATGAATTGTGGAAATGATCTCTCTTATTACAAACTCTTAAAAAACGAACTCTTTCAAATAATGATTTTCTCTTGAATTTATAAGTACTTTTTGTATTAATTAGTCGCAAACATTTCATAAATAGGTGACTTCTTAATTTCTCTGATTGGTCCCTGTACTTTCAATATTATTTTGTAAGTTTTGATTTATGTTATTATGACTGCATTTCCCCTCTACAACATTTGAGGAAACTTTGTTAAAAAATTTTGAGATTTTCTATTCATTTCAAAGAAAATAAATGAGATGATAAAAATTACCAAGCATACTTTCTGTAAGGTATTAAAAAATTGAATGTCTCTCGTACAATAATAAAATTGTTTACGTTTGAAAATTTGTGTTCAAATAACGATTACTCTTCAATGCACCAGTACTGTTTGTATCAATAAACAGTGCAAATCGTTCTAAGAGGCAAAAATTTCTCCAATAAATAATCTCTTAAGGCAGTTCTCTCAACAACAAAAAATCCTGCATTTTATAACTAATTTTTAAACGTAAAAGCATGACACTTGCAGTCATGATTATTGAAGTGTTTTGTAATCGAAATTTTTATTCATTTTTCGTTAAATTAATTACCCCATGTTACATCTCGATTAACAGCATAACAAATAAGCGATTATTGCCCCGTAACAACAATGTTTTTCCTCACTTGCGTTGCCACATTGAGAAATTCAGTTAAAAACTTCAACTTCGACAGCATTTTCAGAAAACTCTTCTGTCTTTACCAAAAAATGAAAAAAAAAAAAAACAAAAAAAAAAAAAACAGTTCGATTACATAGTTTGTGTGAATAAAAGCGCCTGCCAATTTTGTGCGTTTGCGAACAAAATTGAATTAAAAAATGTGTCAGAGAGTAGTCAGTTTGGATTTGAGAACAGCCTTAATTTCTACGATTAGCCGCTGTACATTAATTTATTTTGCGTCATTATGATTGCATCATGGCATTTTTACTCACATTATTCAAAGATATCTTTTTAACTGTAAAACACAAATTTCTGATTGCATTTAAAAGAAAAACATGAGATGATGAGAATCAAACATACTTAAGGAACAGCCTATTTCATAAAACCGTTCTATGTCCTTCACACTATAAGACAATTGTTTACTCTTGAAATTCATTTACATTTGAAAACACATCACAAGCTTCATACACGCTCCATGAAACACAGATTTATTCTCAACATCTAAGACGACCGTTAACACAATTATTCCTTTAATAATTATTACCTGACTACCACGTTTGATAAATCGTATTTTACAATAAAAATGACCGCTTGCAGTAGGTTTCTTCCAACTATCATCGTAAACAACCTTCTCTAAATTAAGAACTTCATTATCAGCTGCAGAAATCTAAGTAACACCTAGAACCTCTTTGGACACGCACAGTTCTATTGTTTGACACGTTTCATTCCGGAATCTTAGATGCTTATCTACATCAACTTTTGCAGTGCTTTTAATACTTATTTTTTTAAAGACGTGTGGCACTCGCGTGTGTGCATGCTGATTAGTACTGACAGTGATTATTATTCGTTGCTTTCAGCCACTATGTCTGTATACGAAGTTAATTTACGGATTAAGGTTTAAAATATCTAATGTTATAAAGCAAAATCATATCCGTGAATAACGCTGACGTCATATATACGGTGATAATGATTTAAGCAATACATTTTCCCTTTTTTCACAAATTTAATTAATTCTAAATATCGCAAATTCAAATTTTTACACCGTTGAATAAAGAAAATATACACTTTCGAATGCAATTTGCTTAAAAACTGCATCTCAGTTTACTTTTTTTTTTTTTTTTTTTTTTTTTTTTTTTTTTTTTTTTTTTTTTGGTTTTTTTTTTTTTTTTTTTTTTTTTTTTTTTTTTTTTTTGGTTTTTAAAGTAAATTGTCAAGCGTGATATATATATTTTTTAATGATATCATTTTCAAAAGGAAAAAAAAACATTTATTTTTATTTATAAAACAAACAGTTTTATACAAAAGCAACGGGTTACTAGTATTTATAAAATCACTCTTCTTTTTTGTGCATTTTTAAGAAACACATATTTTTAAGAAAACACTTCTCTTTGGAACTTATGTGTTTTGTTCTTAAACATACGATATTTTTGCATGAATTTGTTAAAGATGATTTTATACAAGATAATAATAAGTCTTCTGTCATTCATTTTCCTATGGGAAATGACGCTGCGGCAACTTTTATACTATATTTTACTTTCAAGAAAAAATTTAAAATACGCTCAAATCTATAGAAATTCAGGCAACCGTAACGAAATCACGCTTGAGTTTGGGTTTTTTTAAGACAGATTTTTTTAAAACTTGCTATTTACTGTTGCAATTGTACAGCGTTCTTGTTTCTACAGTTAATCTTCAGTGAAAATTGCATAAAAATTTAATAAAAAACCAATAAATCTTTGCAAGATGAAAACCGGTGGCTTTGTCATTTGCAAAATCTTAATAAATTCAACATTGCTCATTGGAGGATTTATTTATTTATGTATTTTTAATGTATTATCCAAACTAATTTGAATGAACGACATAAATTTGTGTTTCATACTAATCAGTCTTACAAAATTTGAATTATGATTTCACTTGGCTTTTATATTTTTACATTTTTTGTGAACAGATTTTGGAATTAAGAACTTCTTAACCTGTGTGAATAAGCGCTTTCCCTTCAACAAAAAAATTTACACAAACTCTTATTAAACACAGTTCGTTGAATGTGAACATAATCTCTTTGGATCTCTGTAGTGTGTATGATTTTTTTTATTTGCTTTTGCTTTGAATAATACTGAATTTTTTTAATTTAAATATTTCAGTTTAAGATATGAAGAAACAAACAGCATCAGATAAAATAGAAATGCTGCAATTGAATGTTGCTACAAAATGAGTGGCTTCAAAAAAAATTTTTTTTCAAGTCATAAACGTCTCTTAAGCTGGTCTTCTAATTAAAAGAGGCATTTTAAATATCACGGAAAAAATTTCTGAAAACAAAATATGCCGTAATAAATCAAAATATACATATGTTAGAATTAATATTTCCTTTTTAATAATAATTCAATAATTCGAATTTCGTACAAAGATATATTAAAACTATAAAAAGTAAGTAAATACATTTGAAGTACGTTGTTTTAAAATTCATAATAATAATAATAATAATAATAATAATAATAATAATAATTAATCCAGAAGTTGTGAATTAAAATGTGGAAATTTAATATGGTACTTTGAGCTCAAAATTTTCAATAATTTTAATTCTAAGATCTAAAATGGCTTCATCAAATGACATGAAAATTAGTATTTGGTTTTAAATATTTCAAATATGAAATGTGATGTGAAATTTAGAGTGGTCATACGTAAAAAGGTATTAAGTTTGTCCTAATTTCAATATGATCGTATTCCCTTTAGTATAATATTTATGCATGCCAAATAAAACTAAACGTTATACCAAATCAATTGGCATCTATATCTTTTCTATGCATATATTTGGAGCAGCGGATTAGTAGGAGTTGTTCATACCCCCCCCCCCCTCCTCCTCCTTAAGATTGTAAAATATGCTATACAATCAGTTTAGCGTAAGTGTAGTCATAACACGGCTACTTGTATAAAATTCTGGGTTCGATTTGTAGAAAGCCTTAGATTGAAAAAGAGGTTTTAAATAAAGTTTACATTTTTCAAAAATAACAAAATCAACAACAACTAATAAAAATCGAATAATTTAAGTTAATATAAAAAATAGAAGCAATATTTTACTTTATTTTAGTTTGTAAAATTTAATTTATTTAAAAAATTGAAAAAAAAGTATTCTAGCGTAAAATTTATCACGTAGCAATTTTCCACTTCCTATAACTTCCTATGTGATTTGTAAATGTTCAACGTGAATATTTCAAAATGTTCAAACTATGTTTGAATTTTCAAAAGACATGCCGTTGCTCCTTTTTTGAGGATAAACTGATATTTTAAAGAGATGAAACTTAGTGTCATTTTGGAAAAGGTAGATAAGAAATGTCCGGGTCAAATAGCTGCAAAGTCAAATTAAGACCTTTTTTATCCATAAAAAAACAGACTATATTGGGTTATTTATTACTATAACGGTTATCTTTTTATTCAACAGCATGCTTTAAACGAATCTTGGATTAAAGATATTCCTTTTACAGTAAATCGTTGTGGACAATTGATACAGTAGGTTGATGTATAGGATTTGGGCAGATGTTTAACTTTTTCCAAGGACTGAAATGCTACAGACAGGTGAAAAAGTAAAAATTGAAGATTATGAGATTTTGAGTTTAATACAATTTTAATTCAAGTAATTAGTTAAGTTGATGGTAGTTATATAATAAAATAAAATGCAAAAATTAAAGCAAATAAGATTTAAAATACAGTTTTAAATGTTACCATTTTGACTTAAAATTTACACGCTTTTACACGTATTAGAACCAGTTACGGTGGCAGCGCCTGATGGTGGAAGTTAAAGAACATTATTTTCGTACTCAAAAAGTTAAGAATGGAGTTCTATTTTGCCTAAATTTTATAAGATGAATGAATATAAATTTTAATTTTCAGTTTACCAGAGAAACAATTTTAAGTTCTGAGTTATCTAAACTCTTTATATTGAGCAGTAATTTTGAAACGGACGTCAATCATTAAATGTCTGAAAGGAAATAAACAATATGTTAATTTTATTAACAAACCAAAATGCACAAAAAATGCTTAAATAATAAAATACGACTTTCATCACAGTAATGTACCCGGGAGGTGTCCCGAGGTACATTAAAGATATATGGAAATATGGGGAAATAAAGTGATGTTATGATACGTTTGTAAAGCAATCGATTGATCCTGACACTTTTTATTATGAACCGCTCTAAAAGTTCAGTTTGTTCTTTCTGTACATTACATATTTTGCTAAAATAACATTTTTTTTTTTTTTTTTAAGATTGATAAAAAAAAATTAACAAAGTGTTAAAGATGTAGATAAAATTAAAATAAATGAAAGAGGATTTTCTTGCGATTCTATTTACTTTTAAAATATAATTACTAATAGGTAATTGGAATCAAACTTTGAAAATAATTACTAAAAAACCAAGCTTTCAATGATAGTTCATAGAGATATAAATAGTCAAGTAAAATATTATTTCAAAATTTAAAAAGCTATTTTTTCGAAAAATTCAAAAATATAGATATTGTGATCTGTTAATCAATACTTCAATTATTGCAAATAAAAAATATTTGAAAAATACCAGTTTTAACAAGTTATCTGTGTGAATATATCTAACTGAAATTCATACTGTGATAAAAGCAACTGCCAGTTCAAGATAGTCAATACCACTAGTTTAAAAAATTTACAAAAGACCAAAAGCAATAAGTAAAGGAAAGTAATAATAATAATAATAATAATAATAATAATAATAATAATAATAATAATAATAAAGAGATTACAGAGCAAAAGGTTCGAAAGTCTTTAATTAATAAAAATATTAACGGTAGTAGCATTATTAATAAAGGGTTTTACAGCTTCAATTTAGTGATTAAAACGTAAAATGTTAGGTAGAAAAAAAAACTGTGGATAGATTCTGAACTTCGCTGCTTTCCAATATTATGCAAAACTTACATTAATATAATTTCTCATGAATTTTCTTTCACAATCTACTGAAATAACCATTACAAGTTATTTAAGGAAAATACATGTGAAATATATTAAAATAATAATAATAATAAAACCCGACCAGCACATCTAATAATTCATTTAAGATATTTTGTGTATAGGCAAACAATACCACTTAGTTTTAAATGACTATTATATACAGCGATTGCTTTCAGTACGGACTGTTCGCACATTATAATTTAATCAAATATTTGTACAATCTGATTATAAAAATTGTTATTGCTGAAAAAAATCTGTTTAAATAATTTCTATTCATCTCAACTTGGATCTTTTTCAAATTCAAATTTGTTCTTAAAGAGGGTTGTAGTATGTTTCTAGTTGAAAATAATCACTTTAATATTTACAGAATTAAACTGCATATTGTCCAAAAGTTCTAGGAAAATTATGGAGTATTTTTTTAATATCAGCCGTTATTTTAACATCCGCATTTCTTCATACGACGTACGACCATGTAAACGAAAACAATCAATCATATAGTTTAAGAAAAGCTTATTTTTATTGAATGTTTTAAAAATAAAATTCTGCTTTTAAATTGAATGAAACATGGGTGTGCTATTAAAATATGTTCGTAACTTAAGTTGCTTGTGTGCCCGTAGGCGCCCTAATTTTTGAAAAATGCCCGCTCATGGCAGAATATGATTTTGTAGTAAAAAGTAGCGCTGTAGAAATCCATTTTTTTTCATTGTAAAATTAATTGCACTGATATAAACAAGTTTGAAATATTTTCACTAGTTATTTTGTAAAGATGCAAGCGTCAGCTTAAGTCCATGGATTGAGGAAGAAAAATCATTAAACTTTAGTATGAAGCTAATCATGAGAAATGAAAAATGTCTTCGAAAATAAATCCAGTGTTATATAGAAATAAGCTTCGTCCAACAAAGTAGTAATCAATGTAATCTAAAAGTAATAAATACGTGAAGTTAAATTCGTCAATCAAGTGTTTTGATACCACAAAAAAGGTGAAATAAGATTTGTCAATCAAAAAATTTTTGATCTTGCTAGAGATGAAATCAGATTCGATTCAAAGGTTTCATGCGGCCAAAAGAAACATGAATATCCAAAATTGATAAAATTGCAAACATATCAAACATTTCCAGATTATCAGAATTTCTCATTTAAAAATTTAAGAATATCGAATAAAAATTCCATGCCCAAATCAGAAAAAAAAATCAATATTCATTTAAACTTTCAGCACATATAATATTTAGAAAATTATCCACGCTAAATCCAGTAAATAAAATTGAAGACTTGTTGTGGCCTGTAACAGCAAGACAGGCAAGAGGCACTGGCAATTTCCCTCAAATACTATTTCATCCGGATTAATTTATAGTTTTTGTCGGTGGAATCTCTTACCTTTTATCATATCCTGTGTCCGGTCTCCATACGATGTCCCGCCTAATGTCCGCAAGTGATGTCCGGCAAAACAATCAGCTGATCAGGAAATCGGAAAGTTCCTTTCCTTCCAGAAGATTAGAACTCAGGACAAGTATTACCATATGGGATGCTACGCTGTTACGTTGAAGATGTTCAGATGGACGTCTATATTATGAGTGGAACATAAGTTGGGCAAAGGTACTATATACAGATTTTCCAGTCAACCAACGTATTGAGATGAATTCGCAGTAGGAACGTGGTACATGTCAGTGGGTGTTTACTTTTGGCTGCTTATCGCTTTGTTTCTCTAGTTTGATTGGCGCCTGACTAACACATCGTTTTAGCATAATGAAGTATAACTAATCTGATTATTTCTGTTAAATATTTGAAATTTCATCATTATAAATTGAATTTATTGGTTCGTTTACAATTTAAATATTATTTATAGCAATTAATCATTATTATAGCAAAATGCTACCTCATATACAGATTTAATATTTTATTAATCCTTTTAGAATTATTAGATATTTAATTGTAATTTCATGTGGACTACAGGGTTAAGAATGTAGTGATTGATAAGTCGAGGTTCAAATCAAACTTATTTATGCCACTAAAATAATCTGAATGCATTCAGAATATTAAATATTTAAAACTAGTATATTTAATATAATTTAAAAATTCTTAACTATCTATATTTAGTTTCAGATTTAGTAGTAATATTTTGAAAATCCATTTTGTCTTTTTTTATATATCAGTAGCCACTATAGAATGTATCTATAGTGTGCACTATAGATAGCTTCATAGAAAATATTCAACTCATTTTTGTCAAGAATCATGTGTGTGTGGTCAATGCTTTATTAAAAATTAAATAATAATTTACCATATCTAAAAAGAGGTTAATAAGAAATTCTGATCTACATTGGCTGATTTTTTAAAAAGAAAATTAGTTATCCATATGTAAATTATATGTAAAATACTGCTCACTGATTAAATCATTAACATTTTTATGAAGAAATTCAAGTCTTTGTTCCCCTTAGTTGTTAAATTCATCGGTAAATGGTACCACTATTTATCGAATGTCCGAATTTTTTTATATTCATCTACATAAAGTAATGTAATAAATTAATCTATTTATTTTAGATATAAAATGAAAATTAGAAATCAAGAATTGGAAGAATTGTTATAGACATGCAATTATTTTTTATAATTTAAACATTTCTACACCGCTGTCTGTTTTCCAGGTATATCATGCAATTTTTAAATATTTATGATTGATTTATATTATTTAGCCTTGCAATTAATGGAATTCAACTCCGCAAATATATTCCGCTCATCTTGAATTATTAATGCGTATTTTGATATCTTTTTACATTTACTTTGAAATATAGGAGCATATGGGTATACTTTTGAAGAGAGATGAAGTGAAAAAAAAAAAGCTTTGAGAAACACTTCTGCATGCAATTCACAGACACTTAGGTCTTATCTAATTGACTCCATTCTTGGTGAATAAAAGTATCTCTTGATATGCATGTTCTTGGATATATCTTATTAAGAAATATTATATGAAAAAAAAAAAAAAAAAAAAAAGCATACTCTTAAGTATACAATGTTAAGATTTTCCTTATTGTTTAATGAAAATAAATTTTAGTAAAGCATATTTATAAGTACGTTCATTATCACGATTTATGTTTGTTTACAAAAACAGATTTTTTATTTTATCGTTATGCATGCTTAAAAATAAAAGTAAAAATATCTATAAAGATGCATTTCAAAGTAGCTGGTATATGTTTATATTTTTAATATATGTCACTGTGAAATTATTTTTGAACATAAATAACACACATTAAAAAAATCATGCAATACTGAAATATCAAAATAAGAGATAAAAGGAAATATTACTATACATTTTAAATATAAATTAATATTAATAAAATTTTTATTAAATAAATATTAGTTTCTGAAAGTAAGTAAAATATTTCGTAAAGTTACGAATTAGTTATACTTAGTTAGATTAGTTATATTAGATTTTTTTAATTGTTAGATTTTTGAAAATATAAAAACAAAACATAAAATATAAATGTTGTGCAAATCGATGTTTTGAACAAGTACTATTTTGGTTTAGCTGTATCAATGAATATCATTCTAAGTTTTAATAATAGTTTGAAATAATTTTCATTCAAAAATTTCAATATAAATTTATTATTTCTATTTAATCCATAAAAACAATTAACAATAATCTTTAAAAAATTTTGAACATTTTTACCACGAGTTCTTAATATGTCATACTTTTTTAAATATTTATTTATTTGTGTTTAAAGGCTGAATTTACATTTCTAAAATTTTTGCATTTTCTTTTGTTATCGACCGTGTCAACAAAAATATTGTTGATGTTACGAAAATAATACTTATGCATACATTAATATTTTCCTTTATTTACATGCAATAAAACAAAACCTACATAATTAATGATATTTAATATGATACAAATGTGAAACAGCTTTAGCTATCGTCTTTTCAACTTTGTAAAATTCTTCTTTTTCGGCTGCTTTGATTTGTTGACGTTTAGTTTTGAATTTATGACATATATAATTTCGTAATAAAACTCTTGTGGGGATAATATTTTTAGGGATTTTTTAACACTTTTCAACATAGTTGAAAATTGTTTATGATATCGGTTTGCCTGGCCGTCTGTCTGTCTGGACGACCTAGCTCTAACTGTCGTAAATAGACATGGATTGCCATGTAAATTTTATATGTTATTGAGGTCCACTATAAAATGGCCACTGTTGAAAATTAAGTGTGTAGCATACAAAGTTCGTTTACAGGGACAAACGAGAGAATTCCGTTACATTATGGTCTAAAAAATGGTTTACGGGAAATTTTCATGATGTTACATTAATTCAAACACAGTGACATTGATCTGCATCACTGAGTGTGCTTTCTGCGGAGTATAGAATAAGTAGCATTTATAATTCGTTTACAGGAACGCACATGAAAATTCCATTACATTATGAATGATAAGGAAAATGCGTTTGCTGTTTTGCAAAAATTTCATGCTGTTACAATACTTTAAACATAATGAAATTTATATGGATCACTGAGCTGTTCTGCAACATATTTCCATACATTATAGAGTGCATTGCATTTATTGTTCATTTACAGAGACACACCAAAAAATTCAGTTACAGACGGACTATAATCGATAATTGATTGCTAGAAGTGCGTTTTCAGCTGTAGTATGCATTGTTAAATTTAATAAATTTTTAGTATTTTATGTGTTGTGTATAAATTTTATAGTTTACGGGCTGCACGTAAGAATTTGCACATATTACCGGCTATGGACATCAATTGCTGAAAATAATTTTTTACTACGTTATGTGTGTTTTAAATTATTTATTTGGATATCTGATTTCATTGTATATAAAAAAAAAATGAATTTTTTTAATAATATTTTGTTACTGTTGGAAAGGGTTTCATAATTTATGCAGAATGAATGATTTTTCGTTCTTATTTGTAACTTATTTTTGCACTAATTTTATGCATTGCATCAGTTTTTTACCATAAATTTTGAACATATTTTTCTAACAATTTTATTATAATATATATAAAACTCAAATATTTTTATTAAGAATAAATTTAATTAGGATTGGTGACAATGACAAAAACAGGGCGGATGAAAATTAGTTAGGCAATTTCGAAACTGAATAATTTTAGGAAATTTAATCGCAAGGCGCCATTTCAATGGCAGATTAACTAGTACTTAGTATCACTTTTCATATAACAAATAAAAGAGTGCATCGCATCTGGTAAATCCTTACACTTTAGAAAACTAATTTAAAAATTTTCTTTTTTGCTAGAGTTTCTAACACCAATTTTTTAAAAGTGTTTATTATGTTTTATAAGAATTATCAGGAATTTAAGAAGAAACATATGGCCGCCAATTGCAGTAATACAGTGTTTTTTTTTTGTTGTTAATCAAGATTTTGTTAAAAAAACAAACTAAAAATTTGTTGTTCATTAAAAAGTGTAAATCTTTCAAATATCTTGCAGAGGTCATCATCCATGTTCCCGCGTACTCACTTGAGCTCACTGATCTCTTTTCTTGTGGCCAAGAAGATCGGATCTTCATAACTTTATATAAATAAATGCATAATTTGATATCGTAGAAAAATTTAGTATGTATTGGCTTTGGTGGAAAAAACGAAAAGGTTCTTAATTTCTACTTTTTTTTTTTTAAATCAAATTTTGTATGAAGAAATCAGTTTTGAGCATTATTTCATTATTTGTATACCAGGCGGTTGCAAAGAAGCTTTGTTACTCAATGCATTTGAAACTGTTCGTAAATATGTACTCTTAGCCCTCTGCATTTTAACGCTCTCCAACCCCCTGAAATATGCATTAAGCACCTCTGTAAAATCAAGATAAATGGTACACATTACAGAAAGCTTGATTATATTAGTTTCTATTAATGAAAAATTTTCATTAAACACTGCATTATTAATACTATATATGATAATTTGTTCACTCAATATCATTCATTTTTATATTAAGACACACTATTACACAAATTTACCCCCAATGAAGTGTATACAAAGTTTAACTGAAACGATTGCCAAGTAACATAGAATATTTTAAACCAAGGATCTTTATCAGAATGTGTACGAATTGTTTCTTCCACAGAAATTGACAACCTTTATTTTGTGCAAATTCGCAGAAAGTTACGTCATTTTGACATAGTATTTTTTTAATAAGTAAAAATAAGCATTTTTTTTCTAACTATAGCATCATTTCAGTCACGCAATTTTTTTTAAAACATGAAATTTAGATCCCTTTTAATATAAAGAAATGGATTCACAAAATAGAATAATTATGATTATGCAATATTTTGAGAACGGACGTAATTTTAAGAAACGTCCTAAGATGTGTAATACCCAAAGATCTTTAAATATATCGTAGGAATTTCCGGGCTCTTTACGTAAAAAAAATAAATAAATAAATAAATAAATAAAACTTAAGTGAATATGACATTATATTGACCCAATCGTTGTAAAATATTTTATTTTTATGGACCTTTCTTTTGAGAATGACGCCATTTTCATGACCAGAATCATTACGTCCATCCGAAATTAGGATATCAATATTTAACGTAACCGCTTTAAAGTGTTTGAACTTTTTGAATTATGTTAGGATTTTTCTTTGAAATATGACTTCAGTTTCACCGGGGATAGCATGCTTCTGCTTGGTGGAATACAATAATGCAAATGTAATTTTATGTTATCGACAGATATAATCCTTTTTTAAATATCTGTTTCATTGTGCATGTCTATGTGCGCATACTATAAATATGTGTCTGGAAGGGAAGTTGGAGGGGAGGGGGGGGGGGGGGGGGGAGGATGCAACCGTGAAAAGTTCATATGCGAAAGTTTTACTGAAAACGTTGACGACTCCTGCTTAAAGAAAAAAAAAGTAAAATGTAAAAAAGAAAAATAGTTTATAGTCAATATGTATTAAAATATATTATTTTATACTTTTATTGCCATACCACATTAAGCTATAATTTCATTGCATTTGGGTATTTTTACGATTAGATGATGCATGAAGATAAAAATAGATACACTTCATAAGTTCTTTTCAATAATGTTAGAAAGTGTAAAAAAAAAAAAAAAAAAGTGTTTGTTTAAAATTAAAAGTTCAGTTCGCTCTATTAATTTTTATTTATTTAAAGACAAATTTTAATATTTTTTAACAAATTCAAGGATTAAAGTTCGGTTTATTGTTATATGCATTTGTTTAATTTTTTTTATGCTTTCGATTTAATTAAGGTTTGATATCGAACACATACTGTGATACAAAATATTTTTTTTATCTTTCAGTTATGTCCTTTTTTTATAAAATAAATATGTACATACTTCTGGAAACATCGTCAAAAGTTAATTTTTATGCACATCTTTTGGGAGAAGCGAATGTTAAAAAAAACCCTACCTCATTAAAAAATAAATTACTATTTTCATTTCGTTAATATTAAATAAATCGTATCAGTAATTCCAAATTTCTGTGTTTGATAATTTTAATGTGTAACTATGTATGATTTAATATAACTAAAAAAAGTGTTTCGTTTGCGCAATTTTTATTAAGACAACGAAAATAAGTCTAGACACAGTAAATATTTTCTTCCCTTTTAAGCGATTTCTAAAACATGTAATTTTTTTTCATATATTCGAAAAAAAGTAATAAAAAGGCTAATTTAGTTATTTAGTCACTGATTTGTTAGAATTCTGAATATATGCATATTGCTATACATTATGTTAAATTTAATTATTTAATCAAAGTAATGTGAAATCAGTCCCCTCCCAAGAAAAAAAAATAGAACCCTCCATGCATTTTAATCGCCAAATTGTCTCTGTAAAAAAAACGAAATAGCCATTCGACTGTAAATTATGTCTTTTTTTTTCAATTCAAAATTAGTAATTTTTTCAAAATTGTATTTCGAAAAAAAAAAAAATATATATATTAATTTTCGAAAACAAAATATTGCACAATTTGGGGATTAAAATATATGGTGTGTTCTCCCCCTCTCTCTCTCGAACATATAGAGGAACTATAACAAATTAAAATTTATTTTCTGTATTTTATATCAATAGCACATGTTTATTTACTATTTTAATACTTTATAAATAAAAATACAAGTTTCTAAATAAGAAATTTTCTGTCATCATTGATAATCTAAAAAATAGAAGAATAACAATCAATTATATATATCGAACACACAGGAAAAATAATATCTATAAATTAGTTTTCATTATTTTATATCAATATTTATTATTTTAATACTTTGTAAATAAAAGTACAAATTTCTGAATAAGAAATTTTCTATCATCATTAAGAGTCTAATTAATCAAAAAATGATAATTAATTATAGTTAACGAACGTATAGAAGAAAAATAATAAATTTAAATTAATTTTTAACTTAAATTATTTTTTAAATTAATTTATTGAGGAAAATACATTTATTGTTAGAATTGTATTATTCTTAAAGGACTGACCGTATATTAGACTATCTCACCAGTTTATGAATAATTAAAAATAATAGGAAAAAGGACAAAACTGGAAGAAAATCTAATAGAACAAAGAACAATTATCAAGAGAGTAAGTTTTATTATAGATGGCGTTATTAAAAAAAAAAAGAAAAGAAAAAAGAAAAAAAAAGAACCAAATATATTATTATTATTTATCCATGAGTATAGTACTTTTAAAAACGCTCACATAACGTTTATACCTTTGTTTGAGGAAAGTCAAACTGTTTCACTTCCGTTAAAATAAGTCTGTTAAAATAAATTATGTTAAATTAAATTATGTTAAATTAAATTACGTTAAAGTAAATCTGTTAAGATAAACTGTTTCACTTCTTTAAAATGCGCTTATAAATCCATCACTGGGAAAAAATACAAATTTAGTATATGTTACTCCTATCAGTATTTCAAAATAATGAATCCTGAATGTAGTAAAATCGAGATTTGATTAATTTCACTTATTTGAAAAAAAAAAAAAAAAAAAAAAAAAAAAAAGGATTTAGAAATAATAAACCTAAAAAGGAATAAATAAAATTGCCATCCTTCCCAAAAAGTAGGGGAAAAAAATCAAAACAATATATTTGCAATTACTTCATCAATAATGTATCGTTTTAAGTGTAAAAAATGCATTATCAAATAAATAGATTTAAAAAAACTTTATGTTGGATAGGACTTCTTAAGTAGGCTGGAGAACTTAACTCTAAAAATGCCCTATATTATGCTAGCTCTATATTTTGAGCCTCCCCATCAAGGAAAATAAATCGATATTCGCAATCACTTCGTCATTAATATCAATACTAGTATCTTGTCTTGGATATAAAAATTGCATTATCAAATTCTGAAAATTAAAACAATGCCTTATGCTTGCATAAAAGTTTCTAAGTATACTGAGGGCTCACATTATTTTTCACAATTATTTCATCACATTCTTGTTTTATATATAAAAAATTTATTATGAAATTTTGGCAAGAAAGGAAAATCTTTATGTTTGTACAGTCGAACTCGTTTATAGTAAGTTTGGATTTAACGATAAAAGGGAAAGGAAATGGTTTACCTAATGTAAAAATGCATCTTAAAAACTCGGACAATTCGGATATAATAAGCAAAAAAAAAAAAAAAAAAAAAAAAAATCTATTTCTCTTATTCTTTCTAAGCAGAATGTTATATTTCATATGTTTCTATACTTTCAAAGCAATAATGTGAATCATCTCAAGAAGATTTTTATTTATGCAATCATTGCCTTTTCTTCCACAAAAAAACCCAGCAATATTCCCTTTATAAGCTCATTAAAGTAATTAGAAGAGAAATATATAATTCAAACATAGACAAAATAAAAGGAAATAAATTAGAATACTTTAAAAATATATAAAAATATATATTTAAATTTGTAAATAAATGGTAAACATGTTTTCTTTAATTGTCACCTTTTTAATAAAATTGTTTATGAATTCAGAATTAAAAAAAATATATATATTAAAAACACGGACGGCGTACCGAGTCCGTCACTGAGTGAAAAAACAGCTACGAATTCTAAAACAAGTATGTGATTAACACCTGCGCTACATTTACCCTCTTCCCAAGGACCGTTCAGTGTTCAACCAATGTTTAATGTTGATATATATATATATATATATATATATATATATATATATATATATATATATATATATATATATATAAAGTTGATGTTTATTGCTTTATGCTATTACTAGACATTGAAATGAAGAAGAATGCCATCTAAAGTTTGATATATAGGCTTTAAAAGGCGTTGGTGTATGCAGTATGTCGTCCGTGTTTTTACGATATTTCAGACCGCCCGTGTTACATTAATTCTAATTAAATGAATCTTTTTTTTTCATCTATTTGATGTTTATTACTTTTATACAATTACTGGGCATTGCATTTAAAAAGGATATTAAAAGTTGTTATTTAGGCTTTAAAATGTTTTGGCTCAAACATAGTACGCGGCCCGTATTTTTATGTTACTCACAAACCGACCGTGTCTTTAAAAGTGAAGCTGCAATTCGTAATTAAATTCAGAATTTTAAATCCATGAATATAATTTTGCATCTATCGAAGAACTGTTACTTATTTTTTTAAAGTTTCATCATATCTTAAATCTTAAACTTGGTTACTGCGAGAACCCTGTTATAACGAGCAAATGCTGTGATCACTTCGTTCTCTTCATAACTTAAAAAACAAGAAAGAAAAATCATGTGTCAAGCGGAAATTACGAAACACTTTCCAACACATTTAGAATATTGTAACAAAACGTTAACGTAAACGCATAACATATTTCAAAACTCGATGCTAGCAATTACCGTCAATAATCGGAAAAGTATCAGAATTTTTTGTGCAGCCCTATATAGGATCTATAAGTTTGTATATATACTCAATAATACTCTAAAATTTGCTTGAGTTAGAAAACGAATAGAACAGTTAAGAATTCCCCTACAGGAAATTCCGCCAATAAAAGGAGAAGTACTCGAGATCTTTTGTGCAGCCTTGTATAAGGATCTATAGAAGTTATATACACCAAGGAATATGCAAAAAATGAGTTAAATTTAAAAATACGTACCACCACTGGAGACACACTTCCAGCAATTATTATTCTATTATTATTGATATACAGTACTATAACCGAATTATTTTGTGTGTCCCTGTAAGTGAACGATGAGCGCAATGTATAACTTATTCTATAGTAAGCCTCTTATAGTGCACTCAGTGATATATATATATATATCAATTTCAATATGTTTGAAATAGTGTAATATTATTAAATTACACCGCAAACGACCCCCCCCCCCCCCCATACACCATAATGTAACGGAATTCTTTTGAGTGTCCATGTAAATGTTCTATAAATACTACACACTTCATTTTCAATACTGAAGAAGCCATAGTAAACGTCAATAACATATATCGATTGCATGGTAGAGTATATTTACGTGAGTTAGAACATGGACAGACGACATACATACGGCAGAGAGACAAACCGAATTCAAAAACACTTTTCTACTATGTTGGAAAGTGTTAAAAATTTTGCGTGCGGGAGAAATTGTCGTACATGTCATCTCTGGTACATGCCACTCCACCATAAACGACTATTTTTAGAGCTAAGCTCGCCATGGATTTAAATTTCATGGATTTCATGGTAAATATTTCATGGATTTAAAAGGCTAAATTTAATTAGGAATTGCAGCTGCACCTTTAAAGACACGGACTGTTTGTATTAACAGAAAAACATGGGCGGCGTATTATGTATGAGCTAAGACATTTTAAATCCTAAATAACCACTTTTAATGATATTTTTTTTTAGAAACTTAAAAAAAAAAATCAATTTGAATTTGACTGTGTAAGAGTTTTTAAATTGATTGGCGAGCTCAGCTCTACAAATGTCCTATATCAGGTAAAACGAACCTATGGCACGCGTGTCGGAAATGGTACGTACGACAATTTCTCCGACACGCGAAAAATTAAAATTTGATATTTTTTTTGTTGTAATAAATAAATATTGCTTAACGCGTACAGACTATCAGAAACAATGCAAATTTTTTTGCATGAATTAACACATCAGAAAAATTTCTCTCTGCGATACCATGTAGTTTTTTTACATATAATTATTTTGAATCTGTATGAAGCGCATCTGTATCGATATGAAGCATTCTCTGTCAAACCTACACCAGAAAAGCCTGATTAATAAATCATGAATACATTTTTTTTTTTTTTTTTTTTTTTTTTTTTTTTTTTTTTTTTAATGAAACTTGCTATATTATGAGATAGATGTTGCATTAAGGTTGTTAAAATTTAGCACACGACATTTAAATGAATTATAGAACCGAATCCAAATTTCATAAAATTAATAACTGATTCCAATATACAGAAAAATTGCATTCTGATTTTTGTTAATGGTTATTTAAGGCACGAAAGCAACTGATTCGATTAACAAATGTTTTACATAAACAACATTAGCTGTAATATCGTTTTATGCCAAAAGTTTAGGACGTTGCCATGTTGATAAATACTGTTTATGAATTTTTGGCGTACGTAAAAAGGTTCGCCATCCCTGCCCTACATCTTGCTAGTCTATTTGCCCCCCCCCCCCCCTCCTTCTTGCTAAGGGAGAAAACATTACTTTTCTCAATTATTTCATCACTAATATCTTGATTTGAATTTAAAAATTACACAACAACTTTTGAAGGCAAAACCAAAACTTATGCTTGCTTGGATTAAAATTTTTAAATGGACAGACGGGAGGGGGCGGGGGGCGGTAGCTTAAATATAAAATTTCCCTATACCTTACCCTGCAGCATTTTCTTTTTCAAATAATGAAATTTGTTATTATGTTCTCTGTTACATATTGGCGTTTTATTCTTGGCTGTGTTTTCTATTATAACATTTCGTTCGAACTGATGTTGATTTTAGTAATTATTAGCTGGTAACCCGTTGCAGGCTCTTATCTCTCATTTTTCAGTTCTGGCACCGGAAGGAAGGGGGCGCGGGTTTTGAGGCGACTGCACTAGCCTGATAAAAACGATTATGACTCTGCACAAGGCTCGTGCCACAAAATGTCTATGATAATACAATGTGTGTGAAAAAATTATCACGTTGACCACCACTGAGAAAGACGAGAAAACGAACGCAGAGATGAAGACAGTTCAAAAACAAACAGTTCGTAGACTTGTTGTGATGTCTAGACAGTCAGTGAAGATGATGATTTTCTAGCATTACATTTAGAATGTCACCCTGGGAAAAAGAGATACGTACTAGTTCTTAGAAGAAAAATATGTTCTCCCAAAATCTAACATTTGAATAATAAAAATGTCAACTGCTATTTTGAAAATTAGATGGACAACTGCAGAATTTTATCGTAACACAATTTAAAAAATTAACATTTTTAATTGAACTACAAATTGCGTGGATTGTAGAAAAAAACATTGTTTATAACAATTAACAATCATACTGATAAAAATATTTTAAAACTCATTGATTATAATATTGCACTATGAAAATTAAAGACTTTATAGTTTATGATTATATTCATCAAAAGTTCGACATATCGAAATCATAAAACACAACTAAAACAGGAAAGAAGTAATTGAATTTAATCAAAATGATACTAATGTGCAAAATTTGTTTTTAGAAAAAAGTAACTGAAAAAAAAAATGAAGATATTAGTGTACTGCAATACATTTTCTATGAAATTAATGTAAGACATCATCCGAAAATCATCCGATTTTTTCTGTCTGGCATCTGTCCCATATTATACAAATAAAAACAACGAAAATAAGCTTCAAACTTTGTGTGTGTTAAATTATCTCCAAATTTTTAATTGCGTTAAAATATAAAATAATAAAATTTACGGGCGATTTCCTTGCAAATAAATTCTACTGCCGATTTTCATAATTTTCTTTAGCTTTGTGGGAATTATGAAATCAAAATTAAGATTACATAAAGTTTATCGAAATGATTACACATGTTTCTTGGTAGAATTTGATTTGCTAATAAAGAAAAATTTTGAGTTTTAAAACATTTGTCTTAAGCGGACTTTCAGTTCACTAGCTCGCGTTAAAAAAGATTAAAAAACGTAGTATATGTAATAATATGTCCTAACAACTACTTCCACTTCGACTGTAATTGTAACTGTTGTTATTCGAATGTTTACTTTTAGTTTCGGAATGTAAGATAGAAAAAAAAGGCCTGTGTGGCAAACCCATTATGAACTAAACTTAATATAATTAAAAGTAGTAATTATAAGATTATGTTTAGTTCTTTATTAAAATAAAGAACACCATACAATGTGACATGGTGGCAGTTGTATTTGGCATCGTAAAGGTCAGAAATTTTTATACTTATATATAAGAATACTTTAGTGTATGTGCTTTTGAGAATAATTTTTTTTTATTTCCGTTATAATGGATTTAAAGGCACCTTCAAATGTGAGTTTAAATGGCAATTTGGCCGAGAATTGGAATAAATTTAAGCAAAGATTTATGCTTTATTTAGAAGCTTCTGAGAAAATGGCTAAGCCTGATAAACTTAAAGTAGCACTTACTAGGAATAATGGGTGAAGAATGCATTGATATATTTAATAGTTTAAACTTAGTGATGATAACGCAAATAATTGTCAAACTGTTATAAATTCTTTTGATCAGTATTTTCAACCGAAAAGGAATACAGTTATTGAGCGCTAAAAATTTTTTAACTGTAGACAAAAAGAAGGTGAATCTGTTGATTCGTTTGTTACAAATTTGAAAAATTTGTCTAAAGATTGTTCTTTTGAGGATCAAGAAGATAGTTTAATTAGAGATTTGTTAATTATTGGTGTTAAAGATTCCGCTATGAAAGAAAAATTGCTAATGGAAACTGAGTTAACCCTTGCAAAGGCAATAGAATATTGTAGGGCTAAGGAGTCCAGTGGTAAAGAAATGGAAATAATGAATAAAAATAATTGTTCTACCACCGTAAATGCTGTTCGTACAAACAAAAACGAAACGCAGACGAAAATATACAATAAGAAAAAAAGTAATTATATTAATGAGAAAGTTAAGAATAGTTGTTCTAAATGTAAAACCGTTCATGATTATGGAAAATGCCCTGTATTTGGTAAAAAGTGTTACAATTGTAACGGATTAAATCATTTCTCGGTCGGCTGTAAAAATAAAGGGAAAAGAATAAATAAAAAAGTACATGAAATTTCTAATAATGATAATTTTTACACCTCAAGTGATGACGATTCTTGTAAATTGGATTCAGTAAAGTGCCAAGTTAATTCTTTAAAATCTGAATGGCGAGAAACTGTTCTTATAAATAATTCAGAAGTGTCTCTTAAAATAGATACCGGAGCTGAAGTCAATGTTTTGCCCCTTAATATTTTTAATGATGTGAGAAATAATGAAGTTATTAGTGAAACTAAAAGAAAGTTGATGTCTTATACAGGACACAATTTGAACGTAATTGGGGTCAGTAAATTAAAATGTAAAGTTAAAAATAAATCGGAAATTCTTGATTTTTATATTGTTGATCAAGAAACGAGTGCTTTATTAGGAATGGAAGCTTGTGAAAAATTGGGATTTGTAAATAGAAACATCAGTGTTGATTCTGTACATGCTAGAAATTTTGTAGAGAAATTTAAAGATGTATTTACAGACAAAATGGAAAAATTGGCACATACGTATAAGATCAAATTAGATGCCAATGCCGAACCTAAAATATCAGCCTCTAGAGTTATTCCACATGCCTTAAAATTGAAAGTAAAACATGAGATTGATAAAATGGTTGATCAAGGAATATTAGAAAAAGTTGTAAAACCAACTGATTGGGTACATCCTATAGTTATAGTGCAGAAGCCTAATAATCGTGTAAGAATCTGTATAGATCCACGTATGCTAAATAAATATATAAAGCGAGAACATTATCCAATTCCAACCCAACAGAGCTTATTTTCTCAAATTGAAGGAGAATTTTTCACAGTACTTGATGCTTCGTCAGCTTTTCTGCAAATACCCCTTGACCAAGAGAGTTCAGATTTATGTACAATTGCTACTCCGTTTGGAAGATATAAATTCTGCCGTTTGCCTTATGGATTAACGAGTTCCCCTGAAGTGTACCAGAAAACAATAGATAATATTTTTGGAGATTTAGATGGAACTTTAGTTTATATTGATGACATTTCAGTATTTGGCAAGACAGAAGCAGAGCATGATAGAAGACTTGAAGCAGTTCTTAAAAGAGCTCGAGAATCTGGTTTGAAATTGTCTTTGGAAAAAAGTCAAATTAAAAGAAGTTGTGTAAAATATTTGGGTTATAATTTAACAAGTAAAGGAATTTCAGTAAATGGTGATAAAATTAAAGCAATTGAAGATTTCAAAGCTCCAACTAATAAACAAGAACTACAAAGATTTTTAGGCATGATTACCTATTTAGGAAAGTTTATTAAAAATTTATCAGATAAAACAGGAATTTTGAGAAAACTCTTAAGTAAGAAAAATGAATTTATTTGAACGGCTAATGAACAAGAAGCTTTTGAAAATTTGAAGAAGTTGGTAGCTAATTCACCTGTTCTGGCTTATTATAATCCAAATTTGAAATCCGTTGTTTCTGTTGATGCTAGCCAGTATGGATTAGGTGCAGTATTACTTCAAGATGAACATCCAATTGCCTATGCTTCATGTGCTCTGAACGATACACAGCAAAGATATAGTCAAATCGAGAAAGAACTACTAGCTGTTGTCAACGGATGTAGAAAATTCCATTACTATCTGTATGGTACTGATTTTATAGTGGAAACTGATCATAAACCTCTCCTCGGTTTACTGCAGAAACCAATTGAAAATTTGTCTCCAAGATTACAAAGAATGGTAATTGAATTATTTAAATATAGATTTAAACTTGTGCATGACCCAGGGAAAAAGCTTTACGTAGCAGATGCCCTCTCCAGAAATCCCACTACCATGAGTGTAGATACAAGTTTTTTAGAAGATGGAGCTGCTGTAGTACATACAATTCTATCGACCACTCAAGAACGTACAAAAGAAATGTAGAATGCAACGCTAGAAGATGAAGGTCTTTCAAAATTAAAGTTACTAATTAAGAATGTTTGGCCACAACAGTGTTGTCAATTGCCCGAAAATTTAAAACCCTATTGGAATAAGAAAGAAGAGTTGCATTGTTATAACGACTTAATTTTTATTGGAAATAGATTAGTAGTACCTAAAACAATGCAAACTTATGTGTTATCGAAAGTGCACCAAGTACATCAAGGCATCACTGCTTGCCAAGAAAAAGCCAAAACAGCTCTATATTGGTCCAATATGATGGAAGACATCAAGAATTATGTAGAAAAGTGTCAAATTTGCCAGCAGCATCAGCGTGCTAATTGTAAGCAGCCTTTGATGTCTTATGAAGTCCCTAGTCTACCTTGGGAAGAGGTAGGTGTAGACTTTATGTATCTCGAAGGAGATGACTTTTTACAAGTAACGGATTACCACTCCAAGTTTATTGAATTGAGAAAAGTTAATGCTAAAACAGCTTCTTCAGTAATTAGTGCATTGAAACAAATTTTTCGTACTCATGGTATCCCACGTAAAATTCATTCTGATAATGGTCCTCCATTTGATAGTCAAGCATATTTTTCATTCCTGAAGTCTTATGATATTAGCCCTGTTACATCGTCACCTAAGTATCCAAGATCCAATGGGATGATTGAAAGATCTATTGGGACATTGAAAAACCTTCTCTTAAAAGTGAGAGCTTCGGGAGGAGATCCAAGTATAGCAGTTCTTGAGTATAATAACACCCCAAAATTTAAATTGCCTTCTCCAGCAGAGATGTTGATGGGAAGATCTTTGAGAACTCCCATTCCTTGTAAGGTGAAATTGTTAAGACCTAGATTTCCAATTAAGAATACTCATCATCAATTACAGGAAAATCAGAGAACACAGAAATCTTATTATGACTCATCGACTGCAAAATTAAAAGAATTGAATATTCAAGATCCTGTCTATATCCAAACTGGTCATCGAGAATGGACACCCGGAGCTATTGTCTAAAAACACAGTCCAAGATCCTACATTGTGAAATCTTCAGAAGGATCCATTCTTCGTCTCAACAGAATTCATTTAAGACCAAGGAAATTAGCGTTTGAAGCTCCTGTAAATTCACAAGAAAATGCTGATGCAACACAAACCTGCAAAACAAACCTGCAACCTGACTAATACAGAAACACCAAAAATCTCAAGTCCTCAACCCCATGACAGCCCATTAATCAATCCTGATTCTCCATCTGATCAAACAGTCGCTGTCAATCCCAAACCTACTTCGCCAGTACTGTCTTACTCCAAATACACCAAAGGTAGAGAGACCTAAAAGAAAAATAAAACCACCCACTCGCTTCAAAGACTATAAGTTTTCTTTAAGACTTTTCATTCGAACTCTACTTTGAACTTTAAATGTATTTTTTTTTATTTTTGCTGTTTTGAAAAGAAAGGGCATGTAATAATATGTCCTAACAACTACTTCCACTTCGACTGTAATTGTAACTGTTGTTATTCGAATGTTTACTTTTAGTTTCGGAATGTAAGATAGAAAAAAAAGGCCTGTGTGGCAAACCCATTATGAACTAAACTTAATATAATTAAAAGTAGTAAATATAAGATTATGTTTAGTTCTTTATTAAAATAAAGAACACCATACAATGTGACAGTATATTAGACCATTTTTAACACACACATATGTATTAAATAAAAAAATGATTAATATGTTCACAATACGAAATAACCAACTGATGAATATCCATTCACTTTAATCGGTAACATGCTGTCACTTGCGAAAGAGATATACAAATCAGCAAAGTGACAGCCTGTTGCAAATGTGCCCGGCAGCGAAAACAACAACGTCGGAAATTTCGTAAATATAAGTACACGGGAGAGTATTCTATTATTAACTATATTTTTTTTTAATAAAAAATTTTAAATGAAAAAAAAAATCTTAAAATTAAAAAAAAAATATCTGGTTATTCCTGAATTTTCTGTTTATCTTTTTTATCATTTCTTTGGTTCAAAAAGTAGGGGGTGTAAAAAACACGGGATTTTTTTTTTAAACATTACTGATTCATATTCCTTTTTTCTTTCTTTTTTTAAGATAAAATATTACAGCAGCAAAATAAACGGTAAAGCTTTAAGAAAAATAATAATTTTAAAAATAATTATAATATAGTAGAGACCAATAATATAGAGACCTATAATATAGTAGAACCTTCTAAGACGGAATATCAATCACAGGAAAAAAAATTCTTTTTTACACAGTTTTCTGTTTTAGCCGTTACATCATGCTTTTCGCCGGATCATTTCTTCGGTTCAAAAAGAAGGGAATGTAAAAAATACGCGATTCTGTTTAAACATTATTGATTCATATTCTTTATCTTTTTTAATCATCTTTTTTTAGATAAAATTTTACAGCAGCAAAAGAAATGTTAATCTTTAATAAAAAACAATAATTTAAAAAAAAACATATATATATATAATCCAGTAAAACCTGCTAAGACGGAATATCAAGGACCCGAAAAAAATCCTTTCACACAAGTTTCCGTCCTAGGCAGTACATCGTTTCTTATAATTGCATTGTATACTTCTCGCCGAATCATTTCTTCGGTAATATTTAACATTTCCTTGTTTCAAATAGAAGGGGATGTGAAAAACACGCGATTTGTTTTTAAACATTACTATTTGATATACTGTATTTTTTTCTTTTTGGATTAAAAACTTACAGAAGCAAAATAAATAGTACTCTGTAAGAAAAAATAATCATTTGAAAAAAATAAAAACATAATACGTTATTCGTTTTTTTACACAGGTTTCCGTCTTAGCCATTACATTGTGTCATATTAATTGCATTGCGTACTTTTCGCCGGATCATTTATTTCTTCAGTTCAAATAATGGATGAAATAGTGTGTGGATATGAAAAACACTCGATTTTTTTTAAAACATTACTGATTCATATTTTCTTTTTTCCTTTTTTAAAGTTTTATTTTTTTAAGTAAGTAATGGAATTTTATATATAAAAACTTACAGCAGCAAAAGAAATGGCAATCTTTAAGAAAAATGATAATTTGAAAAATTAATTATAATACAGTAGAATTTGCTAAGACGGAATAGCAATCACCGGAAAGAAAAACTTTTCGTCTTAGTACATTGCCTCTTATAATTGCATTGTATACTTTTCGCGGAATCATTTCTCCGGTTCAAACAGAAAGAGGTGCGAAAAACACGCGATTTTTTAAAAAAAATTACTGATTCATATTCTTTTTTTTTTTTTCTTTTGATAAACTTGGGGGCCTGGTCCCTACGAGATACATTCGCTAACCCCGCCTAGACACAGGCTCTAAAAAGCACCATAATTCACCCTGTTTTAAAAAGATTATCCGATTACGGAATAGGAAATCATATTATCAGGACCAATAGCGATTATCTGTAATTGGGTTGCCATTCATTTTCCTTTGATTGTGGGATTTTTTGGTGCCCAAGACCGCATCCGCCATTGTCGCACAGCTGACGGCTGTTTTCGTGATTGATTAAAAAAGATCAATTACACATTTGAAAATCAGCTTGCATAAATTGGTTAAGTAAAAAATGTTGCTGTCTCCTGGCCTTTTATAACGTTTAGAAGAAAATTTGTCTTTTAGATGCGATAAGAAAATTGTTTATATATGACAATTTAAATATATCGTTTTAAATATGACATAATTTTCACCAGTAAATGGTTTTCGGAAGTAATAATTTAATAATTTTAAAGTTGTCTTTCTTTTTTCAATATTCACGTGTAAATATATATTTCAATTGAAAATACAGTGTTTGGAAAAGCTTTAAGAAGATAAATATAATTCTTAATATAATTTTTTTTAATATATCGCTTTAAATATAAGGTAATTTTCAACATTAATTGCTTTTGACACATAATAACTTATTTTAAACTTTTCTTTCTTTTGTGAAATTCAACTGTGACTATATTTTTCAATTGTAAAGTGTTTGTAAATACACTTTATTTTTTATTTGAGTTTTTTTTTAATCTGGCAACAGTTTAGTAAAAAAGGCTATTTTAAACTATGAATTAAATCTCTATTCAGATAATAAAATTTTGAATAAAAAATTGAACAAAAAATAACTTAAATAATTAGGCAAATGATTGAAAACTGCACACTACATTCTAGTCAAGTATATGTGCCTGCAAAAGAAAGTTAAATTGCCATGAATAGTTTTTTTTTTTAAAATCTTACTATAACTTTTTAAACTGAACTATTCTGACCGATTTCCACATTAAATAGCGCTTAAAATAATTCTTCGATTTAAAAACTGTCAGTTTCAGCGTATTTATCCTACATTTTTCTATAAAACTATCATAGTTTTTATGTTTTTATATCCGATAGCATTTTTATTATGAGATGAGAACGAGAAAAGGTCGCAATAAACTGAATTACGGTAGCGGCTGTGGCAGCAGCATGAGTTATTTTTATTTTTATTGTAATTTTAATTTTATTTTTATTATAGAGATAAACTTACGGCAAAAAAAAAAAAAAAAAAAAAAAAAAAAAAAAAAAACGGTAATTTTGAAAAAAAAAAAATAATTTGAAAAAAAAAAATCCAATTATAATCCAATAGAACCTGTTAAGACGAATTAAAAAGGACTAAAAAATTTTTTTTACACATGTTTCCGACTTAGTCAGTAAGATTATCTCTTATAATTGCATTGCATACTTCGCGCTTGGTCATTTCTTCGTTTCAAAAAGAAGAGACTGTAAAAAAACATGCATTAAAAAAAAAAAATTACTAATTCATATTCTATTTTTTTTTCCTATTTGTATATAAAACTTACAGCAGCAAAAGAAATGGTAAATTTTAAGAAAAAATAATAATTAAAAAAATATAATAATGCTACAGAAGAATGTGTTAAGACGAATTGCAAGGATCAGAAAAAGTCTTCTTTATTCAAAGGTTTTAGTCTTACCCAGTACAACGACTCTTGTAATTGTATTGCACGTACTTTTCGCATAAATTTCTTCGGTGCAAAAGAAGAAGATTAAAAAAAAAAAAAAAAAAAAAAAAAAAAAGGGGGGGAAAAAAAGAAAAAACGCTCTTTTTTTTTAAAGCATTGCTGATTCATATATATATTTTTGTTTTCCGTTCTTTTTAGATTTCGTTGGCTATTTACTTCTCTGGCATAAGAAAGCAATCTATTAATCGAAAAAGTATCACCTTTAATAAATTTCGGAAACTTTATTGGAATACATTAATATTTTTCATAAAAAAGCGATTTTTTGGTGTTGTTGGTAGGTAATCTAAAAAATTATATTAAATATAAAATATCTATTAGAATTCTCAGATTTAGAAAAAAAAATGTTTTCCACGAATGTTTTGTTACTCGGGAAGCCCAGGTAGGATCCCCTAGTATTTTTTACTCTGTGACAATGTTTACTCTTTTGAAATATTCGAAATATTTGAGTAGGTACATAAGACGTACGTAGCCAACTGTTTGGGAAAACATTGAAAAGTCATTCCATTTGAAAGTATTACGCTCTTGCATAATATATATATTTTTATTTTGCTACTTAAATGATAGCAATGTCTTCAATAGATCTGAATAATGTAAGGAATATTCATTTAAGAACACATTAATTTCAGATAAATTTAGTGTTAATTATTGAATGTATTAGAAAAATAATGTTAAAATAAATTACATTAATGTCTATAAAGATGAGTAAAATTTCAAATGTTTAAATTGAGATTTGTTTATAAATTACGTAAATTAAACTTATTTATTTAAATACATTTTTTTATCACGATTTCTATGTTAGTTTTTAGTATTTAGAAATTTTTTCATATAAATTTTGCAAATCACGCTTTTATCAAATTTTTCATTATTTAATAATAATTAAATAATGTAAGAATATGCTTTTGTTTTCATTAATTTGGTTTTTGAGCTGATAAGCATTATGGTACGGATACCATATATATCTTTTTCAAAAATTAAGAAATCTGTTTTAAGTATTTTTATTAAATATATTTTCCCTTTTCTGCACTATCGTAATTTATATACATTCCCGGCTATTAAAACGCGCACCCTTTTTATCATTCTCTTTCAACGATAACTTTTAGTCAAAATCATACATATTGTTTGTAAATTACCATTAACGTACTTTATCCGGTCTCCCACATATCAAAGGAAATGAAATTATACAAGACATAAAATGTTTCCTTTCTCATGGTCAGTTTTGACTTCATACGGAATCCAGATGTTAATCCCGTCATACTGACGCCTTATAACATATTTCTAAAATATCTTTCCTGCATTTTCTCAAAACAACTAACCGCCGAAATTCTATTTCACTCTCTTTTTAGCCAAAGTGCACTCTTCGCCAAAAAAGGTTTCCCCTACCACTGACGTCAGTTATGAAGTTGATATGATGTATATGTAACGGTTACAATTCCCACGCAAAAATACAATTATCTTGGCTCTAAAAATGTAAATCACTTGGCGTGTTTGTCTAACGCATGTTTTTATATCTCGACTCACTTTCCTCTCTGATCTCAGCGATGTAACATCTCTAAAATATTCTGGCCCCTTGGCCACCCTTATGGTACTCTCACAAAACACTTTCCCTCTTTTTAAAATGCGGATATGCAGCCTAAGTTCTCGATATTCTTACTTCGCTCCTCTGTCAAAAATTTGGATTGTCACCCCATGATACAAGATGTGATTCCTTACACCCGTGAATTATTAACTGTGGAATAACTACATGGATATGTCTTCTTTTCATCGTTTTAAAATAAAGAAAAGATGTTTGTCAAATTCTTCTTGATTCTTCCTCGTCGAAACAAAACTTTTTCCAGTTCTCAGCAGGATGTCGTCAACTTGAGTTATCGCAGAACAACATACAAAAAATCACTATACGTCACTCGGGACCTAAGTGCCTATGTCCCACCGAAAACATTTTTCCCATCGTTTTTCAGTGCTACTACAATCTTCGACTATTCTCATACTCCGAACCTTCACTAGTTCTATTATCATATTAAGATTGGTGCCTAATTTTGATGAACTGGATTTTTCACAAAACAATTTCCATGTGCGCCAAGGAACTCTATATCAACTACTCAATGTGTGGATTTTTATATTTTTCTGCTGTCGTGACTCCTCTTGTGTGTACATCTTCGAAATGTGCCTGAATTTGTCTACATCTTCGAAATGTGCCTGAATTTGTCTACATCTTCGAAATGTGCCTGAATTTGTCTACATCTTCGAAATGTGCCTGAATTTTTCTACATCTTCGATATGTACCTGGATTTGTCCTGCGGTTCATGTTGGTTAGATATGCCCTTTCCGTGCCGCGTAGGTGATAAACTGTTTCAACTTAGGATCTTTTGTGCAGTTTTTTTTTAACCTGTGCCTGTGATAAATACGCCTTAAAAAAAAATTGCCTTAAAAAAATTTCTACTTTCAAAAAAATAAAAAAGAAAGAAAGAAAGAAATTCCAGCTGGATATATAATTAACATTTTTTTCTCGCAGTCGTTTTTGGTGCAACTTATATTTTTCCAATGTGTTAAGATTATAATTTCATTCAACCGATTCTACATATGCTTTCATTATTTCAAAAAGATTATCTTTCTTCGTCGATTAAATTTCTCCAGTTTACATGTGTGAAATATGCCGCTAATTTCAGTGAATTTCAACTCATGATTATGCACTGTGTGGTTTCATCATATAAATACGGAAACTTTGAATGACAGTAAAATAATGTGACTAAGAGAAATAATAAAAAATCCTTCGTGAATTCCCAATGTAAACAAACAATCACGCCGCCATTTTACCTACTGTGACGTCACGAGAATATTATCCATAGAGTAAAATTGTAAATATAATGTGAAATGAATATTTTTATGTATCAGTCTGGAAAATAAAAAAAATCTGTCTACAAGTTAAAAAAAAAATGTGCTTTTGTTCGACTAATTAATATGATAGTGCATCTGAGGATTAGAGAACTTTTACCTTTTGCATGACCTTATTCATTCAAGTGTGTGACTTTAATTATTTATAATAATAAAAATTATTAAATTTATTATATGCTTTATTTAACATATTTTTCTTGAGTTGAATTCATTGCTAGTTTTACTATTCGCTTTTCCTTTACACCCTATTTACCCTTACTTATTGGGTCGAATTTCAGAGAAAAAATTTCGTCTTATGCGGTATTTTTACTTCCTTCTTCTTAATTATCTTCTTTTGTTTTCAATATTTTTCCTGTTTTATGGTGTGGTTTGGTGATTCATATGGATTAGTTGGTGTAGTACTCGGGATCACAAATTCCGTGAAATTATGTCGAAGAAAAAGTACTATTGTAACTAATAAGTACAGAGAAGACATGGAAATTGACCGATGAAGAAAAGCACATCTCACGTTGTGTTCGCAATAATCCGTGGCGACGAAGTCCTGGGATCGAACTGAACTGAAAGTAGTTTTTTTAGAAGAAAAGGAAAGTCACATAAGTTAACAAAGTTCGTTTAATGCAGAGATGTCACAACAAAACAAGTTATCCATAAAAGTCATATCACACCTAGATTTGATACGGCACATTGAAACATAGCACAGGGTGACATCCTTCTTGATAAATCTAAAAATCGTGATGACACTTATTTGCATTTTTAGGATGGACGCCGAATTTTGATATCTCCTAAGGTGGCACAGGGGTGAGAGCAATTGTTTGGGAAGTTGGTCTGCTACTGATCAGAGGGCAAGTGTTACTATCCGATATGAAAGTGGGCGCAAGGAAAAACACGCCAAGCGAGATACATTTCAAGCCAAGAGAATCGCATTTTTTTGCCTGGGAAATGTAACCGTTACTTATACACATATCAACTTCATAATTGACGTCATTGGAAGGGAAAAATCTTTTGGCGAAGATTGCACTTTGGCTAAAAAGAGAGATTAAGAATTTTACCGTTAATTATTGTTTTGGGAATAGGGCTTTCGAGGAATGCAGCAAAGGCGCCGTTTAAATGCTATAGACATCTGGAACAATATGCAAGAGAAAGCTGACCATGAAAAGGAAAACATTTTATGCCTTGTATGATTTCATTTCTTTTGATATGTGGGAGACCGAATAAGTACGTTAATGATAATTTAAAAACAATATGCATGATTTTGACTAAAAGTCTTTCGTTGAAAGAGAAAGATTAAAAGGATGCGCGTTTTTAACAGCCGGGAATGTATACGAATTACGATAATGCATAAAGGGGAAAGTATATTTTTAAAAAAAAAACTTAAAATATAGATTTCTTTAATTTTTGAAAAGAATATATATGGTATCTTTACCATATGTTTCATTTCCATTTTCGTTTTATTTTTATTCGGTAGCATATCTAATATAGTACTCTACTTATTTCTAAAAACCTTATGTAACTAGTGCAAATGCCCGTCCTAGGACGTTGGGTCGAAATCATGGCTTTCACGTAAAATTTAAAATAATTGATAAAAATATTCATATACTATTCATCGACAATAAGGAAAACTGGCATGAAACGTTAAGTTGGGGACCTGGTTAATGCATGGGCCTCTGGGGTTTTCACAACAAATTTGTAATCTGATGTAAATAAGATGAGGGGAAGGGTAAGATGTATCTTAATTAATAAAAGGAAACAGATATACCGGGTGTCCTGAAATGGACTGACTGATTTTAAAATTCAATAACTTCCAAACGGTGACAGATATTTAAAAAGTTCTTGCAGGAGAGTAATCTATAATATCAGTTTTTTTTTTTTTTTTTTTTTTTTTGCGATTCCTGATTTTAGTTCGAATTACTAGCAATAGATGGCGATTTTTAAAGGCAATCGTGCAATCGAGGCAAAACTTTAAATCACCCAGCAATGATGCGAAAGATTCTAGGGAGCATCAGTTTTATTTTTGACGTTACTTCCAGCAATAAATAAAATCTCAATCCATAAAAGTATAATAAAGAAATACGTAGATTAGTGTCTGGTGGATCCTCTGGTGCCTGGATAGAAGTTTGATTGCTCTCAGAAGATCACAAGTGCATAGTTTTATTGTGTAATAACCGACTACCATTAGTGATCTTCTGCAAGCAAGTTGAACTTGATGCCTTTGGACTACATGCTACTTTTTAAAGGATTGCGGATTATCTTTGCCTTGAAGAACTACAATTTTTAAATCGGCAATACGATAGAGTCCCACCGCTAAGCCGAAAGAGGAGACAGAGAAGTAAGTTTACTGAAGTAGCGTCAAAAATAATATTGATGCTCCCTACAAACTAGTTTTTTTTTTTTTTTAAACTATACATTACATGCTAAATTAGGTTTTCCAAAAAACAACATGTTACACTACAAACTATGAGAACATAATAAAAATTATTTAGCTGAAAATATTTTTAAATGACCATCATGGAATACTGGACAATATTCTTCCTTTGGGTTCGAGGCTATAAAAACAAAAGCCAACTGTTTGGGAAAACATTGAAAAGTCATTCCATTTGAAAGCATTATGCTCTTGCATAATATATATATTTTTTATTTTGCTACTTAAATGATAGCAATGTCTTCAATAGATCTGAATAATATAAGGAATATTCATTTAAGAACACATTAATTTCAGATAAATTTAGTGTTAATTATTGAATGTATTAGAAAAATAATGTTAAAATAAATTATATTATAGTCAATGTCTATAAAGATGAGTAAAATTTCAAATGTTTAAATTGAGATTTGTTTATAAATTACGTAAATTAAACTTATTTATTTAAATACATTTTTATATCACGATTTCTATGTTAGTTTTTAGTATTTAGAAATTTTTTCATATAAATTTTGCAAATTACGCTTTTATCAAATTTTTCATTATTTAATAATAATTAAATAATGAAGGAATATGCTTTTGTTTTCATTAATTTGGTTTTTGAGCTGATAAGCATGACAGTAAAATAATGTGACTAAGAGAAATAATAAAAAATCCTTCGTGAATTCCCAATGTAAACAAACAATCACGCCGCCATTTTACCTACTGTGACGTCACGAGAATATTGTCCATAGAGTAAAATTGTAAATATAATGTGAAATGAATATTTTTATGTATCAGTCTGGAAAAAAAAAAAAATCTGCCAACAAGTTTAAAAAAGAATGTGCTGTTGTTCGACTAATTAATATGATAGTGCATCTGAGGATTAGAGAACTTTTACCTTTTGCATGACCTTATTCATTCAAGTGTGTGACTTTAATTATTTATAGTAATAAAAATTATTAAATTTATTATATGCTTTATTTAACGTATTTTTCTTGAGTTGAATTCATTGCTAGTTTTACTATTCGCTTTTCCTTTACACCCTTCCCATACATTTATTGATGTATGTCTGATGTGTTCACTATTTTAAAGATTTTCAATCTTAAATTCTGGAGGTCTGCAAAGACAGAGAAAATTAGTAAAGTAGTAATCAAAAGTTTAAGAATAGGCTGATTTAGATTAAGTGATTGCTACCAGTTTTTTGAAATAGCAATATTCGCCTTATATAATGATACATTAAATAAAGCAAAAGTAAGGCGAATCATACTATTTCAGAAATCTGGTAGCAAACGGAATAAAGAAAAGTAGCAGCGGCAACACTGAGTATATATATAAAAGCTCATCCTGAAGGTATTAATCGACATCATATACATCCATATAAGTCTAATGGACATCTATGTAAGAGTATATTTACATTAAATCTGATGTCCATGTACATTTATATACATCCATATTACATAGATATGATGTATATATACGTACATAATACATAGATATTATGTCTAGGACATGATGTATATATGCACATAGACATCCGGTTAAGTAGGTATTATGTTGGGTATGGTTATGGATGTCCGAGGAACGCTATATGGATGCATACGGAGAGACATCTGATGGAATTATCTACGTAGCTAATACATTAATACATAATATGGAACTCCTGGGATGAGTTATGGACATGGTGTATGGATGTACTTTACGTTATATGGATGTCATATCTACCAATTTGTGCTGTGTGGGTAGGTGGTAGCACTATGCAATGTATTAACTAAAAGTATCATTTCATTGTATTTATTAATATATTCGATTCATTTGTTACCAAATTGGCACTGGGTAGGTTTTTTCGGTTCTTAATATGGAATTACATGTAATTTTTTCATTAATTACATGTATTTTTGATCAATTCCTTCGGATATTATACTCTTTTTCCAAATGTAAATTCTTACATTTTTAGTCATATATACTGTTAAGTGTTTTGAGCATCCCATTTGTTCATAGAGGGAAGCACTGTTGTTTTTAATATGTACAGAATATTATCCATGGATGTAGTACTGTTTTGCGAATGTGTATCACGAATTAATTTATCATTATTTATTCTTTATTTTATTTTTATTTTTTTTTTTATAATTGGGTTATTATTATAAGCAATAATTTTTTTATTAGATTTACTTGTTTTAAAATGGAATAAATTTATTGATACTTTTTGATTATTTTACAGTTTGTGTAAAATAACTGATTTGTTTAACTGTAATTGTAACTATACAATCATTTTATATGCTTGTCAAAAATGGCTGCAATGTTGACATTGAAATGCTTCGTTAGATTCTTTATTTTTATTTTCGATTACAATCTTTTCATTACCATAGTTTGTGATTTTTTTAATGTTTTCTCGTAATTGATATTGTATCTCATCTCTAATGCTTTGATTTTTAGTATTTATCCATTCTTATTTCAAATTCTTTAACCTGTTGTATCGTGGTTGATCCGGCAATTTGAATAAAGTTGATTAGGCTTAACAGCTTATTTTACTCAAACAGAAATCAATTATGATTTGCCAATATTGTGGAATATTGCCCTTGATAAAGTGTTTCGCAATATAAGTTTCCATTTGCTCCTTATAATATTCTTCACATGCTTCTATTTATTTTTCCTTTTTTCTTTAAATTTGTGAATTTTACATTATTGGATATACATTTTTGTATTGTATTATAATTACTGGTTCATATATATTGTCTATTTTTCTAAAGATTTTTATTAATATGAAGAACAAAAAGTTTTATTATATATATATATATATATATATAAAAAAATTTATTGCAAAAATTAACCATTGAAACAGAAATAACTGACCAAATGCAATGAAATTATTATCCCAAATAGCTATGTCAAATTACACATTATAAAACATAGTCCTAACAAATGAAGTATTTATTCAAAAAGTGAAACATAAGTAAAAAAAAAAAAAAAGAAAAAAACACAAATGCAAGCTTATAATGTAATTTACTTTTTCAAGGGCTGGGAAACCACATTATAAGCAAAGAATGATTGTTTTCTGTAACTGTCACAAGCTTAAAGCCAAAATTTTGTGACAATTCCTAGCCCTAACAATCATTGGAAAGAAATTGGAAAAAAAAAAAAAAAAAAAAAAGGATACCTTTGAAAATAGAACACTACAAATCAAACGGAAGAAAATAAAATCATTTATAAACAAATAAATACAAAGGAAGACAAAGAAAATCTATACATTACAACATAAATTTGTCCAGAATCCGAAGCCAAAAATGTTTTGTGCTAAGCACATGGTAAAGTGAATAAGTGAATTCAAACGTACAAGTTAAAATTACAGTTAATTTTCTAAAAGTAGCAGGTTATTAATTTAACCATTGTGATTTTAACTATTTCTAATTTAAAATATAAAAATACAAATAAATAATATAAAAACTATAAATTCATTTACCAAAAATATTTTTTAACTTAAATAATTTTAATATATATATTATATTATTGGAATATTTAAAAATTTCACTTGTATTCCAAGTTTTCACTTAAAAGAGAAAAAAAAAATTGTGAAAATTTATATGGTGCTGCCATCTGGTTTTATAATAAACAATAACTAAAAAATAATACTAAAGAATAATAGTAATAGTTTTTTTAAAATCATTATATGGTGCTGCCATCTAGTTAAAGATTAAAACAATATCTAAATAACCATTAATTATTTTGATTAAGTAAATTTTCAGTATAAAATTATTTTATCTATTTATTTTTACATATGTCAACATTTAAATAATTTCAAAACATAAATAAACCCATAAAATCTAAAATATTATTGTAGAAGTCAAATTAAATTTTCATTTTATAAATAATTATATGCAAGCTTAAAAGATTTACCAATATGACTACATGCACTTATTGGAACTAACATCTTGCAAAATTTTATTAACCCTGAAAAATAAAATTAGATTTTCATTTTATAAATAACAATGCAAGTTTAAAAGAAATACCAAAATGGCTACACACACTTAATGGAACTAACATCTTGCTAAATATTATTTATTCTGAAAAATAAAATTAGATTTCACACACTGATAGCTAAAAATAACCAAACATTTCCAATATGTTAACCTCACGTATTGAATCTAATATCTTGCAAAAAATAAAAAATAAAAAAGCATTTAACTAAATTGTTAAATGTTCTCTACCTGGCAAGGGAAAAAAAAAAAAACATTAAATCTCCAATATGGCAACGCACTTATTGGAACAATATTATATTTAAAGTTCTCTCCCTAGAAAAGAAAAAAAAATTAGAATTTACTATTTAAATTTTTTAATTAATAAAAGATATTTAACCAAAATATTCCCACTCAGCTCTCACATAAAGGAATTCATTCTTTAGCCAAATATATCAGTAATCAAAATGTAAGTGTTTTAACAGATAGAATGTGCAAACATATAAACCCCAATGAAAGCAAAATTTATATTCGTAAAATTGACTTAACTAAATAAAAGGGATAGCCATATTCTACTGCATGTTGAAGAATAAGTTTTAAATTTTGAGTTTTAAAATTATTAGAACAAAGATTGTTTATTCTATGTGCAAAATTTAGTAAAATATTTACAAATACTGATTTATGTATACAAGACTTATAATTAGTAAATAAGTTAACTTTAAATGTAAAATCATTTCTTTTGTCATAAATGTCAAACAAAATTTTATTATCTTTAAGAATTATCTTAAGATCAAGAAAATTAATTTCATTATTTACCATAAGGTTGAAACTATAATTTAAATTTTTTTTTTTTTTTTAAATTTTTATGATATTTTATTGGTAGTAAATAATTTGAATTATTATTAAAATAGAAGACAATTATATCATCTATATAACGGTACATTTTACAATTAGCAATATGTGAATTACGTTCATAATAATATAAATATAATTCTGCAAGAATTGAAGAAACAATACCACCCTGTGGTAATCCACAGCATTGAATATATATATTCTCATTAAAATATATATTACACTATATTGCCAAAGGTGACCGGTCAGTTGCGATTTTAGACGTTTTGTTGACTGTCTAGAAAAATACCTGAGGAATTAACCTGAAACTGCAGGTGTGTAAACAGTATAGTATAGGTTATATATTTCCGCGAAGATTTTTTCACGAAACCCCATAGGGAACTGTCAACAAATTGAAAAAGAATGAATATCTTTTGGATAACCCTGTAAAAACTAATGTAGCAAAGGCGTTCAAACCCGAGATTATTAATAAGTGGCTTATTGTAATATACTGTGTTCATTTTATGAGGATAGCATGTATACTCGTAGAGAAATTAGGTTTTTATAAAAACAGTCCCAAATTTCGCCTAGTTTTTTGCTTATAATTTGCAGAGTTCTTAATATAAAAAAAAGTTATTTTCAAATAATATGACAAACAGTATTTTACGTTATACTTTGCAATCAGAATTGAATAATAATAAAAATTGGATGAAAAATGAGCAGGTTTACTAAAAAATGTTTCACTGCGCATGCGCGAATGCAATCAAAATATAATATGCATAATGTATTAGCTAAGTATATAAAGCAACTTTTGCTAAAGTCTCAAAATCATAGCTTGAAAATTCTGACATTTATCGTAGATAGAATAAGCTCAAAATCCGTTGTTCCCAAAAGGAAGCAAAAATATGAGGGGTTGTATCCAAATATGTGCAATATTGTGTACGCTATCTTGGCACTAATCAACAGATATTTGATACAACCCCTCATCTTTTTGCTTCTTTTTCGGAACAACGGATTTCGAGCTTATTCTATCGACGATAATTTTCAGAATTTTCAAGCTATGATTTTGAGACTTTCACAAAAGTTGCTGTATATACTTAGCTAATATATTATGCATATTATATTTTGATTGCATTCGCGCATGCGCAGTGAAACATTTTTTAGTAAACCTGCTCATTTTTCATCCAATTTTTTTTTAATTATTTTTTAATTCTGATTGCAGAGTATTATGTACAATGTTGTTTGTCACATTTCCTGAAAAGAACTTTTTTTATATTAAGAACTCTGCAAATTATAAGCAAAAAACTAGGCGAAATTTGGGACTGTTTTTATAAAAACCTAATTTCTCTAGAAGTATACATGCTATCCTCATAAAATGAACACAGTATATTACAATAAGCCACTTATTAATAATCTCAAGTTTGAACGGCTTTGCTACATTAGTTTTTACAGGGTTATCCAAAAGATATTCGTTCTTTTTCAATTTGTTGACCGTCCCCTATGGAGTTTCGTGAAAAAATTTTCGCGGAAATCTATAACCTATACTATACTGTTTACACACCTGCAGTTTCAGGTTAATTCATCATGCATATTTCTAGATAGTTAACAAAACGTCTAAAATCGTAAGTGACCGGCCACCTTTGGAAATATAGTGTGTGTATATATATATATATATATATATATATTTACTTCTTGTAATATTTTCACATTCTACAAATTGCATTATTTTTTCCCTCCACATTTCTTCCTCCCCCCCCCCCCCCCCCATTTATTTCAGTGTGAGAATCTTACATTTTTGAATATATGTCTTTGTATTGTATTATAATTATCGGTTCATATATCGTCGATTTGTTATGTGATTTAATGGTTATTGTACACAAAAGTTTTATTATATATATATGTATATATATATATATTTATTTAAAATGGAATCACATGTGTGAAAAACAAAGGATGAGATATTATAAAAAGCAATAGAAAGGATTCTGCAAGTATATATATATATATATATATATATATAACATTAACAGTAAATATATTTGAAAGAAAACTATTTCATGGAAAACACATCAAACATAGAAGCATTTATTTATATTACTACACAAAGACAAATAAAAAAAATATTAAAATTAAATGTTATGAAAAAGAAAAATCTTTGATTAAATGATCTAAAAAGTGTACATTGATGAGTAAAATAAACAGTTACTAGAATTGGCACTTAATCACCTATACTTGGAAAATATGCCTAGTCTGGCCAAATAAATAAAGGTTAAATAATGCTCAGTGTGGTTATACATTGCACTGACTAAATTAAATGCATGGAAATATCATAAAATTAATCTCATGAAAATATTTTACCGTTTTTCAGTTAATGCGAAGCCATTTGAAGGCAAATGTTACTGTTGACAATCTAAGTGACGATACGATTTTGCTAATTCTTTGAAATAAAATTTTCTATTTATGAAACAAATTCTGAAGATTTTAAGCAAAATTACTTTTTCTTTTTTCAACAATTTTGGAATGTATTTGATAATTTCGTAGTTTTGAATGTCTTTTTCAGTAGTTATAATGTGAAACATTTCTTATGAAACTAAATTTTAAATATTTTTTTTTACCTGTTATATTTAACAGACTTATACCTCGTAAAAAAAACTGAAAAGGGTTTTTTCTCAACCACAAACCAATATCACGCCGAGCACAAAGAAAACCGGCAAAGTTCTGAGGATGAATATTTTGTTTAAATTTCTGTTCATACCTAGAACAAATCTAATATAATTAAACGAATAATAAACATAAAAGTAAGTTACATTTGTTACACGGCTGCCAACTTCTATGACTTTTTTAAAAAGTTAAATAAACATATTTAAACCAGAATTTTTAAATAATAAATAAAATAAAAGTATGTACTACACTTCATTAAATAAACTCAGCACACATTTTATTAAATACTTTTTTTTTTCACAACATGTCTATATGATTTTAAAAAGCGTAGAAATTGGCAGCTATGCTGCTATAAATCACTCTTGTGTTTTTAATGACACAATGCTGATACATTAAAATGTATCCAACATCAGGAATAGGGTCAATAGAACTTCGTTAAAAAAATGTGCGATAACTCAGTTTTTAGAAACCAAGCTAAATTCCTATTATTCTAATGAAGTAATCCGAACCTTCCTAACGTAATCCATTTCCGTTCAAAGAAGCCAGGTTTCTCAGGAGTGTTTTACAAGATTTACGTAAATCTTGCGGTTTCTCATTCATTATTCATGAATTATTGTTATCGGCACTTTGTTTCGGAGTCTTCCCGTGCCTCTGAAATGGGAGGGACGCAAATAGCTTAACTTTGAAAGTCACGTCTATGGGCCTCAACTACAAGTAAATAAACTAAAATTATACTTAAATAAATGTTCAATCCTGTATGGTTTTATATTTATAATTTAGACATTTATAAGAGCAAAGCACAGAAAAAAATATTTTGTAATATTTGACTCAGTCATTTAAAAAACCACACGAAGTACAGATTCACAAATTTTCAGAAATCAATAACAAATGTAGAAAAAAAAAATTAAAAATTGGTTATGTAGTTTTTACAAGAAATGGGATGTAGTGCACTACGAATCTCTATATTTAAAAAAAAAAAAAAAATAGTAACTAATGCTGCTGCTGCCGTAATTGAATTTATTGTGAACGGAGCTTAGACATAAAAAAAAAAAAAAAAAAAAAAAAACTTCTGCATATAAAACATGAAAACTGGTAGTTTTATAGAGAAATATGTGATAAATACGTTGAAGCAGGCAGTTTTTAAATCGAAGAATTATTTTAAGCGCCATTTAATATTGAAATCGATAAGAATACAAATCCAATTAGAAATTAAAATCACAGAAAACCATTAACAAAAGTTTTGTAGGATCAAAAACTATGCATAGCAATTCAACCATTTTTTGAAAGCACATACTTCACTAGATTGGGGTGTGCATAATCTAATAATTTTTAAAATTTGTCATCTGACATTCTAATTTTTTCTTCTGTTTTTTTTTTTTTTTTTCAAAATTTTATTATTGGAATGGAGATTTAATTTATAGTTTATAAAAACCGTTTTTTATCTATTATTTTCAGATTTTAAAAAGCACAAATACCAAAATTTACAAACATTTTTCAATTGAAAAATATATTTACATATGAATATTAAAAATGTAAGAAAATTTAAAATAATTAATTTTTTACATGCGAAAAGCATTTAGAGGAAAATTACGTCATACTTAAAACGATTGATACATTTAAAAGTCTTATTTAAAACGATTGATACATTTAAAAGTCTTATTTAAAACTATTTTCTTAGAGCGTCGTTATAAAAGTCGGGGAGACAACGACATTTTTTACTTAACCAATTTATATAAGCTGATTTTACAATGTGTAATTGATCTTTATAATCAATCACGAAAATAACCGTCAGCAGTAGCGACAACGGTTTATGCGGCCTCAACAAATCTCCAATTCAAAGGTAAATGAATGACAACCCGATTACAGAAGATCAACACTGGTTGTAATAATATCAGTTTTTAGAGCCTGCGCTGTGTCGCATAGCTCATAGTGTTCTTGAGCCCTCTATTTTCTTCCTTTAGACGTTTAAAGAGACAGTCTTTTGCACAAAATCGATTTTTTTTAATGAATCACCTATTTTAATGTTCCAAGCTCTAACTGCTTGTTTTAAGCCGTCGATGACTTTGTTTAGCTTGCTTTTTTTGTTTTCTTTTTCCGGTTTTATGAGTCCTTTCGGTTGATACATATAAACGTCTTCGTTCAAGTTTCCTTGAAGAAATGCTATTTTATGTCGGTATGATTTATGTTGAGATTTTTGTAGTTGCGCATGCTAGGAATGATCTTATAGTTTTGTATATAACGACTGCGGGACAAAGATTTCATCATAATTTTTGTTAGAATCCATTTCCGACTAGGCGTGCTTTAAATTTTTCTGTCTCGCCATTTGAATTATATTTAGCCTTAAATGTCTACTTTTACCCTATAATTTTCTTTCAGAGTGGAGGAGAGACTAATTTCCAAGTGTTATTTTTGTTCAACGCGTTTATCTCTTCTTGGGAGCTTCAAGCCATTTAGCTTTATCATATGGAGTTTAAATTCTTCAAACTCCTTCCAACCTTTGTGTTCGGTTACTCTATGGTTGTTTGCGAAGTAGGCGAATCTTTTGGGTGGTACGCCTCTATTAATCCTTTCATATCTCCAGGCTGATCAGTTATCGCTACTTCATCATCAGAATCTTCAAAATCTACTTCCTGAATGTCTATCGCTATTTTTGACGAACTTACCCCTACATTCGAGAATTGACATTGAGCGGTGTTTTATTTATTTTGTCTAAATCAAGATTTAAATTTTCTTTATTTCCTTTATTTAAATTTCTGTTTTCAATAAGTTTTACGGCGCGGGCTAGGTTGAGGCTCTTCCCTTTAGTGTAAATTCTGCATCCCTTTGATCTATTATAGTACCATACGAAGATCCCTTCTGTCACTTTGCTCTATAATATTCCTCATTGATTTTTATTTATATATGCATAGGCTTTACACTGAAATATTTTGCTATGCGACATATTGGGTTTATTATTCGTCTACAACTGATATAGTGTAATTTCATTAGGCTTTGTAGAGAGGTGGTTTAAGGGGTCGGAAGTAGCGAGGTACAAGTAGCGAAACTACAGTAATCGTTACATTTTACTGTAGTTTGTAGTGTAGCGCGCTACATTTTGAACAATGTAGTGTAGCGAGTAGCACGAGTAGCGCAGTAGTACAAAAAATCAGTTGCGAGAACCGACGCTACTTTTACCGCTATTTCAGAAGAAAAAAAAATTGTCATTCTTTAAATCACGTGGTCAAAACTTTCTTCGTTTGTGCAAAGTTTGTTCTGCTCAAAAATTTACGAATCTCAGCTGCAAATCTCAGCTGCACTAAATACCAACGTATCGCATCGCATGAAGTCCATTTTCCCATTGACACTTACTGCTGAAATCAAGTAAGGAATTAATTTTCTTGCTGACAACACTTGTCTATTTACCCGTTATTAAGTCTTCATGTTTTAACGCCAAATTTCTTATTATTCGGAATTGTTTTATTTACAGATTTATTTATTGTCTGCATTTAGTTGTTTTTCTGTGATTTTCTAGATTATAATATCTTTCTTAATTTTGTTACGAAATTTATAATGTGTGTATAAGCTAACATTTTGAAGACACACACGAAACATTTTCTTGTATGTTATCTTTATAAATTGTTTAATGACCTCGGTTATGTCACACTTATTTAATTGTATTCCGGCAAACGCAATATAACGAAGAGTCACTGTATTTTTTAATCTGTGTCTTCCATTTCGAGTGTAAATTGGATCCTTTGGCAAAATCGGAAAGTAGCGAAGCAGTGACTACTTTTGAAATGTAGTTTGTAGTCTCTACTTTTTAAAACAAGTAGTTGTAGTTGTAGTTAACTACATTTTCGATAAAGTAGTTGTAGTTGTAGTTCGCTACAATAAAAAAGTAGTTTTTCCGACCCCTGGGTGGTTTTTGAAGGTACACAGGCGTGTTTGTGGCTTCAGCCTGCAGCCACAAAATTTTTGGGGTAAATTTGCTTCAAATAGTAAACAGCGTGTCATTTCAAGCAAGGTGCGATTTTTGCGTTCTGTAACCTCGTTCTGGGATGGGCAACGCGGAACAATCAGTTGATGTTGCATTGCCATTTCTGTTGAAAAAATTTCAACCCTCTTTGCTTGTGTACTCTGCGTCGTTGTCTGATTTGGGTGTCTGTAATTTTCAGCCAATTTTTTTCTAGTTATTGCGGTACATGCTTTCAATTTTGTTACTATCTCGCTCCTTTTAGATAATAAGTATATTATAGTAAGTCTGCCAAAATCGTCTATCCAAGTAAGGAAATAGGTTTTTCCTCGAATAGTTTGGGTTTGTATGGGACCACATATGTTAGTGTGTACCAGTTCCAGAGCTCTCTACGCTCTATACAGGGTTTGTTTCGGATACGGTGCATCAGTCAATTTTGACTGAATGTAGCTTATGTTGTGTTGTAGGGAAAATTTTCTAACTTTAGTCGCTTTGCAAGTTTTTTTTAAAACTATTTCTATAATGGGGTTAATATTTTTGTTCCCTAACCTCTTATGCCATAGTTCGAGGCCATTTTTACTCTTGCAGTGATGAGCTAGTTTTGAATAATTTTCATCTTTAGAATTACCTAAGATTATTTCACAGAGATTATTCTCCTGTGACAGACATTAAATTGGATTCGATATCTGGTACATATAAAACATCCTTCAGAGTTATGTAGTTGATTTGGCCGTCAGATTTTTTTATTTTAATGCTATCTAACCCATAACAGTTTAAAACATTCCCATTAGACATCGTGGTGCAGCTTTGAAATTATTTTTCATGTCAATAAACAAGAATTTATCATTACAGGTGTGCGAAGAACTGCCTGAATCTACTATCCAGCTTTGTTTATATATCTTTTACACGAAAAAAGTCAAATTGCTTTTTCTGTTAGTGTTCATTTTTTCTTCCATTAAAAGTAGGTCATTTGATTTTTTTTTTTTTTTTTTTTTTTTTTTTTTGCCACTATATTTTCACTAGTGGGTTTATTTGTTTCAAGACAGAGTGATGAATTCTGTCTGTATTTTTCGTTTTTTATTGGATTCTTCAGAAAGTTGGAATGTTTATTTTTCAAATGCCAACATTCGGATTTCTCATGATTTTTTTTCTATGGCAATAGGTGAGAAATTTGCTGTATTCACGCTAAAGGTAGGGGTTTTTTTTTCGATAGTTTTATATGCTCTAGTGGAGTTTTAATACGATGAATCAGAACTTTTGGTTCTTCTGTGAAATTCGTCAATAAGTTTTCTCTTTATGAATTCAGTTTTTCTTCAGGTCTCGCTTCTAAAGTGGTTATAAGGGTATCATAATTTGGAGGTAGTGAGCATAAATAATAGTAGAGCTGATAAGTGAGAATTATTGATATCTTCACCAATAGCTTTGAGTTTATTGGTCTTAAAGATTTTTATAATATGATTGATCGTATTTCTGTCCTCTTCTAATTTTGAGCTGTAAAGTTTTCTCAGCAAGTATAATTTACTGGATAAATTAGTGCGTTTAGGAAAAATTTTTAAGCCTGCCAAGTTGTTCATATTTGCCTAATTTACATATTATGAAACTGATATTCGAAAAAAACATGTATTGTAATCTATAAAAATTGTAACATAAATCAATTTCTAGAAGCTTCAAATATGCGAATCCAAGATTTTATTTCATTCAGCAAGTAATTTTGGGTTATGCTTTAAAAAAAAAAAAAAAAAAAAAAAAAAAAAAAAAAAAAAAAAACCTACCCACTCTGCAGTTTGTTTTGCAATTATTAAAAATGAATTGAACATTAAGAGTTAAAAACTTTACATCTAAATAATCCTTAAACTTCTTCACCGAATGACTTTCTGCTGATATTCGAAAGTAAAATTTACCGAAAAATCCAACTATGATGTCAAAATTACATATTAGAATTGAAAATTTTAAAGTCTGTCTCTGTTTCAATAGGCAGAAAGGCTTAAGTTTTCTTTATTCATACAAAATTTTAGAAGACACAACTTTCAATCAAATGGCACCACTTGTATCTCTCTGCGGCAATTTTGGAGATAAAATAGTATGGGTTGGGGGGGGGGGGGGGGTCTGCTTTTTGTTTGACTCTCTGTACATTTAAACATATATGAGATCAAAAAGCGTAGTTTTATTTTTTAAAAATATTCAGGAGATAATCTTAGAGGTTCAAATAATTTTATTTTAACTGGATCGTGTGAGGACAATTTCCATCGTGCAGCGTGTTTAGCATCAGCCACATCAATAATGACAATTTAATAGTTTTGAATATAGTTTTATACAAAGCGTTCGTTGTCTTGAAAATATAATCCATGTAACCTATAAAAGTAGAATTTTTACATTAGTATCTTAATATCATATTTTAGAACAAAATATAAGGGCGAATAATAAATATAATAATATAATTATTAGGACAACGCCCCCAAAATATTTTGTAGGACATTAAGAGATTAATAATATAACGTAATTGAGAAAAGAGCTTTTGTAGCTTTTACATTTAAACACGTTTCCTTGCAACTTTCAAACAAATTACAATTTATATTTAAATTAATTTTACCTGATTTGTCAAGCTGTACCTAACAAACAGATTTTTTATGCACAAAAACCACAAAAGAAATAAATTAGTTATATATATTGTAAATTCAGTTAGCAATTTCTTGTTCATTAAAACTAAAAATTCATCGTTTTTGAACCATTTTTTAAAATTTAGATTCGTATGCTTACGTTTTTTTAATCTCACTTCTTTTCATTTTCATCAAGTTAGTAATTTATTTTAACTTCATACACTTAATTTTTTTTCTTTAAGACTATCTCATTAGGTTTAAATTAAGCATATTTTCGCCGATCCTGATGATAGTCTCACTTGAAAGGAAAGTGTTTCATTAAAAATTGTTAATACTATCTCTTCGACAAACTTTCTATTTAAATTTTTAGAATTTAATGTTACTTTTATTTCATTTATGAATGTAATTTTCTGATGCAATTTGTGTAATCTTGCAAGGATTAATTCATTAAGTGCTTCAAACTCGGGCTTAAAATTAAATATTAGCATTGGAAATTTTAAAGTCTGTCTCTGATTCAATAGGGAAGCGGCTTTAAGCTTCCGTTGTTCATATACAATTTTAGAAGATACAACAAGTCGAATGATACCACTCGCACAAGAAGGAATGCTGTTGTAATGCCTTTTAAGATAAGATTATTTTTGTGGATTTTTTGGGGAAAAGCGTTATTTTATCTTGATGGAAATTACTATTTGACGGGACAAACTTTATGAAACAGATTCTGTAAAAATAAAATTAATGTGATCATTGTAGTTCCAAAACAAACAAATAAGGGTTTAAAAAATTTAATCTGTTTGCAGAAATCTGGCAAACCATTAATTTTCACAAGAAAATTATATCATTATTATCATTATTATTGTTGTTGTTATTATTATTATTAATATTTTTTTTGGGTGCGGGGTGGGGAGGAAAGAAAAGCATTTTCTCAAAAAGTACTTTTGTTAAAAAAAATGTACATGTCTCATATAGCTTAACTGCGGATTAGAAGTTGATAGCTTAGTTACTAAATTTTCTACACCGCCTTTTTTGTAAAAAGAAACACGTTGAGAAAAACGTATTTAAAAGTTTGAGAAGAGAATTTTCAAGAGAATTAAATTTTTTAAACCCTTGTTTTTTTTTGTTTAGGAACTACCGGAACCAAGAAAATTGTGTGTGAATAACGAAAGCTTAAGGCCGCCTCCCTATTGAAACAGAGACAGACTTTAAAAGTTTCAACGCTAATATTTAATTTTAAGCCCGAGTTTAAAACTTTCTTGTTAGAACTAATAGCTCGAAGTTTTATTTATTTGAGTGCTCAGCAAGACGCCGCCGTTGGAAACAGAAAGAAACGTAGAATTTTTTCCCGCTATTTTTTTATTTATTTGTTTGTTTATGGTAATTAATTAATTTATTTTAAACGTTTTACATCGGCATGCCCCCCTCTCCTTAAAGAATGGGTTTTGTGGATTTTATGGACTTCGTAAATTTAATAAAGTTTGCTTCCAGAACATCATTTATAGGGATGTGGATAGGGAAGTAAAAGGAATAGTAGTACGGGCTCAATCCAGATCTGATTTAATTTACGTCAGTATTTATGCAGACATACACTGCAAAAAATAATTGTCGATTTTACAGTATAAAACTGGCACCCCAGCTGCCAGTATTATACCGTAAAATTAACAGTATTAAACCGTAAAATAAGCAGTAATACGCTGCCGTGCAAGCAGTAATACGCTACCGCGCATGTTAATTTTACGGTATAATACTGGCAGCTGGGGTGCCAGTTTTATACTGTAAAATCAACAATTATTTTTTGCAGTGTAGTGGAGACCCATGAGTGTAATCTGAAACGGGCTTCATAATTTTTGCCTATATCCTTGATTATTGCACAAAGATAATTTAAACAACGAAATCAGAGGAAATCTGCAGTTTAGACGGGGAAAGATAATATATTACTGAACGACAGTGTTTGTAACAATAAGTAGTTATATGCATATTTAAAAAAAAATATAGTCGTAATAACATTAAAGAGGTAAGTATTAAACACGAGTTTTGGCCCTTTTTTCGGAGTTCGAGCTCACCTGCGCCCGATATTCAAAATAGGCAATTAAAAAAAAATGTTAAAAACATTTAAAAATTGTTTTAAGATTAATTTTCTCATTTAAAAATATCTTCTTCCATAGAAATAAGTATTAATCCTAAATACTCTCTCGTGACAACGTTTCGTGATTTTCATGTCCTTGAAAATCTGTTTAAAATGGCAATTTTTTTATTTATACCTAATCATAAGCAGAAATCTGTTTATTCTTTTAAGATATCATTGTACAACTATGACGAAAAGACATGAGTTCTGTTTTCCAGTAATTCTGTAAAAAATACTTCAAACAGAAAGCTAAGGAATATCCTACGGCTTCTTTATGTTACTAACGGTGACTGTACCAAGACTTAAGAGCCTACGCTAGTCACGCGAAGAAACGCTCCAGCTAATGTTAAGTCTATGGGGAGGTTATCGCGCGATTTCTCGCTCGCATTTTAATATTTTTAAATGATTCTTTTTGCATAGGATAGCTGAGGTCGATCTCTAACGTTGTTAGTTTTTACTTTTTTGATTTTGGTTACGGATTTTTTGTAAGCGGACATTTTCAATTTTGAAACCGGTTGGAACCGGTTCTGAAAGTGAAATTACCCTTATATAAAAAAAACTGGAACCAAAATCGAAAAAGTAAAAACTAACAACGTTAGAGATCGACCTCAGCTATCCTATGCAAAAAGAATCATTTAAAAATATTAAAATGCGAGCGAGAAATCGCGCGATAACCTTCCCATAGACTTAACATTAGCTGGAGCGTTTCTTCGCGTGACTAGCGTAGGCTCTTAAATATCGAATAGAATATTTCTTTTTATTTACATCAATAGCAATTCAATTCCCTTTCAAACTAATTTTTAAAGGATCGTGAAAAACTTTAAGAAACTTAGATTGCAATATTGTATCTGAAATAACAAGTTTTTTTTTTCCTGTTTTCAATTTAGGAATAAATATAATTTTCACTTTGAGCCCGAGCCCGAAGACTGGTATAAAAGTCGAGCACGAGCCCACTTCGGGTCCGAGCTCGAGCTCGGGTTGAGCTCGTCTCATTTTTAGTAAGTATTACAGAATCTTATTATAATTTCTCGATATGGATAATACTTTTTTTTTTATAGACTGTATATTTATGAAAAGCTTTGAGAATTCTGTCATTGGGCGACATGATTTACAATGCAAGAAATATTTCTTAAAAATACGAGCATCCATTTTTTTAATGTATATATTTTATTTGGTTATGATCAATTAACACGATTCGTTATGTTAAAGTACTTCAACTTTTACATTTCGAAGTGAAAAGATATGCCCTTGATTTCAAACACAGACGGCAGAATTGTTCTGTTATTTTACTCTTCCTATTAGCCTGTATACAGATATTTGCTTTTAAAAGATGCTGATTATTACAAAACTATCATATAATGTAACACTAACTCGAATATTAAGAAACTTAACAAACCGAAGAATAGTCAGTCACTTGACTAAAATAAAAATACATCTGTTTAAGTGTCAGCAATCACTGCTCATCCAAGCCAATACTTTCACTTTTTTGACCCAGGGAATGCTAATTTCTTTTCAAGACCATCGATGCAAACCACTCAGCGGGATTAGCAAAAACAAACATTCACAATGGCCAGCTACCAGAGCGTGCGCATATGCCGATAACTTCTAGCACTCTGGAGGAGCACTGCGTAAGTCACGAGTTATAGCATCTTCAAGACCTTAATCTTGAAGAAAATTGCCATGCTTCGGCGACTTCCAAGTTGACTCCCTTTTAAGCAATCGCCATCAACAAAGAAGAATCCATGACCCGTTTCAGCCTCAAGAAATTGCCGCTTTATACCATTCTTGGATGTTCTTCACTTGCTTTTCTAATCCTCTTAAAGTCTGTTCTGACGACATAGGTAGTTATTTTACTTATGAAAGTCTCGTTTTATTAAAATGGTCTCGGTGATTAATACTCTTTGTGCTTTGAAAAGAATAGATCCAAAGTTAATAGCCATAGTGGTATCATTTAATAATTTAGTTACAGCACCATTATTTGCAATTGCGAAACGAATAAAAATAGAAAATTGCATTTGCAACTTCAACTGCTTTGTATCTCATAATAGTCTTTCCACAAATGTTTCACCAGTATTGTTAAAGTATCGCAGCATAATTTCTAGAACATTTAAAATGAAAGCCAGGAATTTTGTTTGAAATTGTCATACAATTGGTTTTAGTGTTGCACATAAATAGTATTTGTATAGTATGGACAACTGCTATAAACTCTGTATTGACTTTGTAAAATCCTTACAAATTTTGACAGCACTGTCAGTAGCAAGCATTGCTTTGTAGATCTTGCTGGTAGTTTGTAATATTTTATGGTATTTGCAAGATCTCCGGTAAGGGTAAGCAATGGAAGACAGTTTCTCTTCCCTACAATTTTAAATTTAATTAACTAAATTTTCTTATCTTTGATGATTTAAAAAAAAAAGTAAAATTTATAATTTAAAAGTAATTTAAAATAATTAAATGCTAAAAGAAAAAAATAAGTATTAAATTTTTGGGAATCGACGTCTCATATGCATTTAAAAATTATTTTAAATAAGAGTTTCAGGGGTCTGAACACTTTTGACGAAAAAATGTACATAACAAGATAGCTATTTCTTAATTTCTAAATTTCTGTGTTGCTTTTTGTGTTTATATACTTAAAAATTATCGTGCACCAGGATTCTGACAAAAAATTCTTAATTCAGCATATTTAATGTTTGTATTCCCTATTTTAAAAAATGCATGTTTAAGAAAATTTAGAAAGTGACTACCATTTTGAGCATTTGGTTGTCCTGCATTTTCAGTTTGTCTCTCAATATCTAATATGGCGTTTGGGCGCGGTTTCGAAAAATTCTCTAAGCCTAGGCTATGGAATAAAATCATGCTTGTTTTAAAAACTTGCTAGCTTCTGGATTTTTTTTAGATGACGCGTATGGTTCTTCATAAAATATTGATATAAGTTGTAGCTTTTTATAAATACTTATGAAGCATAGAAGTACTGGTTGATTCTCTCGGTCTGACTCTGACTCTGACTCCAATGATAATATCAGATTGTCAGTTAGATCTGTTAAAATCCTAAATTCTATTTTGATGATAGTGGTAGTAATGAAAATTGTTTCAGTGATTAATACATAATTTGATTAATACATATTAATTAATCTTTGTGCTTAAAAAAGAAAAGATCCAAAGTTAATAGTCACTGAAGTAGTACCGTTTAATATTTTAATTACAGCATCATTACTTTTATGAAATAAACTAATATAAATTTAAAAGCCTTTATAAAACCCATTCTTTATTACATAACGTTGCATTGTCTTCAACAGAGAATAATTGCAATTAAGACAATATGCAAAGATCTATAAATCCATCCCACGTTATGAATTTAGGCTCTATTTCCTCGAATATTTACAGAAATTGTTTCTTACTTGATAAATTAATGAAAAGTTCTCTTGCTACATCATATTTTTAGCGAGTTAATACAGTAAAACTTTTTAAGACGGAATCACAAACGATGGAAAAAAATCCATTATAGACAGGTTTCTGTTTCAATATGTATAATATTGCATATTATTTTTTCAGGGACCATTTTTTTCGTTTAAGGTTTCTTGTCAGTAAACTTTCCAATTCCCCTCGCTAATGTTAATCCTATGGGCGTAGAATGCATTCGTATATTTAAAATATTTCCTCAGGAAATTACTATTTTTAACTTCTGTTTTCTTTGTACTGTTCTTAAAGGATGTCTCTTTTTTTCTTAGTTATCAAAATATTTCTAAAATATGTGCTTAATGTATAATTTTATGTGTTAATATCTTAGCGAAACTGAATAAGATTTTAATACTTCACATAAAATTAAGTATATATTTTAGAAAAAAATTGACAACTAAGAAAACAAGAGACATCCTTTAAGAACAGTACAAAGAAAATAGAACTTCAAAAATATTAATTTCCTTAGGAAATATTTTAAAAATACGAATGCATCCTATGCCCTTAGGATTAACATTAGCGAGAGGAATCGGAAAGTTTACTGACGAGCAGCCTCAAATCAGAATTCCATTATCACAGTTTTTACTGCGCATATTTTTTCGCCACTTTTAGGAAAGCATCAAGACAGCGTATATCTAATTAAATTTTCAGCAGAACTGAAATTACACTGAAACTAATGAATGTCCGGGTTCGATTTCCGGTCTGGATATTTTTTACTCTGTTGGTTATACGCTACGTCGCAAGTGAAAATTCCCATCGTTTGTTATATTCAAGACAGAGTTTCTCAAAATTTCCAATTCATGGTGTAAATTAACGCAATCTGGTTGATGATACTTTAAGAAGCTTAGATGTTGTGCTTTGTGTTTAACATCTATTCAGATAAGTATTTCATTTACAGGATTTCACTTAGAAACAATCAGTCAAAAGCAATACTGCTTGTCCGAACAATATTGATAACTTAATACTGATCGCATGATATGTGCAAGATACATCATATTTAAAAATTTAAATGCATTTAGCTTTTCATCCATTTGAACATAGTAATATGAACATGTAATGTACAGTGATACTTCACTTACCAAAGATAATTCGTTCCGGAATCCCATTTGTTAGCCTAAAACTTCGTTAGCCGAAATGTGACTTTTCGGCCAATTAAAATAAAATGTTGCTGCATTACATTAGAGCCACATCCTATAAAACATTCGTTATCTGAGTCAGAAAAACATCGAAAAAAATTGTTAACCAAAACATTCATTAGCAGAGGTATCATTGTAGTTGGAAGGTCTACGGCGTTCATGTAAGCATCTTGCCTATCATTTCTTAGATTCATTTGTGCAGCCTATTATATAAGCTATACAATTTATACACACCAAGTAATATGCAAATATATTTAATTTAATTTAAAAACGCATATCATTATTGAAACCGCACTTCCAACAATTCATAAGTTGTTTTGGCGTCAGTAGTAAGCACGAGCATTGCTGGCATTGTTCCTTACTCTCTTCTTTTTTTAATTTTGCACTAAGCAAGGACTTTATGAAGCCATAAAACAGCTTAAACTGTAAATTTTCTGTGCTCTTCTTTATGTTAGTTTTATATGCTACGAATTAATCGTAGCTCAAAGCTCTTTTTTTTTTTCTAACCGTTGCTTCTGCATCGGATGACCTACTTCAAACACCACGTAATTGAAACACTTCTAACCTAAGTTAAATTAAACAGTCAATTACAAGCTGGCAACAATTATGTAAGGAGAAAATTGCTTGGTGTAAATGAGCGATACAAACAGACATGTCGAGAGTCGTTCGAATTGACGTCAAAGGAAATAAGTAGACCCAGCTCCAAATTTATCGTTGTCAATCAAATATTGAATCTCCGATACATTTTCGTTTCATCCTTTTTTGTTTTCCCAATTGCATTCTGATTATTGGCAATAATACACATTCTATTGTTAGATGTTTGTTTTCGTCTGAAGTTTATACTGATATGTTTAAATATACATTTAGAAATTGTTAGACTTTAAAATTTGTCAACTTTGCTTACCACTGAAAAGATTTTAGGATTTTTTTTTGCACAATGTTATACAATTGATCAATTATACAATTTTCAAGAAGAGCTATTTGTTACATCTTTTTAAGCTGTGAGATCAAAGTACTTATATTTTACACAACAAAAAAAAGTTTTGAATTTGTGAGTTTGATTTAGTGCTGTATCCAGTGGCCTTGTAAGATTTCGCATTTTCCTTATACATACTATAATGAGGATAATGACAGACTAATAGAAATGAGTAAGGACTCTTATTTCAGTTTCTGAATAAATGAAATTTTCACTTTGAGCCCGAGCCAGCCGACCACTAAGACTGGTATTAAAATCAAATTCGAACCCTTTTCTGGCTCGGTCTCGGGCTTGAGCTCTCGGACTCTGGTTGATCCCATCTCGTCTCAACTGACTATACCGTTTATAAGGCTCGCAAAAAGCAATACAGTTGTTGTAATTGTTGGTCAGCTTCGCGTTGTTGTCCTGAGGGCATTTTTTGCTCACGAAGACTTAAAAGTATTTTGGCTTAATGTGTATTCCGAAGATCAAAATTTGGACCGGAAACCGAACGCTTGATCTCTTGGTAGATTTGAGAATGTGAGCGAGCCACAAGAATAGACAGTGAGTTACAGAAGGTTTAAAATATATCGGTGCTTCATTTTTCATTAACACTTAATTAACATCTCTAATAAGGCAGAAAAAGTATGTTTAACAAAATTATGTTTACCACAATAAGGGCGATTAAAATATAATTCTTTCAACTATTTACCTAACCACTTTCAATATCAAAACATTTCAACTTGGGTATAGAGGGCAGTGCTATTTTTATATAAGAAGGACTGCTTGATTTCAAAATAAGTGTGTATAAATTTACCTCGTGAAAAGATTAAGACATTGTCTTAAAATTAAATTTCGCAAAAAAATAAAGATACACAGTAAACTTACGGGAACCGGGAACACATTAAATTGTTTCAATATCAATACAGTTTTTCTTTCTTTCTTTCTTTTCTTTTCTTTTTTTTTTTTTTTTTTTTTTTTTTTTTTAAGGGAAGAAAATATTCTATGTTTGGATAAAAGATCATTAAAAAACGCAGTATGAAAAGATTTTAATTAGAAACTTATAAACCTTATTACAAAGGGTGTTCAAAACTCTATCCATTTATCGTCCTTCAATTGCAAAATATTGCCAACTAAAAAATTATATAGCTGAATAAGCATTATTAATGGCCCATTCATGAAGTAAGAATGGTGAATCTTGCTTCAGTTTAAGCAGTTATATCAACTTAAATTAACCATTCTTTATAGAAATATATGATAATTCTACTTACAAAAAAACTAATTGACTTCCACTAATTAAATTCTAACATTCATCCAACTAAATGCAGGGCCGGCAACTAAAAGAATTTTGAACTATTGAATTCAAGTCTTCCGACATGTTTTGACTGCCCCTGACGCCCACATTTACTGCGCACACTTAATATTTGAAAGTAATTTAACACCACAATTATTTTCTTGCAAACGAGTTCTGAAAGCCCCACAAAACCGGTCATTTAAAAATTATTGAGTTACAACGTCAAAAACTCGTGTTCTGTATATAACATATTAAAAATAAGTATAAAGATTAATTGTTTAATATTTCATTTATTAATATTTCTATCATATGAGTAAAAAATCGCATATTTGTGTTTTTTGGCTGCTCATTTTCTGCTTATATCTGATTTTTAAGTATCTCATATTATGTTAAATTTGAAATTTTAATAACTACTGATGTGTTTCAGAGTAATAATTAGTAGATAGTCAAAGACTTTATTGAAAAATAAATATCATACTAGCTGTTTAACCCGTTCTACGCACGGGAGTTCATGAATTTAATTCTAAAATGTGAATAAAATGAATTTAATTCCCCTGTTAAAGTGTTGAGTTGTTCAATAACTATACGATTTAGAAAAAAAAATAATACTGTGCATTTTTTAAAATTAAACTTAATTTATGTTGCTATGGCAGCAGACGATAAAACGATATCTTGGGAATAAGGAAATAAATAGAATATAAATGTTGTTGCCGTTTGAGATAAAAAAAACTTTCTTTATTTAAAAAAAAATGAAATAATGAAGCGCAATTAAGTAATCTCTAATTATGTGCATGCGAGGTAAAATAATTATCGTAATACCCGCTACAGCTTGTTAGTATTGCAGCGGGGCGTCCGTAATATGTATATCTCACATTGCAGTAAAGTTGGGTGCTGGGAAGAGGGGATGTTCAAGTGTCCTTCAGAAAATGACTAATAAGGAGGACCACTATGCATCTTTAAAAATTTGTTTGTTTGGTTAAGCTATTAACTTAATTACAAATTTGGCTTAAACTATTATTCGGAAATAGTGGTAATTACTACTCATAAATTTACTTTAATGTTACAGAGGGTGACTATTAAGTTAATTATAATGTTTGTAATCAGTTGCGTTGAAATCGGAAAGATAGTTGCTGAGTTATGGAAACGGGGCATAGTTAGAGAAAAAAACCTTGAAGGAGGTGCCGGGGAGGAGCGAATGTTTAAGTTCACTTCAGTAAATTACTAATTAGAAGGACCACTATGCATCTTTAAAGATTCGTTCGTTGGTTCAGCTAGGAACTTAATTAGAAATTTCTCTTAGACTGTTATTCGGAAATAGTGGTACCCGCTACTCACAAATTTATTTTAATGATATAGACGTTGATTATTAAGTTAAATATGATGTTTGGAAACAGTTGCACTGAAATCGGAAAATTAGTTGCTGAGATATGGAAACAGGGTACAATTAGACAAAAAACCTTGAGGGAGGGGCCAGGGGGAGCGGATGTTCAAGTGACTTTCAGCAAATGATAAATAACAAGAGCCACTATATGCATCTTTAAATATTGATTCATTTGGTTATGCTAGGAACTTAATTTGAAATTTGGCTTAGACTATTATTCGGAAATACTGGTAACTGTTTTCTAGAAGTACACCCTGAAGCTATGAATGCTGATTTTTATCCTAATTTAGCAAAATGGAACTGGTTTGGAGAAGTTCGGAACATAATTTCCTGAGTTCTGAAAATAAAGCGCAGCTAGAGAAAAAACCTTGAGGGAGGGGCCGCGAGGAGGCGCGTGGTCAATTGCTCAACAACAAATCACTTACTTTGACTGTTGGTATGCATCAACTGAATACGGGCTCTGTACTTTTATTAGGAACATAAATTTAATTTTTAGGAATACTGTTATTCTAAAATAGCGGTATCATCTATATAAAACAGCGATTAAATGTTACGGTGAATCAAAAAAAATGTTAAATTTGTTAAATGTAATTAGTTCAGTTGAAATCAGAGCAGCAGATTTGGATTTATTAATAAGGAGGTCAATTAATGAAAAAGCCGCCGCCAGGTGGCGCGCGGTCAAGTAAAATATATGTGATCTTTAATAAAAAGTCGTTGACCACCCCCCCTTCCCATCCCCGAAAATTAAACAAATAATCTGTTAAATAAAATTTTCTGTATTAATAATCTCTATCATGCTAATATATGTCATGTTAAAAAAACCTTAACCCAGCTAATTATCATTCATAAAGTAGATAAAATCTTTTAAAATTACGTTTTTAGCTTTTGGCAACGGTCAATAATTAAGTTGATTGTCTACATCTTTTATAATCTCTGATCCATCGATTTTAAACACTCGACTGGGAATTGTAATGATTCCTGCCTTGATTTATTTAATGACTCCTGCGGAGATTTTATACAGCCAACCAACCGATTATAGAAAAGCGTATTTTTGAATTTTTGATGAGATCTCTTTGTAGATGGATTTTAATTAATATTTAATCTATCAAAAATCTATTAAAAAATTTCGAATTTTTTGCCCCAATCGTTCATGACCGCCCTACCAGCTACCCGTGTGCAAAATTGCGTAGCCCTGCGCCCTGCGGTTTTCGAGATTTGAGGTTACATAGATAGATACGCGAACGGTTTTTAATAGTATAGATGACAGTTTTTATTAGACAAAACACAAATTGTAAGGGGACAGAAGTAACAGGGACAGTAGTGACATTTTTTGAAATTTTGCCACTTTAGTTAAAAAATAACATTTCTGGAATGTTGTTTGCACTATTTTCAAAGACATATCAAACCTCAGATTAAATGACTAGATGTTGGTTAATCTATAAATATCAGTATTTAAGTTAACAATGGGGTCAGCAAGTGACGGTTAATAAAGGTTCGTTTACCTTCCCATTCTTTTCGACCCAGAAAATCTTCTGGCGACTTTTTAAGATCAACATGTGCTCCACTACTCAAAACAATATTGAAAATGACTGCATACTGTCATTTGGTGAAAATATGAGGAAATTCATATAGCGGGAAAGTAGTGACCAAAAAAGTGAAGGACACAACTTTAAACCCAGCAAAAACGAATATTACACATTTCACTCCTATAAAAATTACATTATTATGCTTCATGAGATTCATATTTATAATAAATCCATTTGTTTTTCAAAATTTTTTTAATAATTATTCTGTATTGGTGGTTTTAATGATCATGTTATGGGCTGAGGACAGGGTACAGTAGTGACATTTGAAATATTTAAATTGCATTTTAAAGGGTAAAAAAACAGAATTTCACAGTAGAAGTAACATAATATTGCAAAACCATCACAGAGAAATGTTTAAACATTAAATGAGAATTTATATTGCAAACTAGCTGTTACCTGTGATGTCGTTCACGTAACATTCAAAGAAAAATTTGCATTAATTAAGGAAAACATCGATAAATAAAAACATATGTAAATAACCAACACTTTATCATATTTTATAGGAGACAATACGGTATTTACTTTTTATAGGTGCCTTGACACAATTCGGTCTTTAAAAGGTAAAATTGTGTGCCAAATAATATAAAAAACAACTGCAAAAATGAAATTACAACCAATGAAAAAAGGAAGGTGAGCGAGGAAATGATCATCTCCGAAACCAAAAAGTACCATGCAAAAAACAAACCTGGTTAGAAAATGTATTTACTTTTGCGCCAAATTTCGCCTGGTAAAAAAAGCAAATTGACTGTGGACTGGATTACATACCCTAACATTCCTATTTTCTATTTTCTCGGCTATTTTCTACATATATCTCAAAAATGTCTACTATATACAACGCGCTTCCATATTTGTAATATTAGGAATTGGCACGATCGGCTTGTCTAATTGTCTACGCAATTCGACTTGAGGAAAAGTTCCATTACTTTTTAATTTCTTCTTTGCTCTTGTTTTACGCGAATTTTTCGATCAATTTCATTTTAGTTTCGATAACATTGTTTTGTTTTTTAGATTTTTAAAAATATTGTGCATTTACTTAAACATTGCATTAAAAGTTATGTAATAATTTCCATCCTATAAGACTTTACACAAATCCATTATAAAAATTTATTATAAAACATAACATTCAAAAAAGCTATTTTTTAAAATGACAACAAACTTTTTATATTTTAATGCTGAAAGAAATGTGGACTTGAAATCCGGTTGCCAAACCACAATTTACAATCTGTCTCGATAGTACCAACATATTTCAAGCCCTTGAGCCTTAATTTTAATACTGGGAGAAGGAAAATGATGTTACTTTGACGTAATCATATTAAATCTTTATGTTTTGTGAACAAAAATGTAATTTTATTAATATTCGTCAAAAATATTTTTTTTTTCAGGCAATCGAGTTAATTTTTTAGTTTTTAAGAATGAAAATCATAATTTACCGTTAACCATGGCGTCATTTTCAACATGGGTAATTTTGCATGTTGTTGATATTTAATATTCATTTTCTTTTCAAACGTTCTTTTTAAAACTTTTTTTTAAATTTTAAATATAAATCTTTATATTAGCCGCGCGCAGATGATAAACTACTAAGTATTTTTTTCCGTCGCCATTTTATTGGTTTCATTTAATTTAAAATGCAGACCTTTCACTCATTTAAAATACAGAACTTTAATTTTAAACATATACATTTAAAATAGATATATTACATACATTTAAAATATACTCATTTCATGTGAAATACAAAAGAAAAAAAAAGAAACAAACAAAGAAAAGAAATAACCCTAAATCATTTTATTTTAACATCAAAGTATATCCCCTTTATTTTCTGTGTATGGCGTCATATTCGCCTGCTTCCCGTACTAACTCAAATTCATGTATGGTAAAGATACCATATATATTTTTTTTCAAAAATTAAGAATCTTTTCGTTTGACTGTTTAGCGTACGGAAACGGTAGAGCGATTAGAGGTATATTTGTATGTCGAGATTTTTTTTTGGTGCAGGTCGTCAGAAAGTTTTCGCATATTGAATAAGTGTAACTGATCCGTACACACAGCTTAATTTTACCTTTTATCTTCGTTGTATTTTCGACATTTCAGGAGTAGACAATTCTTCTTCTTTGCATCACTGTCCTTTTAAAATAAAATAATATAAATAAATCAAAATAAATTGTTATTAAAAAAAATAAAGGCAAAATAAATTCGGAGTCGAATCTTTTCCTTTGGCACATTCTTGCAGAAATTCACATCAAACATTTTTTAATTTCCTTTGATAGAAATAGGTAATGATAATTTTTTTAAATTAAATTAATTCTTTTGGTTCTGTTTTTCTCTATAATCAGAAATTTGTTCATTCTTCTAAACTTCGGTTGTGATTTAAAAAAAAAAAAAAAAAAAAAAAAAAAAAAAAAAAAAAAAAAATTCTTTGTGGTTCTGATTCCTTTTGTTTTCAGAAATATAACTTATTGAGGGCTGATACTTTTGTTATCAGATTATTGTTTTGGTGAGTCCGATTCCTAGTTTTCGGATATATAACTTATTGAGGGCTGATACTTTTGTTATCAGATTATTGTTTTGGTGAGTCTGATTCCTTGTTTTCAGATATATAACTTATTGAGGGCTGATACTTTTGTTATCAGATTATAGTTTTGGTGAGTCTGATTCCTAGTTTTCAGATATATAACTTATTGAGGGCTGATACCTTGTTATCAGATATTATTTTGGTGAGTCTGATTCCTTTGTTTTCAGATGTACTATTTATTGAGCTCTGATACCCTTTGTTATCAGAAAATTATTTGTGTGACTGGTTCCCCTTTGTAACGAAAAATTTTTTTGTTTACAATTTTCTCACTTAGTTTTCTCCTTTGTAATCCAAAGCTTTTCTTTTTCCTTTATTCATTATTACTACACTTCTATACTTAAGATTCGTGTTCACTGATAGGTATGGTCGAGCATTCCCACATACCGTTATCTTTTTCGCACTTCACATATTAGTGTATACATTCATTTCTATTGCTCTTTACATATACACTATGTCATCGTTTTTTTTTATTTTTAAAGTTACATCACTTTACATGCCACCTTCACTTTATCAATTAGAAAGAATTTTTGAACTTTATTTCAGTGTATAATTCCCATAATCGTTCTTAAAATTTGGACTTATGTTAAATTTTTGAATTCTATGATATGCCTCCTTACTTTGATAACGTACATTTTGCTTTTTCTAAATATTTTTTCAGGTGTAAACATATCTCTCTCATCGAACATATATAATGTTAACACCTTTACTTCACACTATATAGAGTATAGTGATATTTTAGGCATTTTTATATTTTCTTTTTCTCACTTGTAGAAGCAGCTCGTCCATAAAAAAAAAAAAAAAAAAAAAAAAAAAAAAAAAAAAAAAATTCACAATTCTTCTATATTTATTCATCGTATTGTTTCTTTTAAATATTTCAGAAATTCTTTAGAGATGCATTAAAAATTGTTATGTAAAGAAATTCATTAATGAAAGTTAGATATAAATTTTAAAAATGATTACAGCTATTATGGGTTATTTCAAAATTATTTATTCAATTGCTATTTTAATATTCGCTAAAGATAATCCCTTTTATGTACTATAATAATTTAATAGTTTTCCCAGTTAAATAAAATAATAAAAATAAAATAAAATAAAGATTATTTATGTAATTATTAAATTACAAGGTGGTTTTGTAAGCTGTGTATGCACATTTCCCGATTAATACAATACACAAAATTTTTAAATTTTTCATGTGGTATATGTGTTTTTGTAACCTCTATTGTGTCATTTTTATATTGTATAATTGTAACTACTTTTTTCAATATTGAAATATTATTTGTGTTTATATTTCACTATGGCCAGAATTTAAAGTGAAAAGTTTAATTGTGCACATTCTAATCTTCGAAATAAAATAACAGATAAAATGTGACTTCTGCATTATCGTAATTTATATACATTCCCGGTTGTTAAAACGCGCACCCATTTTGGCCCTTTTCTTTCAACGACAACTTTTAGTCAAAATCATACATATTGTTTGTAAATTATCATTAACGTACTTTATTCGGTCTCCCACATATCAATGTAAATGAAATTATACAAGGCATAAAATGTTTTTTAAAGAAAATGATATATTTTTATGCAGCCAAAAACAATTATATTTATGTTGATAATTGAACTTTTGAAAGCTACTGAAATACATGCTGCTGCAATTTGAAAATTTTATGGCCATTTATTATACTAGTATGAAAATTTTTGGTAGTACTACAGTTTTTTTTATTTACATATTGTATGCATACTTATTTTATTATTATTTTTATATATTGATATTGTGTATTATATTTTCAGGGTGACATTCTAAATTTTTCAAAATCTTGTGAAGGGGTGATATATATATGGTAAAGATACCATATATATTTTTTTTCAAAAATTAAGAAATCTATGTTTTAAGTATTTTTATTAAATATTTTCCCTTTTCTGCATTATCGTAATTTATATACATTCCCGGTTGTTAAAACGCGCACCCATTTTGGCCCTTTTCTTTCAACGACAACTTTTAGTCAAAATCATACATATTGTTTGTAAATTATCATTAACGTACTTTATTCGGTCTCCCACATATCAATGTAAATGAAATTATACAAGGCATAAAATGTTTCCTTTCTCATGGTAAGTTTTGACTTCATAATGAATCCAGATGTTAATCCCGTCATACTGGCGCCTTATAACATTTTTCTAAAATATCTTTCCTGCATTTTCTCAAAACAACTAACCACTAAAATTCTATTTCACTCTCTTTTTTTGCCAAAGTGCAATCTTCGCCAATAAAGATTTCCCTACCAATGACGTCAATTATGAAGTTGATATGATGTATATGTAACGGTTACAATTCCCACGCAAAAATACAATACTCTTGGCTCTAAAAATGTAAATGGTTTGGCGTATTTTCAACGCACGCTGTCATTATCAAAAAGTCACTTTCCTCTCTGATTTCCGCGATGTAACATCTCTAAAAATATTCTGGCCCCTTGGCCACCCTATGGTACTCTCCTAAAACATTTTCCCACTTTTTAAAATTCGGATATGCAGCCTAAGTTCTCGATATTCTTACTTCGCTCCTCTGTCAAAAATTTGGATTGTCACCCCATCATACAAGATGTGATTTCTCATACCCTTGGATTATTAACTGTGGAATAACTTCATAGATATGTCTTATTTTCATCGTTTTAAAATAAAGAAAAGATGTTTGTCAAATACTTCTTGATTCTTCCTCGTCGAAACAAAACTTTTTCCAGTTCTCAGCAGGATGTCGTCAACTTGAGTTATTACGGGAAACAACATATGCAATTCACTATACGTCACTCGGGACCTAAATGCTTATGTCCCACCGAAAACAATTTTCCTATATTTCAGATGCCTACAAATTCTTCCACCATTCCCATACTCCGAACCATTCTTGATTCTACTCCGAACCTTCACCATATCTTTTTCATATCATGCACCTTGTATTATTATTAAATACTTAAAAAATTATTTATATTTTTTATATCACGTCATTTAACCTTATTTGTGAGTCTTTATTATTATTTTTTTTATTATTTTTCATTTTTCACGCGGAAACTTTTCATTTGAAAAATAATTGTTGAACAAAAATTATTATTCCAGGTTTTGTATTTATTGGCAATGATAATGCTTAGCAACGTAAAATGGATAATTAAATTTTACAGGGAAAATATTCATTGATTCGCTATGAAAATAAAGAAATTTTGAATTATTAAGAGACATATTTGAAAATAATAAATAACACACTCTATGTTCATTTCTGCGTTATAATTCATCTATATGCAGAGATACAGGGCCATTAAATCATCCGTTTTGACGTTTACTTCAGCCAAACATTCACGCACACACTTTCGCATTTAATATTATTAGGATTAGGATAAATGCCGAGGTATACTGCACTGTTAAAAATTTGCAGCAAACTGTCCAGTCATTTGACCGTTTTTGCAGAAAACGGTTACATAACCGTAATTTAACTATATTCTGACCATAAAATAAGCATACGTTCAGAATATAGTTAAACAGATATGTAACCGTTTTCTACAAAAACGGTCAAATGACTGGACAGTTTGCTGCAAAATTTTAACAGTGTGGGGACTGATAAATCACACTTATGAGATTTTCGCTCATATACTAAATTCATTTTGCTAGTCACGTTCAAATGTACAGTTACAAAAATTACTTATGTTGTGAAGAATTTGTATTCTAAGATAATGTGTAACATATCATAAAAATAAGGACAAAGATTTACTATTATTATGACATTCATTAACCCATCGGCTGCGTTATTGATTTCTCGTGTGTTGTGAAGTATCTATGCAGGAGTCCTTGGACCCAATGACGGGGATTGCGAGTTAATATCTGAATATCAAATTTCACGAATTACAGTTTTAAGTTATTGAAACTTCGAGAATTACAATTTCAACAATTTTCGCTCAAGATTACATTAAATGAAAAAAAAAAAAATAAATAAGATACTTAGGCCATCTTTCTAGACATAAGTATCAGTGATATTAAATTTTATTATTTCAGTAAGATTCTTCTCTTTCTTTATTTTAGGGAATTTCTCATCTATTCGGTACATTAAAAAAAATAACGGGTACTGTTAATGATGAACAAGCTACATATCATAACATACATCACTTGCTGCTTATTATCTATATTTTTTTCTATACTATTTCCTTCTTTAGTTGAACGAATATCTCATTTACACAGATTGATTAAAAAATCAGGAGTATTGTTAATGGTGAACTTAACATTTGATACATATTATCTATACTGTTTCTATCACATTCTTCTTTTTATTTTAACGAATTTTCCATCCATAAGTTTTAATTAAATAATTATGAGTACTGTGAAACGTGAAATTAAAATTAGCTACATAATATCTATAGTTTTTCTAAAATTCTTCTCTTTATTTTAAGGAATTTTCCATCTGTATAGGCAAACTTAAAAATCAGGTGTACTGTTAATAGTAAAGTTAACACTTGCTATATATATATTTTTTTCTATAAAATTATTATCAATATCTTAGTAAATTTTCCATGTAAATAATTGATTAAAAAATTATTGATACAGTTAATGGTCAAAATGCTACATGAGATCTATACTTTTTCTACAATACACTTGTTTTTTATCTTAATGAATTTTCCATCTATGTCAATTAATTATTTAGAATCACTGGAAAATTATGAGAAGTGTTAATGGTGAACTTAACACTTGCAACATAGTATCCCTGTTTTTTTTTTTCTATAAGATTATGTTCTTTATTTTAAAAAAGTACCATAGGTAAAGGCTGATATAAAAAATCTAGAGTACTATTAATGGTATACACACTGATGGTTACACTTGCTACATGTTATATATATATATATATATATATATATATATATATATATATATATATATATATATATATATATATATATATATATTATAAAATTCTTCTCAATATTTTAATAATTTAATTATTAAAATATTGAGATATTATAAAAATAAATATTGAGAAATATTGTATTTTTTAATATAAAGTACTTCTATCTTTGTAGGTTAATTTAAAAAAAAAAAAATAGTTCACTAATGGTGAACTCTATACATAAATCTATACCTTTACTATAACATCCTTATTTTTTTATTTTAATGATGTAGATTATTTTTTTTAAATCACTGCTAAATTAAGAAAAGTGTTAGTGGTGAACTTAACACTTGCTACATAACATCTATACTTTTATTATAAAATTCTATTTATTCTAATGAATGACCATCTAAATAGGCTGACTAAAAAAAATCATGAGAACTATTAATGGTGCACTTAGTATATTATCAATACATTTTTTTTTAAGTAAAAGTCTTCTAATACTTTAACAAATTTCCTATATTATATATATATATATATATAAGTTGATTAAAAAAAAATTCATTAGTTTGTTAAGGATGAACACTTGCTACAATACATATCTATTCTTAGACAAACTGCAAGTTTTGTTTCAACCCTTCTGCAGCGACTATCTGCTGACTACTGACTTCAAGAGAGAAGAGCATCACCGCCATAACAAGCTGCTCTTTGCTGCTGAAACACGAGCTCCCGACTTTAAGTGGGCCGGAAGAAAGTTTTTTATTTTTCTGTCGGTCTTCATTTAAATCATGGGGCGTCGTGATCTTAGAGCACTTTCATCAATGAGATGATGACGTCACAAGACTGGTAGTAAGAAAATACTACGAACCGTGAAGTGGCGAGACAGGTTTGAGAGGAAGGTGGTTGTTTCATTCATACATTCATTTGATTCATTTTTAATTTTGGGTTTGCACTATTAAGGTACAAAAAATCTATGATGTAGTTGGAAATTATCAAATGTAGAGGTTTAATTTTTGAATTTGTTATTATTTTCTTCTAGAATGGCTAAGTTCGCCCCAACAAAATAGTCTTACTCCGCTTACGAATGTAGTGAAAGATAATTATAAATACATACATTTTGATTTTCGTGCATGAAGCGCGGTTTTTCCTTCAGAATTTTAACTTAAAAGTCGAAATACGCGCGATACATGAATATTTGGGACTTTCGGAGAAAAGTGACACTGCATAATTGGTCACTGCCATAAATCATAAGGTGGCCAATTTGTATGAAACCATAACCATGAAAATATAGGAAAACTGTGTGATTTTTTTATAACAATTAGATTTTATAGAATAATTTTTTTTCGGGATGTTTTTTTGCTTTTTTAAATCCAAAATGCTTTCTCCAAATGAGGAATTATAAACTAAGGTGTGCCTGCTACACAAGAGAGCTGCATACAACGGCAAATACAGTATTTCAATCTATATTATTATAAAGGACAAACGTCTCCGTGAGTAATGCTGAAGTCATTTTGAGGCTGTTGACACCTGACGATTAAATTTCGCTTTTAATGCAAATTTTTAAACTTCTAAACATCGCACATTTTCAATTTTTGCATCGTTGAACAGGAAAAAAAATGTTTTTTCAAATGTAATTTGTTTGAAAACTCTATATTTTGGGTTTTTTATGGTTTAAAAATTAATTTTCAAACATTACTTAAAAAAAAAAAAAAAAAGAAAAGAAATCTAAGCAGCTAAGAAGCAACAGGATATGGGAGTATCTGTGTACATACAAGGGATTTTTGTGATTTTTTTTTCAGAAGATTAGAAGCACAGGACTTGAAATAATGCAAAATAAGATAATTTTTACAAACTTTTTGGTGGATAATGTAAGTAATATATCTTATAAGACGTCAGACTGTGTCTAGATTTTTTAAAAAGTACCTAAACTATATTTTTAATTGAATGCTGATAATGTATATTTTTAATGACAGTATTAAAAGTTTTTTTTTAATAGTATGTTTTAAAGTAAAAATAATATGAAAAGATACTGCTATACAATTATTGCTCTCCACACAATATGTGCGAATGCCTGATGGAATTGGTAAACTAATATATAATTCCAAACTTTATTTGAAGTTTTACATATAAAAATGCTTTTGGTGTTTCAAATGGGTAATCCAAAAGATATATATTAAATTAAAAAAAAACTATTAGAGTTTTCAAAAAAAAAAAAAAAAAAATGGTTTTCACCTATATTTTGTAACCCGGAAAGGCCGCCGAGTTGGATCACCTATTATTATAGTAAAGAGGTTAATTGATTTCGCTACTTTGCTCTGGATATATGTGAAATAAAAGTGTGAAGATACGTAAATTAACAACAACAGAAAAACAAAGAAAAAAAAGTAATCGATGTGTACAATCATCATGAAAAAAAAGTGCCTTAAATACTTTTCTATTTTATTACATTTGTAATAGTAAAACCGGCGAAAAAGGAATAACGGAAACCGGCCGTAAACAGAAAATTTCCTGATCTCAGCGAAAAAAAGCAATTGGTCAGTGTATCTGCTAATATGGAGGACTAACAGAATATCTTCCCAGTGCTTCGCGCGTCTGTCTTAGCAGGTTTTACTGTATTAATATTTTTCTTTTTTTGCATTAACTTTCCTGTTACTCAATCGAAAAAACGGCAGGCAAACAAAATATTATAAATTGAGTAAAATGTTTCAATGAAATATATTGCTAAATTTTTTTGGCTAACAAAAATTTTTTACAAGTTATTACTTTGCATATTTTCTAAGTAATTCGGATGATTATTCAAAAAGACTTTGGATGGATGCGGATGAAAGAAAATACCAAATGTACTGCATGAAACTATATGAATTTTCTCTTTAAATCTTGCATTTATGATCCTTTTATTATGTTCTCTCATGAAGCTCTGTAATTCAACAAATGTACCAAAATGGTATTTTCGACCTATTTCCAAATTTCAAATCTACATTTTCCTTCTTTTTCTTTTTTTTAGTTTTCAAAAAGTGGAAACATTATATTTATTCAATTTATTCAGCAATCATTTTTTCTCTTTTGCTTCAGAAGTTCCCGAATCAGTGATGTCATAAAACAGACGGATTAACAAAAAGCTACAATATAAATTTAATCAAGACTCTTTATTGAAGGTATTGTTTAAGTGTTTTTATTTTTCTCGCTTATGTTTTGGACACAATCGTTGATGCTATTATAATTTAACATATTGGAATAATATAGAAGAAAGTTTTGTAATGGTCAAAGCATACTACTTCTTTAAATACACAAGATATAAAAATGTGAATAGAAACAATTACATAAAAAAAAGAAGAACCTAGTAAAACTCATTTCTTCTATTATATCCTATGTAAGCTTCGTAGAAGAAAACGTGCAATATATTTTTAGAAGTAAAATTTTCTCAGCATGCGAATAAGAATTACAAGTATTCCCTTTACAATCGTGAACTCTTAAAGCATTCTTCAAACTCAGCAGCGAAGTATAGTCTTTGTTTGTGTACAATAAAATGAAGTCGTCGTATCATAAAATGCAGAATGCAGCTGTAATTTTCGCAATCATTTAGATTATAACACAGCGTGTGTTAATAATAAACTTAGTAAAGAATTTTTTTATTATATACAATTACCTTAAGACATTAAAGGGTTGTTTTATTTATAATATCCCTATTGAACCGCAAGGGAAAATTTATAACTTATTTATAAACAGAACAACTGTATATCCCATAAAAATTTTGAAGTTTAACAAAGTACGCACTCACATTCTTAGATGAATAGATTTACACTTTTAAATCATGCATGTTGTTAATCTACAGTTTTATATATATAGAGAGAGAGAGAGAAAGAGAGAGAGAAATAGAGAGAGTAAAGCATTTATTTCTCTCACATATATTACAAAACACATAATTACAAAAATGAAAATAATACTAACTTGAACTGATATCGGTTTCTTACCCATAATTTGCTGAAAGTTGTGCAAAAGGGTCTGAAAGGGGTGTAAAGAGTGCTCTACACAGAAAAAAATAAAACCCAATTTGGGTTTTAATTAATTAATTATTTTTAAATGGGTATTTAACAGTGCCCAAAATGGATACACAGTGGTACCCATTTTGGCATGGCATGGCCCAATTCGGGCACATACCTAAGAATCTTTCGACCCAAATTGGGTTTTATTTTTTCTGTGTAACTTGGCATTTTTTAATCCATACCTGAACAAGACATGGTCTTAATGATATTAAAAGTAATCTTATTGACCATTGGTTGCTATCATCATTGCCCCTTTCTTAATTTACTTATTGGAAGCTGGTAGTGACATATTTTAGGGAGATTGGTATGGCACAATACAATGTTTTTCGTGACAACCTTTCATTGTTATCATATTCACTTTATACGACACTGTTGTGCATATCGTTTATGTTGCTCGCGCAAAAGACGATCCTAGTAAAACTTTGACGTGTCTTTTAATTGTTAAACTTTTTAAAACAATTTTAAAATTACTATTAATTTAAATATTATTAACAATTAAAAATATAATTGTTTTTGTAAATATAAACATATAAGTGGCCTTGGCTACGGACATTTGTTTCAAACCTTGCCCCTCCCTGAACTCTGTTTTGCTGGCGTCCATGTTTGAAACGTATATACGAAAAAGAAGAAAGATTGTAATTTACTTTGAGAAGAAAACTTTCAAACTTTTGGCGAATCTTCTTTATTTTATTTATGGAATAAAGAGAGACAAAAAAGAGAATATTTTAAGTAAACAGTTAGGATGAAAAAGACTGCAGAATTTCGTGCGAGTTTGCGGGTGATGTAATGTTTTATTACAAAAATAGATAAATGACTAGATAGTTCTTAAATTTATTCTTATGTTTATTGAAAAGTATTTATTTTATTTTATTTTATTACTATACATTTTTTAAAGTTTACCAAAGAAACTTAACCCCGTATCAGTATTTACAAATATAAATATTTTCTTAATTTAATCACAAAAGTTCTGTGATAAAATAAAAACGAAAATTTGAAAAGACTTGTTGAAAAGATTAAAGATTGTACGCACCTATACGTCAGGTATACGCGATGCTCGTCACCAAGGGGGTTTAAGTTTCATTGGTAAACTTAAACATATAAAATAAAATAAAATAAATCAAAAAATACTTTTCAATAAACCTAATAATAAATTTAAAAACTATCCTAGTCATTTATCTATTTTTGTAATAAAATATTTCATCAGACGCAAACTCGCACGAAATTCTGCAGATTTTATCATCTTAACTGTTTACTTAAAATATTATTATTATTATTATTATTATTATTGTATTTAATTATATATTTTTATTTCCTAAAGAAAATAAGGAGAGAAAATAAAGAAGATTCACAATAAGTTTGAAAGTTTTCTCCTCAAAGTAAATTACAAACAATCTTTCTTCTTTTTCGTATATACGTTTCAAACATGCATGCCATTAGAACAGAGTTCAGGGATGAGGAGGAAGGTTTGAAAATTTTTGTCAGAATCCACCCCTCTTCCGTGCAAGACAATTTTTAAACATATCAACAGAGAAAACAACACAGAAATTTAACAATTAAAAAACTTTAAACATTCATTTTAAAATATAATATTTAATTTATTATCTTGTTTCTACTGTCTTTTTCAAAAATGGACAATAAGGTAAGATTTTTGCTTCTTTTTCTAATTTTTTTTTTCGTCAGAAGTAGTTATGATATAGAATCATATATATTTTTGTATTTATTCTAAAATTTAGTTTTCCTGCGTTAAACTTCTCTTTATCAATTAATTTCTTTATTCAAAATTAATTCTGTTCTTTAAAGCTCAAAAGACTATATCGCGGCACTTTACTAAGTCAAGAATTATGCGTTTAATATATATGGACTCCTTTTTACAGTAGTTTTGCACGCCCCCGTGCAAGACATTTTTTTTAAATTCTAAAGTTTTACGTTCAAGTTTTAAAAGAGTATCTTGAACGGGAGGGAACGAAAGTTCCTCTTAGTTCCTTTTTCTCTTAACCTCCGAGTACCATTGGAGTCTATTTTGACACCATTTTTATTTATTTTGAAGTTTGTCGTCTTTCAAACCAGAAAAAAAACAAAAACATATATATATTATTTAAACTTAATAAATGAAATTATATAGACTCATCGTGTGAAGAAGCTACACTTTATAGAATTAAATTTCTGGTCTCAATGATGCAAAACTAAGAGCGCTTATCAAAAATTAAAATATGGTACTAGGAGTATTAATATTTAATTATTGAAAGTCACTGGAAAAAGAGTTATTTTTACTATATGTTTCCAATTAAAGATAAAGAAAATTTCATTAAATTTCAATATTTAGAAAGAGGCAATACCCCCCCCCCCACCTCACATTCCTTGCCAGGGCGCATGGTTACAATCATAAGGCTGTTAGTCATTTAGATATCAAATTCCCCTCGCTAATGTTAATCCTATGAGCGTGTAATGCATGCGTATTTTTAAAATGTCTCTTTAAAAATTGATATTTTAAACTTTTTTCTGTGTACTGTTCTTAAATGGTGTCTCTTTTTTTGAGTTCTCGAAATATGTCTCAAATATATAATTAATTTATAATTTATGTGTTCAAATCTTAGCGAAACTGAGTAAGATTTTAACACTTATATCATATATTTTGTGTATATTTTAGATTATTGTAACAACTGAAAAAAAAAAAAAAAAAAAAAAAAAAAAGAGAGAGATAATTTTTTAATGACAATACACCGAAAAAAGAAGTTAAAAATATTAATTTCCTGGTGAGATATTTTAAAAAATACTAATGCATTACACGCCCATAGGATTAACATTAGCGAGGGGAATTTGAGATCGCACTGACCAACAAAGAAAATTTCAGCCTTCATTTTAATTTCAATTACCCAATTTTCAGTAGCAAAGAATTAAATGATTATGAACGTTAACGCATATGTTCTTTTTTTTCTTTTTTCAAAAACAGATGAGCAAGGCGAGAGTTATTTAAAAGATTTTAAAAAGCGGGTGGTTGCCAAAGAAGTAATTGGTTTGGATCTCAAATTTGGCAACAAGCTTGAACTGAGTAATTGGCTTAGATCTCGAAAGTGGCAACAAGCTGAAAAGCATGGAGAACCACTAATGGGTAGAGAACGCCGCCATTTTGTCTCTGAAGTACCGTCTTCTACGATTGGGTTAGCATCTAGATGCCCACGCTTGGCTGTAATCCGATCTTATGAATGGAAGTTAGATTTCAAACATCTGCTGACCTTGACTCGAATTTTTCTCTGCTCTCCCTCGGCTAGAATAGCTTTCTTATTTATTTTCTCAAATCTTTAAGATTCGTAGATGTTCACTTTCATATTTATTAAATATTTTAAGATATACTGAAGTCACTTTACCGTTCGGGGAAACATATTGAACCAAACTGGTTTTCCAAATTTTCTTATTTACTTAAAACTTACTGATAAGCTATAATAATTATTGACTTTTTAAATGTATAGCGTGCATTACGCTTATTAAATGATTGAGAATATTCCGAAAATTAAATTACAAAAATAAATAACAATCACTCTTGTAAGGATGTTAGGGTTGAGTTGATTATTGACGGCCAATTATCTACACTAGGGATATAGGCCCGGGGGGAGTGCCCTTCGTGGGGGTCTTTCTAAGGGAACTTAACCCGTATTTACGCATGGATAAATCCACGGCTCGAAGAAAACCATGAAAACTCCGAACGATTAGGCCGACGGGCGCGATTGGGATGTAAGGATGTTAGGATAGATAGATAGATAGAGAGTGCTTCTTCGTTGTAATGGGACAGCCATCCCCCCCTCCCCCGAACGAAATTTTTGTGCTTCTATGCTTTTCAGCACCTTAAAAAAGAAAACCAAGAGGAAACGGTTTTAAATTGTTAATAGTTCAGTATTTAGCGCGTAGCAATAAATATGAGGAACTCTGTGTCCAAGTTTGTGCGTTTTGATCTAGCGTTCCCGTAGCGTGATGAATACAGAGGGTGTTCGCATATTTTTATAGACAATTTTTATACTACTTACAAAATTATTTTACATAAAATATTTCATATTTGTGTTTTAAATGTTCATTTGGGTAACTCTTATTCGGAACTACCTTTCTACATCACAATTTCTAGGACTATAATGCCTTTCGTAGTTTTGGAAGATGTATTTAGACCCATTCCTCTTAAACAGATTTCCAAAGTCAATGAAGGGTTGTAGGTTGACGCTTGGATAACGCACATTTTAAAAGTCCAAAAGCGCAAACATTCATGGGTGATATATCGGGAGAATTTGCAAGTATATCAGTGAAGGGTATAGCCCTGATAACCATTTCTCGTTCCATTTTTTCGAGGAAATTAATAGTGGGTTGTGTGGCTGTGTACTTTATCTTGATGCAGTTCAACAGATTGTTAGCACTGGGGGTGAAATTATTGTATTTCATGTTTGAAGATTTGAGAGTAAAATATGTTTCTGATAGTATGTGGAGTCAATCTTAACATTTTCTTTACCCTCTTTATTTTTAATTTGCCGTTATATGAAAAGCCAGCAACAATCATAAATCCTTTGCTAAAACTTTCTTTAGATACATTGAACCATGTTTTAAGATATTTTTCTCCTCTTTGATAATAATAAATGGATCATTTTTCATTTATTATCATCAATTTCCAATTATTATAGAAAAATACCAGCCGGTATTTTTCTAAATACCGACTAACTGGTATGCGAACCTCTCTGTGTTTGCTCCGCGTGAAGCGGAGGAAAGTAAATTAATTTATGGGATCATGGACACTATATTGCTTTGTTGCAACATTTGACTGTTACAATGTATGGCTTCTACGGTTACAATGTTGGCCAAAATCGTCCGCACTAAACGGGAAGAAAAAGAAGTAAATAACTGAGGAAAAACTAAGAAAATGCAGGTGAAAGCGGCAGAAATTGGATTTTGAAAAGGTAAACAGGGAAGATATCCGACAGAGGAAGATGATGCAATTGGTGTCTTCTGCGAGGTTGCTTTCTCTGCGGACATGAAAGGGGAACTCTGGTTTCGATGTTTAGACTGCGATATGTGGGCCCATAGCGACTACACTGACGCAGAGAGTGATTATTGTGTTGTGAATTTTGTAGATAAAGTAATCTACATTTCAAGCAACAAGCTTTATTTTGTTTAATACGTTAAAAAACAAAACTAGGGACACAATGGAAAGAAGACTGTCAGAAATAGTCGTTAAATTTTTTATAAATTTGACAAAAATGCCTGTTTATTAGAAATTCTATGTTCTTCCTGTACATATTAAATGTTATTAATCAATAAAATTTATTAAAACAGTGTTCTTCTCTCTTAATTAGCGAAATAAGCCCTATTCGCGTGTTTCGTTTAGGAAAATCCGAAGTAGCTGGTATTTAGACCCCATTTTCAAAACTCAATATTTGCAGACTTTCAGAATTTTTCTTTTTATAAACAGAAAACGCTTTTCAAACTGAATTTTTTCTTTTAACAGGATATGAAAAATATCAAGATACCCTATCATAACTTTTTCCTCCACTAATTTTCAAAATTGTAGGATCTAGATTGAAAATAAAAGTGGTAGTCAGTATTTGGACATTTTCCTCTACTCTTGCTGAGTTAGCAGTAAAAATGAAATTTAATTTCCTTTTTTTTCCTGTTTTTTTTGTTTTTTTTTTTCAGGAAAATTAGTTTTTAATATTATTTATGAAAGGACTGATTTTTACTACTTAATAATAATTTAAAACAAGAACGAAAAATCATGCCTCACGGCATAGATTATGAAACGCTTTCCAACTCTCAGTAATTTCTGTTCATGGATGGTAATGTGTACGAATTCTTTCGTGCAGCCTTGTACATGATCTGCACACCTCGTAATACACTAAAAATTAGTCACATTTTAAAATGCATTTCACAGCTAAAAACGCACATCCAGAAGTTATGATTCATAGCCAATCCTGTAACTAAATTATTTTGTGTGCATCTGTAAATAAATGATAAACTCCACATATTCAATAATGTATAATGCATATCAAATTTATTGAAATAGAGTAACATCATTAAAATACAGTGCAAACGATTTTCCCCATAGTTTAATAATGTAATGGAATTTTTTGTGCATCCCTGTAAGCGAACTATAATTTCTACTTACTCTACACTCGACAGAAAGCATGGCGTCATCTACCTCAGTGATGCATATCAATTTCATTATGTTTGAAACAGCGTAACATCATTAAAATGCTCTGAAAACGATTTTCTCCCATTGACAATGTAACGGAATACTTTTCAGTATCCTGTATATCCAACCATCATAAATGGTATATACTTCATTTTGAAGAATAAACACGCCATGGTAAACTTCATAACGTTTATTAATTACATGGCAATCCGAGTATATTTACGAGAGTTAGAGCACGGACAGACAGCAGATGGCCAGACAGACAGACGACCAGATAGACAGACAAACTGAATTCATAAACACTTTTCAAATATGTTGGAATGTGTTAAAAAGGAAAAATGAAAGTCAGATTTTTATGTAGTAATGAAATTTCATAAAATCATGAATATAATCATTTCTTGGTGAAACTTATCCGCGCATTCAATTCTTCTTTCCTTTCAATTATGCCTGTCCTACCGAGAGCAGTTTCACAGGCAGGTTAGGTACGGTTGGCAGAAACATTAAAGTTAACAAACCAAATGGGCGCCTAAACTTATATAGATGGCCAATTGTTATATTTTTCGAATAGCGGTCGCTTTATTGAAGTGAAAAAAATATTCCGATAATGTAATACTGTAAAAAAAGAAAAAAAAATGTTACCTAATTTATAAGAAAACTAGGGGGCCTACCCCCTGCGAGCTACGCTCGCCAACCCCCTCTCAGACTTCGAAGCCTCTAAAAACATGACAGCGTGCTTTGTTTTAAAAATATTGGTAAATCTGTAATTGGGTTGCCATGCTTTTAACGTTTTAATAGGGCATTTTTTTATTACCATGGCCTCATACACAGCTGTTGCGACAACTGACGACTGTTTTCGGGATTGATAAGTAAAATCAATTACAACTTGAAAACCAGCTTGTATAAAATGGTTAGGTTTAAATTGTTGCTACCGCTCGGACTTTTATAACAACGATCTGTATTCTATTCTTTCTTTGCGTTTAAGGATGAGAAAAATTCCATCTGCTTGTGAATAACATTAAGAACCACGGTATTGAAAAGTACTGTTATAGACATTTTCAGTAACAGGTTTTAATTTTCTCTCTATTTTAGTGCGCCATCATTCATATATTCATGTTATTTTAAATATGTAAATTATTTATTTTAATTAATATGTATATACGAATTTCTAATAATTATTTATCATACAAAATTAATTAAACATTTTGGGCATGCATGCCTGCATTTATTCGGCATCAGTTGATGACATATTTAAACAAATTTGCTATCCGCGATAATTTTACACCTTGTTATGTCACTTGAATATTGTCCATAAGAAAATCGGGTACTTTTCCAGTATAGGATCCTTTGCTTTTAGGTTTGGCGTAATTCGAGCTTCGAAAAGGGATAGATTCGTTAATATACATAGATTTGTTGCCAAAAGTTATGAAAACAAACCCAATGAGCTTTCGGTGCTTTTCTATTATAGGGGTCTTGACGCTTTTTTTTAAAAAGCTTGGCGCAATTCGGGCATCAGAAAGTGAGATTTGGTGCCAAATGGCATTAACAGCCATAGAAACAAATTCGACGATTTTTTTGTTTATATGCGTATTTTAATTATTCGTATATTATTATTGTTTTTTCTATACAAATTACTTCTGATTATATATAAAATAGGATAAATGACATTTTACGCTAAACAAATTGTATAAATATTTTTTTTGCTCCTTTCTTTTGCGTTTACATAAATGACGTCATTTGGACGAATTTATTCAAAACATTTTCAGTTTATAAATTAAATTAAATGCTGACAGACGATTAAATCCTGATAACGTTAGAAATGTGATTTTTTTTTTCAAATTTTCCTGAAAAACATAATTTAATCACAATCTTGTCTTCATTATCGATTGAAATAAAAGATAAATTCAATTTCAATTTGAAAATGACGAATAAAAAGAAATCAATAATCCCTATCGGGATCCTTTTCATTTGTTTCCCTTTTTTGTCCCAAAAAAACTGAGTAATTAGTTGCCATCATTACAGAAATGTCATTAAAATTAGAAAAAAAATTAATATCTCGAAAACTAATTCCAATTTCAAAATTCTATTACCAGTTTTGACATCCGTGGATTTTTATGGACAGTTGATATTAATTTCCCCATCAAGCGTTTAATATTTTATTAAAAATAGCCCTGAAACATAATCAGTCGTTTAATCAGTCGTTTCATAAAATCGTTTCATAAATTCGTTTCATAAAATCGTTTCACAAACTTGTTTCATTAGGATTTTATATATATAGGGTAGATATAATATAACCACGAACGAATATTTACAATACACAAGTAATCCAGGATTCTTGAAAAGTCTTCTGTATCTTAAGAAATTAAATTTGAATATCCAGGTCGAGACAGTTGTTCTCTGCTGCCCAAGATGGAAGCTTCTGTATGCAAACTTTTACAGCATGAATATAGATAAAATCAACCTCAGAAGTAATAAGTCTCTTCTTTAAGCCTCAGAAGTAAGAAACACCAGAAAAAAAAATATTTTTTCGGTATTTAAAGAAGCGTTTATAAAAACAAAGTTCATTTTGCTGCTACTGATTTTCGTAAATGTTTCCGGGTAGCTTGTATATTGTATTAATCAGTTTTCTCAAACCGGAATTACCGGCGTTTAGGATGCTATCAATTCTTAATTAAACAATTTCATGTTAAACAAACATGTTTTATACAGACAAACAATATAAATTAGCAGCATTAACATTGACATTAATATTATTTCGACACTCTTGCATATATAAAGTCTGTTACGCAGCTGAAAATGTTTAATGGGAATTGATAGCATCCTAAACTAGTCGTTGGGGGCCACCGTAATACTTACCCATCATGGATATGCATAATGTAAAATATTAAAATAAAAATGTGTAAACTACTTATAACGTGCATTGCAATTCAAATAAAATCGAGGCTTGATGACGTCATAAACTTTGAAGGCTCGATTACTGAATTGCTTGAAAAAAACATCCTTATAACTCCAAAAATAATAATCCTATTAACTAGCGGTTTATTGCAGCTGATTAAGCGTCAAATTTTCAATTAAAATATATCTTTGAAGTGAAATTTGGATGAAATACAGGGTCATGAAAAATCGAAGAGTGTGGGAAATAGGATTACAAATATCTCGGCAACTCATTATCCGATCGACTTCATGCTTTATGCAAAATTTATGTTTTTTATTGTCTTTTATATTCATTTCTTAAAATAACCAATTTCGAAAATTTTTATATACCTTTTATCAGAACGAATATTTCGAGAGTCCGAAAAAAGTAGTTCCGGTTAATCGAGGTTATTGAAATGAAATAGGCTTCTTCCCATTATTACATACTAAGTACATACCAAATTGCAAGTCTCTATCTCAATTTTTTCGGGAGATAGAGCGTTTACAGACACACAGACGGACGGCAAATTTTTTTTTCTAAAAATATGTTTTTCGGAATCTCCAGTGTCTGAAACGTGTAAATCCGTCAAATTTTTTTTTTCGATTTTCAAAACGATCACAAGACTTACCCTATACTACGTATGATGGGTAAGTAAAACCTATATTCCGATTTGAGAGAACTTATCAATGCACTATGAAAACTGCTCGAAAACGTTTCCGAAAATTAGTGGCAGCAAAAGAAACATTGTTTTTATAAATGCTTCTTTAAATCTAAAAAATATATTGGTTTTTGAGGTTACTTAAGATAAAGAACTCTTGTCAAAAATTGGCAAAATTTCTTTTCATACAAAAATAATAATAATAAAAAAAAAGTATTGCAGTTACCACTTTGCTTTTAGTATTGCAACATACTACACAAAGCAAACATAATGAAAGCGTAGAGTAATTTTATTTTCTTAAAGATAGGATTTTTGTTATAAAGAAATAATTATATTGAAAAATGTTACTGAAAATAGAAATCCAAAACAGACTCCGATTTCTAAGAAAACGTACTGTACCGAATGTTAGACTATTCTAAGATCAGTAAAAAGGTTAGTCTGAATAACTACAGAAACATTAAGAACACTTTTGAACATGAAATCAGGTAATGAAATGTTTTGAGAAAAATAAAGGCATTTAGTCAAAGGTTAGATCACGATGGATAAAAATTTTACACGCTAGTGATCGATGTCGTTTGGAGTAATTTGTATTTTTTCATAAAAAAAAAAGAAAAAAAAAGAATGAAAGTTATTGCAAAAGTTGCAAATGCAACAATAATGCTTTAGGTTTTCGATGAACTATTGGTAGAATTTTTAAAGTTGGTTATTAAACGGGGTTTCCCTAAAATTGTTAAGCAATAAAAATTTTTGAGAATCATAGAATTTAAAAAATAATAATAATGGCATCTAAATTTCTCAGACTTCATTACTATTACAATCTAGAGAGTTACCAGTAAAAAAAAAAAAAAAACTCTTTCTAAAAATGATTCAACCATGTATTATATATTATGGAATGGAAACTCATTTAAATGGATTTATTTTTGACAATATGTATTCATTACCTTCGGAGTCTTTTTTCATTGTGAAAAAAAGATTACAGTAAAAAAAAAAAAGGAAAGTATTTCTCGAAATGGTGAAAATATTAAAAAATAAAGGAATATGTGTTTTGTAATTTAGAGCTTCTTGAGCAAAATATTGCAAGTTATGTTACAATAAATGTTTCCTTAACACAGCTATGTTTGTTTATATGTTTGTCAAGTTTTCTGCTGCTGAAAAATTAAGCACACGATTTCTACATGAGTAAGAATTAGAATCTAGTGATAATATATTGCCCAGGAAAATTTTCTTCTGAAAAGAGAAAATCTCATGACAATAATCAAGTTTCACAGCATATGTGTAGAAAATTTTCATGTAAACATATTTTATAAAAAAAAAAAAAAAAAAGAAAAAAGAAAAAAAAAAAAAAACTAATGTTTCTGAACGGTTTTCAGTCATTCAACCAAAATATGTACGAAATAGACATTCAAAATACCAAGCATTTTGAGTTCTAAATGAATATTTAGAAATGATTCTACATGTTTTATCTAATTTCCATATTGTGATAGAAATTAAAGTGTATATTCAGCATTAGATAATATTTTTAATTTAAAATACCATTTCAAAATTCATCTACTTGTTGGCAAAGTTTAACAAAAATCACAGAAAAATAAACAAGAATATCGAAAGTGCAATATTAAACAAATAAAATTTTTAAGAATATTGTTTAATTGATTCGAAATTCTATAGTACTTTTATGAAATGGAATTTGAATTATCAAATTAAGATTTTCGCCGATTGGATACCCAATTAGCAAAATCAATTTCGATCACCACTGGCTCAACGAAAATAAGAGAAAAAAAAATGCATGGGTGTAAATTTCATTAAGATTAGTGCACATCAATGTGATCCTTACAAATTTTTAATGCGTAACCAACAATTAATCATTTATGTTTGATATTACAAATTATTATGCAGCTCAAACTAATTCTATGTAAAAATAATCCCAAGAACAAACAAAAGGAATCTCCTTTTTTCTCCAGTTTGGCAAACCTGTTCTTTGTGATAAAAAGGAATGAGATAATTCCTTCTTTCTTTTTTTTTTTTTTTTTTTTTAATGTTTAATCAACATTTACTCTTCAAGTTTTGCATTATGAAATAATTTCTCTTCCGATTTTCTCTCGAGAAAACCATAAAATTCAAAGTCACACTGTAAATTCCAGTAACATGCTTGAGAGATATATATGCAAGTTAAAGAATTGGTGACAGTCAATTCGAACTTTTTTTTCAGTGTCCGATTTATAGACTCTAGTTATACTCAGCCCAAACTCAAAACTTTCATTTGAAGTCAAACTTTTCCGATAAAACTAATTTTGTTGAACAACAAACGGAATAGAGCTCGCAAAAACGATTTTCGTCGATTCGCAATCCGACCCAAAGTGCTTTAGCCTGAAACGAACCCAAGCCCGAATCCGTTCTGAAACACCGAAACCTAAAATGAAAGTAAATTAATAACATGGTTAAATGCAATTATGAAACAATAGTCAACAATCATCTGTCTAATATCAATTTCATTTGTTATGAAGTAAATTTAACCCCTTAATCGTCGCGCCCGATACATTCACGGGCAGTGTAGGCTATGTTAGGTTTCTCTCACAGCTGCAAGAGTTGAAAGCTATTCTTAAGGGATTAGCGTATTGTATCTGTATCTATTGTGTACCGTTAGAGTCTGGTTTAAGAAAAATCTTAATCCGGAGGGTAGCGAGTTGGACATAATGAAAGAGGTATTTCCATTGCAATGTGGTCTTTGATAGATAAAAAAGATAGTGCACCCTTTTATTTAGGAAGACAGATCAGTCAAGAGGGAGGAACGGTTGTCAAGCGACCTTTGGAAATAAAACAGCAGCCCCGTAGAGAAAGAGCGGGTGCGCTGGGGAATGACCAGAGGTGAAGTTAGTTCGAACGTGGGAGTGAAGGTGTAAGGTCGTTGAGAGTTGACGATCTGAGCCACGTGTGTTTAACGGTATCTGTCGAAAGAAAGAGAGAGCGGGTGTGAGATGAATAGAAATCTCAGTGCGGAATGAATTGACGTAGTCTAACGGTACACGTAGAGCGTTTTCTGCAATTGTTTTGATTTAGTGTTAAACCGGATAATTTACATCCGAGTTTAAGTGTAAATATTGTTAATAAATTGTTACTTTAACTTTAATTGAAAGAGTTAGGTTTTTCTTGAATATACATCAAGCATCGTGCCCGATATCACGTATTCATATCGGTGGTGGCAGCATATCAAAAGACCGGATTTATTTCGAAGTTGTGTGGACGGAGAAGTGGAATCCGACAGGCTACTTTTTAAAAATTCAGATTGTTTGATTCCCACCAGTTTCTTAAAATAGTGTAATTGGCTTTATGCTCGCATTATTTTATCTACCATTAAGAAATCCGAATATTTTCTACTTAAAAAAGTTGGTGGCAATCAAGCAATCTGAATTTTAAAAAAGTAGCCTACGCTTATCGGGTGCGACGATTAAGGGGTTAATGTATAGTATATGCTTGGTTCATATTCAGATATAGGTAGATATCTTTTATAAAACACTATTGAGGATTTTAGTTCAAAAGATAGAATATATTCGAATCTGGTTTGAAAGAACCAAAATTCTACTGAAAATCGACCCGCGTAAGAGGTCCTATACCCAGCCGTGAGTGTTTATGGGAAAATTAGATCTACTTCATTTCATTATTGAATGGAAATAGTTTTACGAGAATAAAACTTATCTATGTTTTGTTTGAAATAAAGGGGAAATTCCTAATACAAAAGTAAATGCTATATTCAAGGGCAAACACTTATTGATTTCATTTTAAAGACAGTAACATTATAAGGTAATTCCCTATTTCACAATTCTCCAAAAGCAGTCAAAGCATTGCTTTCAAGGTCTTTTTTTGAATGAGTATCAGACATTTCAAATACGAATGTTAAAACAATTATATTAGCATATGTTTAAATCAGACATGAAAACAAAACATTTCAGACTTGTCTTAAGCCGATTTCTTTTGTCACTAAAATATTTTTACAAATTTATTACTCAAGAAAAATGAGAAACCCAATTTTGCATATTTTTTCATTTCATTCATAATTCACTTTGCAATTCAGTAAGTATGTATGTTATAAAAACAAGGTTATAAAAGTTGAAAAATTATTAAAATTACATTTCTGAAACTGAACTTTTATATTAAAACATGAAAATCCACCTGATTTAAAAATCTTTAACTAAAGCTCTTTTAATTGGTATGCTTTTTTCTCAAAGTGTCTACCCCAATTTCAAACTTGAACAAGTAATTTTAACAACAACAACTACAAAACAAGAACGAAAAATCATGCGTCAAGCATAGATTATGTAGCACTTTCCAACGCTTCTAAAATAATTTTACAAATCATTACCGTTTAATAAGCTGAAAGATGACATCTAAGTAAAAAATTTCGAAAACGCATAACATATTTAAAAACGTAATTTCAGGAATTTTCAATATATACAATATTCGGAAAAATATCCGAATACTTTTATGTAGCCCTGTATATGATCTATAGATTTGTATATATACATAGGATGCTAAATTTTAGTTTAGTTAGGAACCGCGTAGCACAGTTTAAATTCTCCTTCTGGAGTTTCTGTCAATAAACGGAAATGTGTTCGCGAACTTTTGTGCTGCCCTGTATAGGATCTACAGAATTTATACACACCACGTAATAGACAAAAAGCTAGTTAAGATTAAAATCGCGTTCAGTAACTTAAAACGCACTTCCAGGAATTATTGTTAACAGACAGTAGAGAATTCTTTTGTGTGTCCCTGTAAATGAACGATGACTGCTATACACACACTATTCTGTAGTAAGCCTCTTGTAATGCACCTTAGTAATATATATAAACTTCAATGCGTTTAAAATAGTGGAACATTATTTAAATAAGCCGCAGACGATTTTTCTCCATAGACGTAATGTAACGGAATTATTTTGACTGTCCCTGTAAAGTAACTCTAAGTGCTATACACCTACTATTCCATATTAAGCTTCTTCTAATGCATCTTAGTGATCTATATAAATTTCAATGTGCTTACAATAGTGAAACATTTTTAAAATAAACCGCAAATGATTTTTCCCCATAGACCGCAATGTAACGGAATTCTTTTGAGTGTCCCTGTAAGAAAACTATAAGTGCTACACACTTCAGTTGAAATAGGGAACGTGCCATAGATAACGACAATAACATATAAAAATTGCAGAGCAATCCAAGCATATTTACGGGAGTTAGAGCACGGACAGACGGCCAGACGGCCATCCGGCCAGACAAACCGAAGTCATAAGCACTTTTCAACTAAGTTGGAAAGTGCTAAAAACATACTTCAAGGATTTGTTTCTGGCATTCGTGTTTTTTGTGGCACCCTGTATTATTATCCACATTAGAGTCCGCACGGATCAAGTTAAGCCGAAAATCTATTTGAAGTCAACCTGAAACTCGACGTGAACCCGACGCATTTCAACCCGAAACCCGAAATGACAGAAGATTTTAATACAGGTATAAAAGTACTCTTTAAATACAACTACAATATCAATTTTATCTTGTATGCAAAAAACTTTTATGCGGGGGGTGGTTTTCCTTTGAAAAAAATAATAGTGATATTGCATATTTGTTTGACGGAATCTTTCGAAACTTACTTTAGTTTTATAAATAAGAGAAATATTTTTAAAATCTCCCAATTTTTCTTTATGCAGTTTTAAAGTTATAATTTTCTTTAGTAATCTTTATGAGTTTTCATTTTTTTTAAATGCTATTTTCTAAATGATTATTAATGCTGTTATTCCTCAATCCAGAGCTTGCGGAGATATAATCTGTAAATTGTTATACTTTAAAATATTCGCATATATACATTACATGCAATATTATTCTGAAATAATTTTAATTATAGGATAACGTTAATTAAGAAACACAGAAATTTTGTAATTGATCTGATCTTGGTCAGGTCTGATTACATAGATTTTTGAAAGGCCTGTGCCGGGTCCGGTCGTGAAAATTTCGGCTTCGAAAGGAATGTCGCTTAGAGGGAAAAGTGATAGACAGTTGGGGGTATGTACTTTAAATTTCTGTATAAAAGGGTTCGAAATTTTGTGTAATTAGTGTCTTTCTTTTTTCTTCAAATCTTGTTATAAATATTAACCTCATCCGAGAAATTTATTTACAGAAAAACCACGCTTTCATTTCCTCTAGCAAAGGGGAAAGAAGGAAAGACCTTCAACATTTTCTTTCAACGCATAATGAATTGCAGAGTGATATTTATGACCACTCAACTTCGAATAAATGTTCGGGAGCTCTTCTAAATTAATAAACTGTTATTATACGAAATAGATTAAAGACTTTAGAACAATAATTATAGCAGCAAATGAAACTTTATTATTCCAATTGCGTACTTACGCTGAAACCCTGCAATGTGTATTTTCCACTGACGTATGCGTAATTTCCAATGATGTAATGGAAAAACTCTGAACACTTTATTTTGACTTTAATTCTTCAGTCCTCTACCAAAATGTAACCGCGTAAACAGGAGCAGATGCTAGCTCCATTATAATGTGAAATAACCGCTATTAATGTTTAAATGTAAGCTGTAAAGTATATGTAAAATTTCGTATTCAGTTATAGTATCTTAAATGGAACAATCAGTCTATTTACTCTGACTCATCTAATTAAATAATTAGTTTTTCAGTGTCATAGTAATGTTAATAACAACAGTGATGTGTTATATATGATCAATTTACTAACACCTTGGATTTAACCCCTGGATTAACTACAACTGGATTATTCTTTACCTGGATTAATTCGTCGAAGTGAGATGCACCTTCAGAAAAGGTAAGAGAATTTTATCTTATCCTTTTTAATCTTCTTGAGACACCATCCGCGCTTGATCGACCTCGTCCTTCAAATCTCACATGAAGTCATGTTAATATCTAGCAAGTAATACTTTCTACAAGAAAATGCACAACAGATTTCAATGTTTAGACCGCGTTTCACACAAAAATAAAAGTAAAAATGTTTCAATGTGTTATTATGATTTAATGGTCTTCTATCAGTTATGCTATTACACTAATGAATCTTTTTATAAAAGATTCATTAGGGTATTATAGGGGATTATATATTATAGGGTATTATAGGGGATTATATATTATAGGGTATTATAGGGGTTATTAGATTATATATTATAGGGGATATTATAGGATATTATAGGGGATTTCAAGTACTCTATGCAAATTTTAAAGTGCTGTAATATATAATAAATTGAAAAAAATATATATATGCAGATATTGAACAAAGCTATTCAAACATTTAAAAGATTGAAGTAGCAGCCCTTCCAAGAACATAAAGAAAATATCAATTCTTGGCTAATTATATTCACTAAGATGAATTTCAATTAATCATTGTATAATTATGCAACAATTTGTGAAATGCAGTTGTTTTGGGTGTTTTCTTAAACGGTAAGAATGTTTATTGCTTTCAATCACCGAAAAGCAACCTAGTCGTTGAGAAAACTTTGTTGTAGCAATTGTTACACTGAAAATTAGAATTATGGAAGACTCATCATTAGATTCTTTCACTTTCATTTGCTAAAAAGAGTTGGTATACCTATTGTATGTACTGAACTCAAATTATGGAAAAGGAAGATAACTTTTATTGAACGTACTTCATAGACACCTGTTGCAATGTTACATAAGTAATTTTGCTAAGGGGGGGGGGGGGAAATCTTATTTAGCGCTTGGCTATAGAGCTATAACTCTATTCGTGAGGCAAATCATAGAAAAACTACACTGCAAAAAAAAAAAAAAAAAAAAAAAAAAGTGTTGCTTTTACAGTATAATGCCTGCCAGTATTATACCTTAAAATTAACAGTAATAAAGAGTAAAATAAGCAGTAATACGCTGCCGCGCATATAAATAAAATTAAGGAAATCTAATTATTTCTTAAAAAGTCATCATGGAAATTAAATAGTTGCTTTTGCTATTATACATTATTAATCGTAAAATCGTAACGTAACATTGTACGTATGACTAGCTCCGCCTCATTAACGAAAATGTACTTAAATTTCTTAGTAAAGTTATTAATTTTGTAAGGAAATCGGTTATAGTGTGTGTGTGTGTAAAATCTGTATTACAACGAGCAATTCTCTCGCTTTCTTGAACTTCGTTATAAGCGATTTCCATTACATTTCCATTATATTCCATTTGCAACTCTGTGGGCGAAAAAAAAAAATTCCTATCCGGGACAAAAAACTTTAAGGCAGTTCTCAAAAAAATATTTTCCCCCGCTCCCGCTTTCGGACACATTTTATGACTCATTTCTAAACATAACACATGAAACTTGCAGGCATGATTATTGAAGCGATTTATAATCAAACAGTTTATTCATTTTTGATAAATGAATTACACATTGAGTTATAAGCGATTATTTTTTTAGGACGGCATTTTTTTTTTCCTTTTCTGAGCTGTTGCATCCAGAAGTTCGTTTCAAAACGCCACCTTTGACAATGTTTGCTAGAAACCTTCTGTCTTTATCGAAAAACGAGAACGAAAGAAAAAAAAACAGTTCGATTACATAATTTCTTAATAAGAGCACTTGCCAATCTGATACGTTTGCGAACAAAAATGAATAAAAAAATGAGTCAGAAAGTAGTCAGTTTGGATTTGAGAACAGTCTGAAAGTTATCCACATTCTAGACATATTCTAAGTAAATTAAGTCTTTGATTTGGATATTAGTAAAGTACATACGAGTACCAGTGACAGGGTAAATCTCAACTCTACAAATGACCCAATTAACGCTGCGTTAATTTCAACCGTTGTGTAATTGCGAAATTGATGGGCAACGGACGATCTTACTGACTTATAGCCCGTGTTGCACAGAAAATTTCAAGACAGGATCTCCACTTGGCCACTTGAGCACAAAAGGGTGGACCAAGTGTGACCCACCGACCGCCGGAGCACGACCGACGTACCCCGGGGAGCAATTAGGGGATCCTGTGACGCGAGAGTTTTGATCAAGAGATAAATTAAGAAGGGGGGGGGGGAATAGACACAACTTGCTAAGATTATGTTTATAAAAATGGCAATGAAAATATTATGAAGTTCGAAGGCGTATCGCGGATTATGGATGCGACAGTATATTTGAGGAGAGGAACACTATTTTTTGCGGAGTCTTCTTCCTGTAACAATTTCCTTTCGAAGATTAGATATAGCTCCTATCATTTAACTAACGCAGCAAACATATTCTTATCAGATTTCGACACACTTTAATACTTAAAATATATTTTTCTTAAATATTTTGAGAGGACAGGATAAAACTTATGTTGTCAAGTGAGTGATCAGGTTAATTTGAGATATTTTTAAGAAACAGGATATTGACCTCATTTACAAACGCCTTTATTATCATAAAATCTCTATTACATGTTGCGACGAATTTACCGATTTTGACATCTTTAACATTTTATGTTGCCTGATTTTTTCTTTTAACCGACTTCCAACCAAAGGCGATTTTAAAATTCGTTTGTATATATTTCTTAATGTACGTCTATAGTATAGGTTTAGAGCGAGCGATTTTCGTAATAAATTTTTGTTGGAAGAATTTTGGTGGTAGTCCCGTATCGAATTCTCCACAATTTGTCTGCCTTACTATTTTATTTTATTTATTTTTTGTCTTTTTTTTTCCCCCAACCTTTTAAATCAGGGACTGCGAATCTTTTCACATCTTCATCTTCATGCCAAAGGTTTTCAAAAAAGGATTTTACTTCGTAACCATGCCATGCCCACAAAAAAAAAAAAGTAGATTAAAATTAATAACTAACAAGAACGAAAAATCATGCGTCAAGCATAGATTATGTAACACTTTCCAACACTTCCAAAATAATTTTTCAAATCTTTACAGTTTAATAAGGGGAGAGATGATATCTAAGTAATTTGGAAAACGCATAACATATTTAAAAACATAATTTCAGGAATTACCAACATTATTCGGAAAAATATCCGAATTCTTTTGTGCAGCCCTGTTTCGGATCCTGGAGAATTCGATACAGGACTACCACCAAAACTCTTTCCAACAAAAATTTATTATGAAAATCGTTCGCTCTAAAGCTATGCTGGACATAAATTAAGAAATATATACAACAAATTTTTAATTTCTACAGATTTGTACATATACTTACATAGAATGCTAAATTTTAGTTGAGTTACGAAACGATTAGCACAGTTTAAAATTCTCCTTCTGAAATTTAAGTTAATAAACGGAAATGTACTCGAAAACTTTTGTGCTGCCCTGTATATGATCTGTAGAATTTATACACACCAAGTAATACATCACACAAAAAAATATTAATTAAATTTGAAAACGCGTTCAGCAACTGAAAACGCACTTCCAGTATTATTAACAGACAGTACTTCTTTTGTGCGTCACTGTAAATGAATGATTATATATGACTATATAATCGTTCGAATATATGACTATATAATATTCTAGACTATATAATAATTTAAAATATAATATAAACGATATATATAATATAATCGTTCGTTTATATATGACTATATAATCGATTATATATGACTATACACACAATATTCTCTAGCAAGCTTCTTGTAATGCACCTTAGTGATATATATTAATTTCAATGTATTTGAAATAGTGAAACATTATTAATATAAACCGCAAACGATTTTTTTTGAGTGTCCCTGTATAAGTACTATGCACACCATATTCTATTGTAAGCCTCTTGTAGTGCACCTTAGTGATATATATATCAATTTCAATATGTTTGAAATTGTGTAAAATAAGTAAAATAAACCGCAAATGATTTTTCCCTTTAGACCATAATGTAATGGAATTCTTTTGGAGTGTCCCTTTAAAAAAACTGTAAGGGCTAATACCGAACATGCAACAGTAAACCTCAATAACATATATTAACTGCATGACAATCCGAATATATTTATGCAAGTTGGAGCACGGACAGACATACAGACATACAGACTGCAGAGACAAACCGAATTCATAAACATTTTTCAACTATGTTGGAAAGTGTTAAAAAGTACTGGAATTATTTAGATTAAATATATGTTAGTAGCATACATGTAGGTATTACACTGTAATAATTATAATGACAATTACATTTTAGAAAGTAATAAAAACGTAAATACGATTCCTCTTATTGCTTGGATGCATCAAATAATTATTATCGGGTTCATACCAAGTTACTTCAGAAAACAAAATTCATTGTGAATTAGAATCATCTGACAAGTGATTTTCATTTTAGTTTTTCATGTCAAACTTCCGAAAATAGTGACTCGCAGGCATAGATTGTGAGGAAAATTGTCAAAACGGCAAATTTCACACAAAGTCGCTGATGATTTCATCATTGGCATTTTTGCTTATAATGCCTGATGATCCTTCTTTTTGATATTCTTCAAATCTTTTGTTAATTTGATAAATTATTGAGCCTATATGGAACTAGATTGGGATTCAATAAGTTGGATTTCAATTTCTTCAATTTCATAATTTTTTTCAAATAATTGAAAAATCTCAGCTAGTTTAAATTTTTGTATTATTATAATTAATTTCATTCTTATTTTGATCCTTTTCTGTTTTAGAACTTCAATCAACGTCGTACCGAATACATTCTGTCGCTTTCCAATTATGTCACGTGCCATAGATCCGTCGTCTCTATTCTAGGCTCTAATTATCGTAAAAAATCAGCTCGCCAGTGTCAGGTTTCTGACTTTTATATTTTTCTTCTTCTGTAAAAATTCCGTATGTGATTGACATTCGAATTTCTCTGATCCGATTATATATTTGGAGAATGTTCACGAGATCATTGTGAAAATGCTAATCCGGCTTTGGAAGGAAAATACAACGAGCACAAGATTCCTAGCGAGCTGGAGTTCAGAGGATAATGGAGGGGTGGAATTTTCGAGATGTTTCTACAAGTATGGAAACTCTGTGAAAGAAGAATCACAGCCCCGTTGATTCGGAGAGTGTTGTGAACAGTGGGAGACGTGTCACTCGTGGAGGTGCTGCTAAGAGTGTAGGACGCCAGAGTGACTGGTGTGCCGTGAAGAGGGTAGGACGTTGATGTGTAGCGGAAAGAGTAGGACGCCTTTGTCGCCCAGGACGCAGCGTAGAGGATAGACGTGCAGAGCCAAGAGCGCATTGAATTGCAGAGTGTATTGAATTGCAGAGAGAACGTGCGTCGGACAGTTTGGTACAGAGTGAATTAATTACAGCGTAGACGGAACGGTGTGTACGAATAGTGCATACCGAAATAGAGTAAAACGTGCGATCAGGGAGATTGTCCTTCAATAGTTACATACGGCAAGTGACAAAAAGCTGTATTGACTAATGAGAACTACAGTGAAGGAAAAAATTATAAAGCCACTTGAAAATATGATATAATCAAAAAACAAAATATAGAACATTTATGAAATTTCATACATATATATTATATGCTACAAGGAAGTACAGAAAAAAAATAAATTCATTAATAACTACATTAATAAAAGATTAATAGACTTAAGAAAATTTTCTGTACAAAGGAAGTTGGAAATAATTATAAAGTCGATACATGTATTTTATCAATAATCGATGTGAGACCCATTTTTTTCGATGCCTTTGACTAGTCTTTTGTTCATTGAATCTATCAGACCACACAAAGTACTTGCATCAGTATTATTTCAGCAGTTTTTAAAAGCATTCATCAAATCTAATTTTAAATTGAATTTTCGTCCATTTTTGTAAACATTTCGAGCTAAAATTACCCAATGATTTTCTATTACATTCAGATCGGGTCTATGAGCTGGCCATTGAAGACATTTCACCTGATTAGCTTCCAGCCAAGATTTAGTTGACTTCGAAAAATGAACGGAAGCGTTGTCCTGTTGAAATGTCCAGCCTCCTGAAGTTATAAGAGGAGCAAATGGGTAATAAATTATCTCCTAACATTTCTTGATAAATAACCCAATTCTTTTTGTTATGCACGAAAACAATTGGAGTGGTTCCACAGGCAGCTAATGCAGCCCAAACCATTACCGAGCCACCTCCAAATTGACGTTTTGAAAAAATATCAGGCTCCTGTCGTAAATCATGCCAAAAATATTTATAGCCGTCGGGTCCATCGAAATTAAATTTCTTTTCCTCGGAAAAGACAACATCTCTCCAATTTGTGCATTCGGTTACATGTTTTCGTGCAAAGTCTAAGCGAGCATTTTTGTGGTACTTAGAAAGAGGTGGTTTTCCTTTAATTTTTTTTAATTGAACAATGGGATCGTTACTTAAAACATTTGTTACCGTTCGGCTTGTACATGGTAATTGTAACTGTTCTTGAATTTGGCCATACGGCATTTTTTGTCCGCAAACTAGTTTCCGGATTTGTCTTGATTGCCTTACAGTTAAGGATTTCGGTCTTCCTGTATGCTTCTTACTGCCGTAATCTTCGGGATTTCTGAGAAAACTGTTTACTACAACCTTGGACTTTCCTATTTTTCTTGCAATATTAGAACCAGACATTCCAACTTCATTTAAAGTTAATATTTTAATGTGTTGACCATCGGATAACTTTTTTCCTCTTGGCATTGTATTAAACAAACCAAATACAAAATGAATGCACGTAACGCGTTTACATTTACCTAAACTTTCATGGCGGCCTATTTTCTTAAGTCTGGCATTATGCCAAATGAGGCTAGAACCATCGGCTTTATACTTTTTTCCAAGTTGTTTTTCATTGGCTGTAAGAAATTAGCATAATTTATGTTCCCCCTTCCGTTTTTCCAAATAAAGTTTATGTGTATTATTGCAATGTTGATCATACAAATGAAAATAGAATTTGCGTTATCAACAATTCCATTACTTTTTGAATTTTGTAAATTTTTCTATCGGCTTTATAATTTTTTCCAGCACTGTATCACTGTAACATTTTTCATATTAATTTAATTAATTAATAATTAGTTGATTATTTATGTGAGAACTTCTTTTCCAACGTGTCCGGTATCAGTTTAATATCGGTGGTGGCAGCAAATATCTTAAGACTAAGGTCTCAAGTCTAGGAGAAGTACCACAGGGACCGCAAAAGGCGACAACACTATAACAGCCAGGAAATTTGAATATGTTGCTAAGATACACAGTACTTTATACGTTTTAAATATAATCGTCATATAGTACTCTCTCTCTCTCTCTCTCTCTCTCTCTCTCTCTCTCTCTCTCTCTCTTCATTTCTTTCTTTCTCTTTCTTTCTCTCTCTCCCCCCTCTCTCCCTCTCTCTCCCCCCCCCTCTCTCTCATATATATATACAGAGATACGTCAATAAACTTTAATATAGGATCATCAATTACGTGTCAAAATGAGAGATGTTAATATATTATATGAGAGATGTTAATATATATATTAGATGTTAATATATTCGATAATAATGAGATTAAAAATTAACATGGATAATAACAAAACGCTGCCACATAAAATACTATGTTGTGTCAAACCACTGTCAATGTATTACGCCAACTGGCGTGCAATCATATATATTATTTCTGTTGTCAACATCCGTTTTTTTTATGCATTTAAGAAACACAGAAAAATGAATGATGCATCATTCGAAAGGTTTTTGAACCGGCTTCTGACATAGTATTACCCACATTTCCTTAAAACATGGGCTTTGATTAAAATTAAATCAGCATTGTTTTCATAAGGGAAATGAAAGGTTTTTCAAAAATCAATGTTTCTACAAAAATAAAATACCGCATTATATCATGCTCAGCAATGATTAAAAAAAAAAAAAATAGATGTAGCACACAAGAAAAATAAATAAATAAAAATAAATAAATAAATAAATAAATAAATAAATAAAGTGTGTTGTCTCCGCACGGGTTTATTGTCGGCGGCGCAGTTTATTTAATGTGTAAAATAGTTTCTTTAATTGTATAAAACCAATACTTCATAAATAGAGTTAAGTAAGCATGCATTCGCTTACCTGATTGGGCGATGAAAGCATTTATTATATCCAATAAATAGATTGGTGACGTGTTGCAACTTCCTCACGTATATTATTATCCGTTAGAGTATTCCGGATTATCTATAATATCACTTCTGCAAAATAATAAAATTAGTTTCGTTGAATAATCACTGTAGAATTAATAGAGTATTTCCTTTCGATTAAATTTAGGTTTAATATACGTTTTTGATTACATAATTACACAGAGCATTTACATCGCTCTGACATTTTCACACACTACATAATTAAATGAAATTCACACAACAACTGACTAAAATCTAAAGAGTTTTTTCATGTCCTTGGTAGCCTTGGATGACGTCACTGGGAAAAAGCACATGATAGCACGTGATAATCATTCTTTCACGTGGGCGTTTATTCCATGTACTTAGCTGAGTTGAAAACAGTTTATGAGTTGGTATATCCGACGAGATAATTAAAGTTGTTTACTGCAAATTTAAAGTACTTTATTATTATCTGACGATTGAAGAGTAGTTGATTCCGAATAGAAGATTACCCTTTAATTGGAATTTCCGTCACTCCCCCTTAATCTTCTATGTAGGATAAGGAAGTAAGTTCAGATTGTTTCGGTGTTTAATGAATTCAGGTTTGGGGTTGGGCTTGGTGAGTGAATCTGCGGTCATAAATTCTGTGGGACAATACTTTAAATCTATTATTCCATCTTCCTTGAGTTGTCTTATCGCGTGGAATCTGATATCTATATGTTTACTTTTCCGAGTATGTTTTTCACTTTCAACCATTTTTATACATGGCTGATTGTCCTCGTATATTGTTATGGGTTTCTGTTGTGGTAAATTTAAATCTTCCAGGAGTTTTATCATCCATAGTATTTCCTGTGCTGCGTTACTTACAGAAATGTATTCAGCTTCTGCTGATGACAGAGCAACGCATGTCTGTCTTTTCGTTGTCCAATGTATGGGACATTTTCCTAACATAAATATATTTCCGCTGGTGGATCGTCTAGTTTCTGGATCACCTCCCCAATCTGCATCTGCGTAAACTTCGAGAATGGGCTTATTTTTCGAACTTAGCGTCAGGTTGAGGTGTTTTGTGTTGTTTAAGTATGTTACGATTCTTTTGACTGCTTTCCAGTCTTTTTCTCGAGGGGTTTCATTTCTACGGCTGAGTATGTTGACCGCTGCTGAAATATCGGGCCTGGTTAATGTTGAGATGTAGAGTAATGTTCCCGTTGCTTGTCTGAATTTAATATTGTTAGGTAATAGATTTTCATCATCGTTGAGTCGATTGTAACCTGCTTCCATAGGTGTGCTGTAAGGTTTTGCGTTTTGAAGATTGAGTTTATCTACCAATTCTTCAATTTTTGAATTTTGGTTTAAGTAGAAATTTTTATCGTCTCTTTTTATATTTATTCCGAGATAGTTATTGACTTCTCCCAAATCTTTCAATTCATATTCCCTTTTGAGATTGTTTATTAATTCAATTATATCTTCGTTTTTTCCGGCAATTAACAAATCATCCACATATACTATAATGTATGTCGAGTTTTCACCATTTTCGCGTATAAAAAGACATGAGTCAGATGTACTTTGTATAAAATTTAATGCTTTAAGACTCTCGGAGATTTTCGTGTGCCATGCTCTGGCGGCTTGTTTGAGCCCGTATATTGCTTTTTGTAATTTACATACTTTGTTTTGTTGATTTGGAGCTATATAGCCTTCCGGCTGTTTCATGTATACCTCTTCTTGTAGGTTTCCGTGTAAAAACGCTGTATTCACGTCGATATGATTAACTTTAAGATTATGATTTAATGCTGCTATGAGAAATGCACGGATTGTGGTATGAGAGACAACTGGAGCAAAGGTCTCGTCATAATCTACTCCGAATTTCTGACTGTATCCCTGTGCCACGAGTCGTGCTTTATAGGTTTGCACTTGGTTTAGGTTGTCGCGTTTTAATTTAAAAGTCCATTTTGAACCTATCACTTTCTTGCCTGGTGGCGGATCGACTAATGTCCAAGTTTTATTTTTAGCTAGGCACTTGATTTCATTTTCGGTGGCTTTGAGCCAATTTTCCCTATCGTGTGGATTTTTCATTTCCATAATTTCGTTCAAATTCTTTGGTTCATTTGATTGTGTGTCTTTAACTAAACAGACAAATCTATCTGGTGGTACTCCTCTGTTAGATCTATTTGACCTTCTTGGTTCTATTTGTGTTTGTTTGGACTCGCATGGTTGTTTTTCATTATCATTAATGTCAATTTCAATGTAATTTTTATTCTTCTCTTCTTGATTTCTATCATCAGTGGAGATTTCTTCGAGATTTGAATCTTCCTCAATGTTGTTTGAGTGTTTTATTTCATGTTCTATGAATTTTACAGTCCTGGCAATTATTATTTGTTTGTCTTTTGTGTGTATGCGATATCCTTTGGAACGTGTGTCGTAACCTAGAAAAATACCTTCTTGCGCTCTATTATCTAGTTTTCCTCGATGTATTTTATTAATGTAAACAAATGCTTTACATCCAAAGGTTCTTAAATGTTTGAGATCAGGTTTGATACCTTTCCATAGTTCGTATGGAGTTTTGTCGTTCGCTCTTGTTGGCAATCTGTTTTGTAAATATGTCGCTGTGTGTATTGCCTCTCCCCAAAATTGTTTATTTAAATTTGCTTCTAAAAGCATGCTACGTGTCATATCGAGTAGGCTTTTATTCTTCCTTTCTGCCACGCCGTTCTGGCTCGGGTTGTGTGGAATTGTGAATTGGTGTAATATCCCGTTTTCCTTTAGATAATTGTCTATTTCGTTGCTATTATATTCTCCTCCATTATCGGATCTTATTTCTTTTGGTTTTCTACCGAATTGATTATTTACCATTGCAATGTATTCTTTTAATTTATCAATTACTTCGCTTTTCTTAGATAGTAAGTATATAGTTGTATATCTCGAGTAATCGTCGATGAATGTGAGAAAGTAGTGTTTTTCTCCTAGTGTTGGTGTACTTATAGGTCCACAGACGTCGCTGTGTATTAAATCGAGAACTTTGTTTGCTCTATTTGTAGCCGATTTTGGATATGGCGCGTCGTTTAATTTAGATTTGATGCAGGTTTCGCATAATTTATTATTGTGTCTGCAGTTTTTAATTTTTATTCCGGTAGCTAGCTGTTTGTTAACAATTGTTTTGATTGCTTCATAATCACGGTGTCCTAGTCTTCGATGCCATACTTCTAAACATTCTTTATTATTATTACAGCTTAGTGTGACGTTTGCATAGTTTTCTGCATTTTCTGAGTGGTTTGTTTGTTCGATTATGTATAAATTATTTTTGTTCTTCGCTCTTATATAAATTTCACCGTCGAACGTTAAGTCGCACTTGTCATTTTCAAAGATTAATTTGCATCCATTTTTAGTTGCTTTGCTTACGGATATTAAATTGGATTCTAGTTCTGGGACGTATAGGACTTCCTGTAGTCTTGTGAGTTTTATTTCTCCATTTGGGGATTTCGTTTTTATTAAAACGTCGCCTGAACCGAATGCTTCGAGTTTGTTGCCGTTTGCGATGGTGACTGATGATTTTTCAAAATTGTTAAATTTATCAAATAACCTCTTATCATTTGCAATGTGTGAGGTACTGCCACTGTCGAGTATCCAGTTTTGTTTTCCTAATTTTTCTGTTATTAGTACGCGATCTTCTGATTGATTAGTTTTTGAGCTTATTTTCTGATCATTCGCGTTATCGTGACAGTCAGTATTCTCTTTATAATTCTCTGTGTTTTCATAGCATAGTGATGATGAAAAAGGTTTAGCTTTGTTTTTATTATTAAAGTTATTCACATTTTGATATGTGTGTTTGTTTTTGTTGTGCTGTGTGTATCTGCTCTTGAGGTGATAGCACTCGCTATTATTATGATTCGTCATTTTACAGTGACTGCAATATTTTGAATTTCTTTTGTAGTCGTTATAAGTGTGTTTTCTTTGTGTTTTAAATGCCTTTTCAGAGCTGTTGTTTTGTTCAGACATTTCTTGTCTGCGATTATACTCATCTATGAGTTTACTTCTGATAAAATCTGGGGATAATTCGGCTTCGGGCCTTGCCTCTAATGCTGTGATAAGCGTGTTGTAGCTGGGCGGTAATGAGCATAGAAATAGTGCAGATATGTGTGAGTCATTTATATTCTCGCCTATGGCGGATAATTTATCTACTATTTGTAGAATATTTGTTATATGAGTAATCATATTGCCGTTTTCGGGCAGTTTAGTACTGTACAGTTTTCTCAATAAATACAGTTTGCTACTCAGATTTGCTCTTTCATGCGTACTTTTGAGAACTTCCCAGGTTTGCCTGGCTGTGGTAGAATTTTTTACATGCACAATTTGTGCGTCATCTATGCTTAGATTAATTAAAGCTCTTGCTTTTCTATCTTTTTTGTTCCAATCCTCATTTAAAGGAGTTGGCGGTTGATCACTTATTACTTCGAATAAGTCTTCTTTAATGAGAAGCATTTCGAGCTTAAATTTCCAGTTGGAATAATTGCTCGAATTTAGTTTCTCGATGAATTGGCTTTCTTTGAATGTAGCCATTTTTATTTTCTATCTTTAATTATTTTTAAAGATATTTAATTTAATTTAATACGAATCGCTTTTCTTTGCGTTCGTTTTAATTTTCTATAAAGCGAGTTTTTTCAGCATATAGCTAATGTGCTTAAAATTTTTATTTAATACATACTATCAGTCTTTCATAATCTGTCGGCGGCGCAGTTTATTTAATGTGTAAAATAGTTTCTTTAATTGTATAAAACCAATACTTCATAAATAGAGTTAAGTAAGCATGCATTCGCTTACCTGATTGGGCGATGAAAGCATTTATTATATCCAATAAATAGATTGGTGACGTGTTGCAACTTCCTCACGTATATTATTATCCGTTAGAGTATTCCGGATTATCTATAATATCACTTCTGCAAAATAATAAAATTAGTTTCGTTGAATAATCACTGTAGAATTAATAGAGTATTTCCTTTCGATTAAATTTAGGTTTAATATACGTTTTTGATTACATAATTACACAGAGCATTTACATCGCTCTGACATTTTCACACACTACATAATTAAATGAAATTCACACAACAACTGACTAAAATCTAAAGAGTTTTTTCATGTCCTTGGTAGCCTTGGATGACGTCACTGGGAAAAAGCACATGATAGCACGTGATAATCATTCTTTCACGTGGGCGTTTATTCCATGTACTTAGCTGAGTTGAAAACAGTTTATGAGTTGGTATATCCGACGAGATAATTAAAGTTGTTTACTGCAAATTTAAAGTACTTTATTATTATCTGACGATTGAAGAGTAGTTGATTCCGAATAGAAGATTACCCTTTAATTGGAATTTCCGTCATTTATTTTATATTTATGATTAAAATGCAAAATTGAAATTGTAATGTTCAGAAGAAAAATACACCATCGATAGATCGATGGTATTTCGCGCGTGTCGCTTAAAAAGTATGCTATGTTACATTAGATTAACTTGTATTTTATATGTATTAAATTTATTTTTCTTTGTTCCATATTTTTTTCGAAGCGGATGGCGTCATCCTCTGATGCAGTTAAAATGCAATTGTTATTATTATTATTTTTTTTTTTTTAAATCGCGCGTGCTTTTTGCTATCTTCGACCAGTTTTTACTGTAACTTTGATGGAATAAATAAGATGATATTTTGGCTTGACTAATGTTGTTTGCAGATATTTTTATCCTTAATTTTTTTTTCCTTGAAAGTTTATAATTCTGCGTTTAAAAAGTATTAGATATTACTAAAAAATATCAGACTGCAGTGCAAAATCCTCGCAAGGATTCACTGATACGTATTATATAAGTATAATGTTAAGGAATAATCACTTAATGTCGGTTTTAATTTTTCTTTAAAAAATACTTGTTTATTTTCCTGTTCCTCTCTTTTCTTTTCTTTTTTAAATGAAATGTAATTTAAAACTGGAACCTCTAAATCAAAAGTCCACAGTTCAACGTGTTTCTTTTTTCTTCGAGTAATGCTCATCTGCAAATTAATCTCCGTGATCTAACATCTAATCTAATAATATGAGCTGAAATGCCTTTTAAATGAAAATGAAATTATCTGTTTTGTCACCCAGTTTTGAAATTTTCATTTTGATCACATTATTTTTATTACCATATGCTAATTAATCAGATTTTATTTAACAGCTTATAGTATTTTCTAATTAATATTGCTGTGAAATGCTAATTGGAAAATTTTCTTTAAAAAAAAAACATTTTTTTTCTGTGTTGCTTTCGGAGATAAAGTTGTAATTTGTCCGTTAAAAAAAAAAAGAATGGAACAAAACAAACATTTTTAAAGATAAAATTAAAGATGAGTGTAAGGAGCTAAAATAAAGAATGCTAAAATCTTTAATCGTTCAGTGTTTTCTTTTTCTTTCTTTCTTTCTTTATCTTTTCTTTCTTTCTTTTTCTTTTATTTATTTCTTTATTTTTTTTTCAAAATATGATGTACAATTTAGTTACAGCTACACTTTTATTTTATTTATATAAAGTTTAGAGATCTAATAATCATACATGCTATAAACGATAGTCCAATAAAAACTCATCTACTGTTGCATGGTTTACCTGATGACAAAATCTTTATAGTTGTATGGCTAATCTTCTTAAACAAAGGTTTATTATATTTTTATTTTCGCAAGAAAGCTTTGAATATATGATATTACTTATAAGCATATTTGCAAAGGTATAATAATCATAAAAATATGGCACGTTTTCTTTCCATGCGTGGTAAGAAGTAAGATTTTTCTTTTTCTGATTTTATATATTTTTTCAGAAATCGGAAAGATTAAGTTACTAAAACTAAGTGAAATAGGGTAGGGCAAAATAATTGTTATAGACGGATTTGCTACACATGAGATTTCATATGAAATCTACCAAGAATCCACGGGAATTATCGTTATAGACAGGTTTATCGGTATACATAATATCGTTATAGACAGGTTTATCGGTATAGATAATATCATTATAGGCAGGTTCCCCTGTATTATAAATTTATATTTAGAACAAACTTCGACACAATCTTGTAGCATTATACATTTTATTGCAAAATCTATATGAGCCTGCTGTTGTGTTCCACTACATATATAAATATTTATTTTTTCTTTTAAATATTTTACTCTACGTATGTTTTTATAAATTATTGCAAAATGTAAATATCATATATCATATATCATAGTGAATGACATTATTTTATGGTATTTACATTTTGCAAAAAAGGCCAAAAATGTAGAAGGCAAGAAATTAAGGCAAATCTACCCAATATATATTTTTAACAAATTGCGTATGACTGTCAGAGAAAGCACAAGGCAATCAAAATATAGTGGCAATAATAATATAGTGGCAATCAAAATAATAATTAATCTTTAAATTCATCGATGATATATCATTAAGTTCGTATCATAAAATTAGAAAATAAAAATAAAAATACAAAAATTTTCGAGAAAAAGCCTTTCTAGAAATGACAATCAAAAGTCTGAAGAAAGTAATCAAGGGCAATTTAAGAATTTATATTAGGAACAATGAAAACAGATGATGGGAACTATTGACGAACAATGCAAGCTCGCATTGACAAGAAAATCACATTATCATTAATGGTAGTGCAAAGGAGGGAGGTTTCCATCCGTGAAGACCCAAACTAACTATCCTTAGCAGCTCATAGAAAAAGTGAAAAGAAATGATTGAAGCGTGGGCAGACATTAAAGAGATACTAAAACGATTTGCTCTGCCAAGTAATTGGATTACTTGAGAACAGGACACTAGCCAATTTCTTAGGGAAAAAATGAAGTTGTATTTCTTTAACATCACACGTGTGGTTGTTGGGGAAAAGAAAACAATCTGTACATTAGTCAAAAGGCAATATAATAATACTGCATTTAATAAATATGCTTTCTGAAGACCAATGAGAAAGTTTAAAATGTTTTTCCATATTTTTCTACAGAAGTAAATATATTTTGAAATACATTCTGATGATACATTCTGATGATACATTTAGTTGGCGTTCTATTTTAAAAGGCTCTGGTGCAAGAAACATTTTCGGGATTAAAAAAAAAATATATATATATATATCAGTGGAGACTCCTATAAAAGCGGAAGACGGAGCGGCGCTAGGCAAGGATGGCATTTAGGGTAATGCACAGGGACAAATGCAATGCACACGGGCCCTAGCTTATCGAAGGCCCGACAATATTAAAGAATTTTTTTAAAAGAAAATTCTGAAAGAAAAAAATTAAGCTCCCGAAATATTTTGTACCTCGTCCACACATGAACTCCTTCCTTTAAAGGCTTCCAAAAAGATCCCCCCCAATTTTAATTTTTTTTTTAATATTTAAAGTAATTTAGAACATCCAAAAATATTTTACATGAAAACTTTTGATTTCACTTTTTTTTTTCGAAAAATTATAATTATTATTTTTTGTTTCGTTGAGGACTATTATGAGCGCAGGGCCCGCGTACATTAGACTCGTCACATTCAATTTATAATCAGTTCTATATGCATTAGTTTATATTTTCTATGAATTAGTCTATTTATTTATAGTGTTCAGTTGTGTTTCAAAATATCTCTGCTCAACACACACACACAAAACGATTAAAACTTAACCATACATATAGATCCACTTAAGAAAAAGAGAGAGAGAGAGAAGTAACTTACAACAGTACACGGCGATGGACACACCAAAGTCTCACATAAAAAACTGCAAAAAAGGCTATGTACTGCATTACAGAAATCAAATCGAACCATATTTTGACTGACCTGTAACTCAGAAGATGCTATTGTAATAAGTTTATCGTAAACAGCATCTCAATATCCAAACATTCAAATTTAATAAGTTCTGCGATCTAGAAGTTCTTAAATCGTTAATTTTTACAAAAAAAAAAAAAAAAAAAAAAAAAAAAAAGCGAAAATTGGGGAGGGGGGGGGGGGGAGGATTTTTGAATTTTATGGTTATAATTCTGAATAATTCAATTACATATTTTTAGAATCTGTATAAGCTAAAGCAAACATTGAGATGGTTTTCAATTTTAACACAGGTTAAATATTAAACATAAAACATGGAATATAACAATTTGGAAAATACAATAAAAAAGTTGGAATATACACCCAAATTTTTAAATTTGTATATTTAAAGTTAGCGGGGTTTTCTTTTATGGACTTTAAAATATTTTTAGCACTCAATGTGTTTATCCTAAGAAATGAAATAATTATTGAAAACAAATATTTCTAACTATCTATTATTGATGTAAAGATGATTTTGAGAAGAAAATATGTCTGAATCGGACAATTTCTGTGTCTTTAATAATAATAATAAAAAATAAATTAAATTAAATTAAATAGTTTACATATAACGCTGGAGTTGTATGCTGTTAGTAAGTGTTTGTCTATATTCATGGATAAAGAAGCAATGTATCGAAAACATTATTATTTCTTCTGAAGGAATATTACTGTAATTTTAATGTAGATATCTTTTCATATATGCATCTTTTAACTAATACATCGATAACTTTTGGGGCTTCTTTTCGACAGTACTTAACTTTTCTGTAGCTTTTCTTAAAATTAGATAAAACTAATTGAGATGATATTATTAGAGTCAAAATGGCTAGTTTTTTGAATGAAAGAAGAGGAGGACAACAGCTTCAAAATACCACGGAAAACAACTGATATTGATGTATCTTTAAGGTTTTTTTTTTTTTTTTTTTTTTTTTTGTATTACAATTGTTTTAAAATCCTATAGAAAACTGCTGATATTGATGTACCTTTATTTCAGACACTACTAAAACAATTTTTTTCTTTTCTTTATTTCTTTTTTCTTTTTACAAATGTTTCAAAATTCTATAGAAAACAGCTGATATTGATGTACCTTTATCTCAAGAACTGTTGAAGCGAATTCTTTATTATTATTATTATTATTATTATTATTATTATTATTATTATTATTGCAATTGCTTCAAAAACCTATGGGAAACAGCTGATATTGATGTACCTTTATCTCAGGAACTACTAAAGTGAATTTCTGAGCGAAGTAGAATTATAGACACGTAATTATTGCATTTTTCATTTTTATTTAATACTGATTACATACTCAATTTATAGTTTAGCTAATGCCAAAACTAGTAAAATATTTTATACTATTTTGCTACGCCCATTAGCTGGTCAATTTTTCCAAACAAGGCTCGAATGATTAAAACATCTTTTAGTTCCAACTTCCACCACCAGGGGGCTCATTCTGTTCTAAACAAACCTCTTTCCGAACGAACCTCCCGCACGAGTACACTCTGCCTACGGAACCATGTAGCAGGCGTGCTGCACACGCGTCGCAAAACCATTTAGTTTCACCCTCCACCGCAAGGGGGCACCAGATCTATATACCTTTAACATTAACATGATATTTAAATTACGACCGAACTCCCCCCTCCCCCCCCCCCTCCTTTTCAAAATTTAACCATTGGTCTTCAACGTGAACAAATATCGGCAATTTTGAAACAGAAAGAAAATGACGCGTTTCTTTGGTTTGGTATTATCACTTTATTTTCTTTCCTTTTTCGACGTCTGGGTCAGATTTTTGCAAAATTTAAGAAAAATTATCAAACGATTTTTACAAAAATTGGATTTTCGGAAGCAGAATTTTTTTTACATGTGTGTAGTGAGTTTTAAATCGATACCTCAAATACTTTTCTTAATATTCGCAAATTACTCAAAACAAACGACTCGTTGCCATCGGCAAAAGAGAGATAACAGCTTTTTCGCCGCCACGTACCTTAGCGTTATATATATATATATATATATATAGATTTATATTGGAATCGCTTCGGTATTCCTCTCCCTTCACCGGGAAGGGAAAAAAAGGTTCTTTAACATAAGATATTTTCCAAAGGATTTCGCAAGGTTCGTTGCCTTTTAAATTCGTATTAATGAATTAAATTGCTTTATTTTTGTTATCTTTTTAATTTAAACATTACGTTTGGAAACTACTTTTGATAAATTTATCTTCTTATTTAATCTTTTTTTTTTCAAAAATAAATCATAAATTAATAACAATTTAGATTTTATATTCGCCAAATACCAGAACAACAATATATTTTAAAAATATGCGTGTAAAGAAATTCCTAGAAATTCTTCCTTGCAACTTTTATAGAAAGAAATCAAAGAAAGAAAAGTTCTTTGGGTGGGACCATTTTTTAAGATTTTGAGAGATAGCCATATTTTATGCACGCTCTTTTATATATATATATATATATATATATAAATCAACAAAAATCTGTGAAAATATTAAAAGGAAATGTGATTGAATACGGGAAGGTTGTGGGTAAGATGTGCGCCTGGATCTTGTAGTTATAAAAATGAGAACCTAATGAGACTAAAATAACTATTATTATTATTACTATTATTATTATCACTTGTATGTTTAAAAACACATTTTTAGAAACTTAAAAGGTTTCTTGTCCGTTTTTTTCAACGGTGGAAATAAAAAAGAGGTAGAAAAATCCTGGAAAAAAAATTCCGGACAAAATATCATTTTAAATATTTTGTCTATTTTGTCCATATTTACTCATTTGCAGTTGTAAATTAGAAACACATAATTTAAAATAATGGATAAATGTCTTGATTGTTACCAAAAAACTACTATAAAACTGATACATTTGCAGTAAATTTTAATATGTACAGTCATGGGTGAAAATGTATTTCCCCTCCTCGCTATTTCTAATGCAAATCATCGCATAAAAATTACACTGGTACCAACCGATTGGTAGTAATATATATGTAAGAAGATGATATGTAAATAGTAGATTTACTTGAATTATATGAACAAATAGACGATGAATAACAAAATATGAAGTTTAATACAGTCCTAGACAGATAACTCTACAATACTTTACCCATAATGTCTCTTCAACTAATACACTTTTCGCCCAATATATACAATATGTTTATTTTCTAAAAAACCAAATAGGCCTAACAGCGCCTTTACTGGCTATTTCTCACTTTGATGCTTGCTTCACCATAAAAATTAGAAGACTGGCTCTTTTCCAATTTTGAAGATGTTCAAATCTTGATCTCACGATCCAAAATATTTATAACTCGTGTATTTAAATCATGGATAATAATAGTACACTAGAGTGTCAGTTAATTTGATGATCGTTTACGTCATAAAGGAGATGAAGTGTTCAAACTGAAATCCTACAAATATATATATATATATTTTAATTTATTTTTTAATTAAATGCATGGATTAGGAATTGGGGACCGTCATCTACATAACAAAATTTGAAACAGCTTTTCAATTTTCAATCACAACATACTATTTTGTCAAAAAAAAAAAAAAAAAAAAAAAAACCTACAATGAAATTTATGCTTGGATACCAAATTTCAAGTCATTTACACTAAAAGTTTTGAAATCAAAATTATTCAAAGTTCTGATCCTCCAACATTAAATTAATTTTATTTATTTATCCTTAAATAATTACTTATTATGCTAATTTTTTGTATGAACATAGTACTTAATTGATGTCAGACTTTGAAAAAGCGCAAAAGTTAAATAATAAAAGGCAGAGCCCGAGTCTTCTGAAAAATATTAAACCCAGTCCCGGCCCGATGAAGATCTCTCTAAGCAGCACACCTATTTCTGATCAACGATTTCTTTTTCTTCTATGTTTGAGAAAACGGATATGGAATCGAAGATAAGCTGGAATCGCAGATTCTAGGTGAATCACACATCATTTCCTTCCGATGAAGTACGTGTTCGTTCCAGAAGAGCTGGCTGGATACCGGGAGATTCTGCGAAATAACCGTACCGATGATGTAGATAACAGAGAATCTGCGAATAAGCTTTCAGATCAGTAAATTAAAACAAAAACAGGTGAAATAAACTCTGAGTTTTATAACGGGTTTAAATAATACCAAAAGAATATTACTTAGATTGTGCACATAACGAGAAAATGTTTTAGTATTTATCAAAATTTAAATATTTCAATTGAATAGATAAAATTAGTAGACAATCCACAAATATACACAGCAATGCAGAGTGAATAGTCCAAATAAGTAATAATTAATCAAGTTCCTATAAAGTATTAATTACAAAGTATTAATACAAAGTATAATACATTGTGGTAGAAATACTACACTGTACTAGCATTTGAAAACAGCAAATCTTGTTTGGGTACTCAGGACTGACGACGTTATGTATGATATATTATAAGTAACACCCATGTCAAATTTCAAGTTTTTATCCCAAACAATTCTACATAAATCGTAATTTATAACGTTTTTAGAACGTTTTCGACGCTTTTCATCCTTTTAAATTTCGAGTTTTTTAGAAGCCGTTCTTAGCAAGCATTTACATCTTAAATGTAATCACCATGCCAAATTTCAAGCTTCTAGTCCCATCAGTATCAGAACAAGAATGAAAAATCATACTTCAAGCATAGATTATGAAACACTTTCCAACACATCTAGAAAACATTAACGAAACTTCACTGTTAAATAAGGTGAAAGAAGATATGTAAGTAAAGAGTTTCCAAAACATATAACACATTTAAAAATACAGTTTTAACAATTACCTTCCATATGGCAAAAAAGTAGTCGAATTATTTTGTGCCAGCACTGTATTAAATATTTGCATGTATGCTACATAAAATGCTAAAATTTAGTTCATAGTTAGAAAACTTACTTTTAGTAATTTTCGATAATAGATGAAAATGCACTCGAATTCTTTTGTAAGCCTTGTATATTATCTAAAGACTTTTATAAGCACTCCCCATATTGAGCTAAAATTTAATTCAGGTAAAAAACGCAAAACGCAACTTAAAAGGCACTTCCTGTAATTATCAACCATAAACGACAATGTATAGCAATTTTCGCCAAACATTTCGACAATCATTCTTTGCGTAGCCCTGTATATGAATTTATTTATATTCCACAAACTTCTCTTAGTATACTAAATATATTTCAACAGGAAAATGCATAACACTAAAACTATTACTTATAAATTATATTTTGATTAAAAACTATTGTTAAGCAATTCACTCCTGTAGTCAATAATACTTACGAATTCCGTTGTGTAGCCCTGTATAGGATCAACAGAATTTATACACGCCACGTACTATGCAAAAACTTAGATAAACTTAAAACCACAAACAAAAGTTGAAAACGCACTTCCAGCACAATTATCTCTCATAGACAGTACGGTAACCGAATTCTTTTGTGTCCCTGTAAATGAACGATAAATGCAATGCATACCATACTTTTCAGTAAGAAACTTATACTAAACCTCAGCCATTCATATAAATTTTATTATATTTAAAATAGTGCAACAATATTAAAATATGTTGCAAAACAATTTTTCCCTGTAGACGATTGTGTTTCAGAATTTTTTTCTGTGAGCCTGTAAATGAATAATAAAAAATTTTTCATCCCATATTTTACATAAAGCATGTTTTAGTTCACTTCATAGCTTCACATCAATTTCATTATGTTTGAAATGATGTAACATCATGAAAATGTACTTGAAGGGATTTTTCCCCATTGACCGTAATGTAGCGGAGTACTTTTGACTGTCCCTATAAACAAACTATAAATGCTACATACTTCATTTTCAGTAGCAATTGTTCTATAGTAAACATCAATAACATATAATAAATTCAGGTCTTTCGAGTATATTTAACAGAGTTGGAGTACGGGCAGACGGACAGATAAACCGAAGTCATAAACACTTTTCAACTATGTTGGAAAGTTTTAAAATCGCAATTTTAAAAGCTTTTTGCTTCTGCACCCCCTTGGGGGTAGTGGTACTGATATAAAATATAGCCTATGTTGGAGCAGAGACTGTCACCATCATTTAATCCATCATTACATTTGAAATAGGTTGGGTCAGTGCTGGTGGCCCGGAGGAGGCAACACCTCGGAAGATATGTGATTTTGTTTATTAATGGCCTAGAAGTGCAGAAATCCCCCCAAGAAAAAAAGTGTGAATTCAACACCACGTTGCGTATAGTTCCAGAGACAAACATACAAACAAACGTTTCTTCTTCCTAATATTAGTATACCTATAAACCTTGATATGAAGTTTAAATAATACTTGTTAAACATATAGCAATAGTTGGAAGAACCATTTTCTTTTCAAATATGCTGTCGGAAAATTCGTTTTTGACAAATTTGTTTCTGTTCTGCGTGAGAAAAGATTGTTTTAAAGATTATCTGTTCTACGATTTAATAAAGAACATGGCCAAAAATGTCTCTTTAGGAGGAGGTTATCAATTCGACGTGTATGTATTTTTTTTTATGTACAGTGTCTCACATAAGTGATGGGACACTTGTGCTTTACAAAAGGAAACTAATCAAATAAATTAAAAAAACATGTACACATTTTTTTTGTGGGTGTGTTTCATACTTAAATTTAGTAAAGATTATTACATAACATACATTTTGTCAAAATATTAAAATATTAATTTAATAAAAATACAAATGTTTAGAACGGAGCAAAAAATAGCTCACATAAGTGATGGGACACCATTATATATGCAACAAAAATCGCCTGAAATAAGCAATAAAAATATTTTTTGGGGTTTTATTTTTACTTAAAAGCAATTGGCAATAATTTATAAAATCGTCTGCAGTATTTCTCTCCAGTTTGTTTTGGAATTTTTGTGTTTTTTAGCTCTGTGTAGTCATGAATGCTAAACGAAAAGAAACTTCGCCTGAAATTCGAAAATTAGTTATTAATTTGCATATTGAACGTGGAAAATCTATTAGAAAAACTGCTGAAACAGTTAACTTGAGTCGTTCAACAGTTTTCAATATCATTAAACGATATAAAAAGAATCATATGATTCAGGATAAAAGAAGACCTGGCTGACCATCAAAGCTATCCAATGGAATAAAGCGAATTATCGTTCGAAATATTAAAAAAAATCCAATAATTAGTGCTTCAAAAGTTGCTGCTGATTTACAAGCATTATATGGAATAATTGTTAGTCCTGAAACTATTAGAAGGGTAATTCGATCTGCTGGATATCACGGTAGAGTAGCCAGGAAAAAATTCTTCGTAAGTGAAAAGAATAGAAAACTCAGACTAGCTTTCGCAAAATCCAACATAAATAAGAATTCTGATTACTGGAATAAAGTTATATTTGCTGATGAGAGTAAATTTAATATATTTGGTTCTGACGGTAGAATCTTGGTGTGGAGAAAACCCAGGGAAGAACTTCGCAAACAGAACTTGGTACCAACAGTAAAACATGGTGGAGGAGGAGTTATGGTATGGGGGTGTATGTCGTCCGCTGGAGTTGGTAATTTTGTTTTTATTGACAGTATAATGGATCAGTACAAGTATATTGATATTTTAAAGCAAAATTTGAAATCTTCAGCACGAAAATTGAACCTTCATAACGATTTTAAATTCTACCAGGACAATGACCCCAAGCACACTGCTCTGAACGTTAGACTCTGGCTGCTATATAACTGTCCTGAAATAATAAAAACACCACCACAATCTCCAGACTTAAATCCCATAGAGAATATTTGGCAAGAATTGGAATCAAGAATTCGCAAACACACCATTTCTTCAAAACAACAACTAAAATCGGTGCTTCAAGAAGAATGGGGTAAAATCACTCCAGAAATCACAAAAAAAATAGTCGAATCCATCCCAAAAAGATTAAATCATGTTTTAAAAGTAAAAGGAAATCCAACAAAATATTAAAACCTTTTAAAAAGTAAAATTTGTGGATAAATATTTGATGGAAAAGTAAGTGTCCCATCACTTATGTGAGCCATTTTTTGCTCCGTTCTGAACAATTGTATTTTTACTAAATTAATATTTTAATATTTTGACAAAATGTATGTTATGTAATAATTGTTACTAACTTTAAATATGAAACACACCCAAAAAATTTTTGCACATGTTTGTTTATTTATTTTATTGCAGTTTCTTTTTATAAAGCACAAGTGTCCCATCACTTTTGTGAGACACTGTATGTTCACCGATTACTCCGAAACTATGCGTCCTATTTATGTGATTTTTTTGTATTCGAAAGAGAATACGACCCATTTCAATTTTATGAAAATTGGTTCAGTACTTTTTCAGAAATTCAACAAAAACGAAAAAAAATAAGCATTTTAAAAATAGTTATTTTGTTAGGCAGACGACTTTCATTTAATATCCTACAATATTTTATTACGTGAATTTGCAAATAAAAAGACTGACATATTTAAATCAGATTTAACTTATCGGATTATATTTCTGCATAAATAAATTAAAGGGGGGATTAGCCACTGTTCCCCCCCTCTTTATACTTAACCAATGAGCGCCTTATCACAATGAACGTATATACAAAATTTTAAGCAAATCGGATATTATCAAGAGTTATTACGTTCGGGTCACCAGTTGTTGGGCAGACGACTTTCAAGTTGCAAATAATAAAAAGACTGACATATTTAAATCAGCTTTAACTTATAGGATTTATTTTCATAAAACAAACTTTTTAAGATGCAAACAAAAACTAAAACTTTTGAGTGTTGCGAAATTTGAAAAGCAAAATTACATAAAATTGTGAATTGGATGAATATAATACAACGTACGGATAAAAACTATAAATTATGCCACAACAAATCTACTTTTGAATCTTTTAAAAGTTCCATTGTTGAGTTTCACAGAGGTTTGGCATATTTTGACGAGCGTTTATTGGCGCATAATTAAATACATTGTTGTTTCAACTCCCATACAAATGTACGAGTTACAGAAAATATTTAGCGATTTATCACTTGTGGCACACAAGTTGGAAACTGCCTTTAAAATACCCAATTATCCATATTATATTATACAATACAGTTGTATATAAATGCTTCTGCAATTGTCTTTTAATATTTCTACTACATAATATTAACTATAGAGTGACAATATAAGAAATAAAGAAAGAAAGGGTTACTCCGAATAGTATTATAGGCGACATTGTTAGCGCAGTGTATTTACCTTGCACGGATCGTAAAAATCAATACACATTAAGCATAAGCACCGAAATCAGTGAGTTACGCAGTTATCAAAACTGTAGTATACAGCCCGATTATGACAAATTATCCAAGACGATTAGGTGAGAATAATGATATAATTTTTCTAATCTTCCGTAATCGAGTCTACTGCCAAGGTTAGCATGAAATAAAAAAATTATTAGCAACAATATGGTTTAATGTTAATATAGATATCATTAAAGGCTTTAAAGACATTAGATGAGAATAATGATAAATTTTCTAATCTTCCGTAATCGAGTCTACTGCCAAGGTTAGCGTGAAATAAAAAATATATTAGAAACAATATGGTTTTATGTAAATATAGATATCATTAAAGGATTTAAAGACATTAGAGGAGAATATTAATAAATTTTCTAATCTTCCGTACTCGAGTCTACTGTTGTAAATATAGATATCATTAAAGGCTTTAAAGACATTAGATGAGAATAATGATAAATTTTCAAATCTTCCGTAATCGAGTCTACTGCCAAGGTTAGCGTGAAATAAAAAATATATTAGCAACAATATGGTTTAATGTAAATATAGATCTCATCAAAAACAACTCGTTGTAAATGATCCCGCCAAGCCACAAACCTAAAACGTCAGTCACAAAAAGAAGTGATATCACATAAAAAGAAGCGATATAGAAGTGCATACTCAGAGTCCCGTGTAAAAATCTATCACCACTCATAATGTTTCCAAAGGACTCGGAGTGAGGTACAGTATGTGAAAACTGCTTGGCGACCTACAGGCTTTTATAATATATGTAGTATATCAATTTCGAAAATCGAAAAATAAATTTTATATTTTTGTTATACCAGTTTTATAAATATTTTTGTATGCGAAAGAACTGACAGAACGGATTTTCCCCCAGATCTATGCCATTTCCTTACGCTAGAATTACTGCAATATATCTCAATTTAGTTAACGTTTATTATAAGGTTTATATATATATATATATATTACAAACTCAAAATCTTTATACGTTTACTTAAAAAATCCTCTTCGTAAGAGTGATGTTTTTAGTTTAAATAATGGTAAATAAAATTAACAAATTGATTTTTCAAGCTCATAAATAAGAAAGGACATGCAAACACAGAAGTTTCAACTTTTACAATTTTATGGGAGCAAAATAAATAAATAAATAAATAAATAAATAAATAAAAGAAAAGAAAAGAAGAGAAAAGAAGAGAAAATAAAAGAAAAGAAAAATAATATAGCCATATGTGATTGCAGGAAACGCAAACATTATAAAAGCCTGCAGGTCGCCAAGCAGTTTTCACATACTGTACCTCACTCCGAGTCCTTTGGAAACATTATGAGTGGTGATAGATTTTTACACGGCACTCGGAGTATGCACTTCTATATCGCTTCTTTTTATGTGATATCACTTCTTTTTGTGACTGACGTTTTAGGTTTGTTGCTTGGCGGGATCATTTACAACGAGTTGTTTTTGATGAGATATCACTCCTTTTTGTAAGGTATTTAGTTTCAATTCTACGGATTCCATTTTTATTCAGAAAAGAAAAGATGAAAGGGGCAAAAAAAATAGTGATGCTCCAAACAGAATTATACATCAGAATTATACAATTTATTGAGTGACTTATTCCAATGTACATGTCGCTACCATAACAACGGGGAAACTTTTATATTAATTTCCTTACATTGTATTCATCAGATTATTTATGACATATTTATTTTCCCTTTTCTTTTGTTTATATCACTCTTCCGTTTATATACATTCAAAAACAAAAAATAAGACAATTTTACAGTAGTTTACAAACTAATTAAAATACTACAGTTTCAGAAAAATATGGAAAAAATAAGAAGCACTTTTCTTCCGTCAACTACAACGATAAGTTTATGGAGCATACTTTACCGAGAATAATCAACATTTTTTTTTCTACGAACCTATTTCTATTAGTATAAAAATTTACAAGGATTTTTATACCTTAATTTATATTATATTATTAAATATATTATTTTTGAAAATTACTGAGCACCTTAGAAGTTTTTTATTTGTTTAAGTTTTTTAACTCAACGTTTCGAGAATTTGAAAAATATAAAATTCGCAACGTTTGCAAAATAATAAAAACTATTAAAGTGATTTCTGTTCATAGTCTGATCATTCCAATTCGGTGATCCTAAAATATAGGTCCCCAATTTCCGGCAGTCCATGAATTAATTAGGACATATGTATGCAACTGTTAAAATGTTCTCAAAGTTGACAATAAAGGCAATAAGTATAGCTCGGCAAATATGAAACATGGCATTGCTTCATTACGGCTTTGTTTCGTGAGGTCTTCGTTCTCCGAACACAAAAATCTCAAGAGAAAGTGTTCGTTAACCGATTTGTCCGTAAACCGAAGAGTTCGTTACCGATCACCTATTGTATACGAAATTTAGCATTTTAAGTTCCTCATAGCCGGAGATTCGATGAATGGCAAATATTTGTACGCAAAACTTGTAATCTTGGGGTAGCAACATTTTTACATTCTATTACTCAGCGCATGAACGTAAAGTTGGAATTTTGTAATCGCTATTTCAATCAATTCCTGATACGCTAGAATTATATATTTATAAATAAACACAGTTTTTTTAATCGATGAAAATACTATATTTTAATAGATTTAGAGCTTAACATCGACGAGATTTCAGACGGACAAAATGAACTCATATTAAATTTTAAAGCAAGATAATGAAACCTTACAGAGATTGAAACAGTGTAAAATCATTAAAATACATCTCACTCACTAAATATACATCGGTTGTAATGTAATCAAGATCTTCTAAGAGACTATGTAAACGAAACGTATATGCTTCAATGCCGCTTTACAATAGAGAGGATGTAGTAACATATTTGAATATCTTGTGTATATAGCCAATTTGACAAAAGTTATGCAATTTACTATTGTTTGTCCTCTGTGTTAAGTACAGGAATCATGTACTTCAACGTAAAAATTAGCTAATTACACAAATTTTTAGTCTTATTAAAAAATCTTTTGATTTACCCTGTAAACGAACAGTAAATTCTACAATTCTGTTTTACAATAGGAAGGTAACTTAGGTCGTTCGTAGTAACATATTTTAACATCATGCGCATACGTTCTTTTTGAAAAGAGTTAGACCATTTAATTTTTTTTTTGCTTCATCTTAAGTAGCATAAATCACTTCAAAGTGGTATACATAAAAAACTAATTAATATTTTTACACGAAATATTAAACATTTGAACTACTTATAAAAACAATTCAAATGCTGCAAACCTCGTAAAAATCGGATAATTACACAACTCTTTAGCCCTATATCAACAGATCTTTTGTGAGACCCTGTAAACGAACCTTAAATGTTAAGATTTTTTATAATAGGAAGCTTACTTGGGTCGAGTGTAATAACATATCTTAATATCATGTGTATACGACCATTCCTAAAAGAGTTGGGTCATTTATTATTTTTTTGCTCTATGTTAACTATAGGAATCAATAACTTTAAACTGATATAAATCAAAAACTAATTAATATTTTTACATGAAACTTACAAAGGTTTGAACTACTCATAAAAACGATTCAAATAACGTAAACCACGTAAAAATCCGATAATTACACATTGCTGTAGCCCTATCAACAGTTTTTTGCTCTATGTTAAGTATAGGAATCAATAACTTTAAACTGATATAAATCAAAAACTAATTAATATTTTTACATGAAACTTACAAAGGTTTAACTACTCATAAAAACAATTCAAATGACGTAAACTGCGTAAAAATCCGATTATTGCACGTTGCTGTAGCCCTGTCAACAGTTTTTTGCTCTATGTTAAGTATCGGAATCAATAACTTTAAACTGATATAAATCAAAAACTAATTAATATTTTTACATTAAACTTACAAAAGTTTGAACTACTCATAAAAACAATTCAAATGACGTAAACCGCGTAAAAATCCGATAATTACAGATTGCTGTAGCCCTGTCAACAGTTTTTGGTCTGAACAAGATTTAAAAAGTTCAAAAAACAGCACTTTTAAAATCGCATTTACTGAAAACCTATTCGTCGGATTTTGCTTTACTTTTGAATTCTTTGTCCCTTGGCACGCCCCATTCCACAGAATTAAGAATTTTGTTTCTATCATAAATAGAACGCGAGATATAGATGTGTCAAAAACCCGTTTTGTCCCGTCCGCAAAATATAAACTAGACAGAGTGCAAAAAAAAAAAAAAATTGTAAAATCGTTTGGCATCCATTGGCGGAAATTTCTTTCATTTACGGTTCAATGCATTGCGGTTTCTTATGCTTGGCGAGAAACTCTGTCGAGTTTCTATGATATCATTAAAGGCTTTAAAGACATTTGATGAGAATAATGATAAATTTTCTAATCTTCGATACTCGAGTCTACTGCCAAGGTTAGCGTGAAATAAAAAAGATATTAGCAACAATATGGTTTAATGTAAATATGGATATCACTAAAGTAATAAATAAATAAATAAACTTTTTAACCAAAAAAAGAACAGACTTCAAAAACTACTAAAAAGCGAAAAATAAACTTTTTAACCAAACATTGAACCGACTTCCAAAACTACTAAAAAGCGAAAAATAAACTTTTTAACCAAAAATAGAACCGACTTAAAAAACTACTAAAAAGCGAAAAATAAATTTTTTAACCAAAAATAGAACCGACTTCAAAAACTACTAAAAAGCGAAAAATAAATTTTTTAACCAAAAATGGAACCGACTTCAAAAACTACTACAAAGTAAAAAATAATTTTTTTTATATAATAGTTAATAAGAAATTAAATTAAGAGCATTGTATTTACCATGCATATTATTATATTTATGTACATTAATTTGATTTTTTGGAGTCGGTGCCAGCCAAGCCAAGTACAAAATTCAAAACAAAATATCCAATATAAATCGTAACACGCGTATAAATTACTAGCAAGCTACGCCCGCTGCGCTGGTCAGTTTCTACAAATGAACCTTGAAGCAAACAAAATATATCGTTTAATTTGACCTTGTATTTGAAAGTAATCTGTATATTTACCTGGAATATCCTTCCACATTACTGAAAAATGACGTGATTGTGCTATTATATTTTCTAATGTGCAGTCAAAATTTTAGCTGTTAAGGACCAACTCTTTTATTTGGTCATTTACAGTTAAGGTTTGCTAAAGAATGATAAAACTATATGCAATATACTAAAACCATCACTAAAAATTATCGAACTAACAATGCAAACTAATTAACAAAATCCATTCAGTAGAAGTTTTTATAAAGGCTAATCTTTTATAATCGGGTTCATCTGATTATAGAACTTTTCCACGTAATTCTAAAACAGAACAATATAAAATATACTAAAACCATCCTTACAAATTATCTACTTAACAATGCAAGTCGCAAAAAGTACGCCCAGTAAAAACTTTCAAAAAGGCTAATCTTTCGGAATCGGGTTCTCCTGACTGTATAACCTTCACACAACTGGTTTGACTAAGCAGCGTAGAACAATATGTAGTACATTAAAACCATTCCTGAAATAGCATCTGACTAACAATACAATTCTCATCAAAATCCGTCCAGTAGAACTTTTTCAGAAGGCTAATCTTTCATAATCCGAATCAAATACTGAAAAAGCTAATATTTGATAAAAAAAAATATCACCTGATTTTCGAATTGCCCCCTATAATTCCTTTCTTTTTTTAAAAAATAAAATTAATAACAGCTTTTTCTTTTATTTTTCCAGCTGTAGCCATTTCAATTCTTTCTGCATCAAAAAAAAAAAAAAAAAAAAAAAAAAAGAAAAAAGACACCTTTTGGCTTAAAATCAAATTGTTTAGGATCAAAAGTAAAATCAAAATCGCCAAAAACAAAAGATAAATCGCGAAATATTGTTTCGATAGCAATCTTGCCCCTTGAATAATTTTTTAAGCATTGCGAACATTCCCAATCATGTTTAAATTAAATATTTTCGTTTTATAATATTCTCTCATCAAAACTCTTTTTTCTTTCTTTTTCTTTTTTTTTTTTAATTAATTTAACACAGTTTTTCTTTTATTTTTGGAGATGTATAGCCTTTTCATTTCTTTCTGCAACAATAATGATCGCCAAAAAAATAGCAATGGTAACCTTTTCGGCCAAAATAACAAAACTTTCTATCATAATTCAATAACTAATCTACGTAGAACGTCGTGTTATACATATAAACCTTCCTCTTGAATCACTCTATCTATTAAAAAAATCCGCATCAAAATCCGTTGCGTAGTTTTAAAGATTTAAGCGTACATAGGGATATAGGGACAGAAAAAGCGACTTTGTTTTATACTATGTAGTGATATCTACATAAATACGAGACAATACAAAAAAATACACATAACTCTTCAAATGGTAGAAAATACAATGATTTAAATGATTAACTAATTTCCAAAGCAATGTTTGTCGACATATATAGTTGCTAATCTCATTTGGAAATCTGGAGGCACGGCAGTGCCTCCGCCAAGTCGAGAGATGACAGCCGTTAGCATACTTTTCTGGAAGCAACTCAGGGCACTTTTGACCCCCCCATATCTCCGCGCTGGAGTATCCCAAAAATTTTAAACTTCAATTATAGAGAGTATTTGGCCCACAGGACCAAACTTTAAAATTACAACTTTCTGTCTTTTCTAGTTCAGGCGATATATGAACTCAAACATTCGATTTTACTTCTTACTCACTCGTTCACGCGTCATCAAAAAGATTGGGTAGATCCCGTAGAACCAGAAACTTGACATTTGGAAAAAAGGTAGTGTTTAGGATACAATGAAAGGAAAAATTATAAAATCCAGAAAATTCGAAAAAAAAAACATTCGAAAATTCAACAAATTCCATCAAAATTGAAAATTGAAAATAATACGATCCTGTAGTCTTGGAAACTTAAGATTTGGTGTGAAGGTAGTGTTTAACATCCAGAAAAAGAAAACATCAAAAACACCAAAAAAATCGAAAGCAAAATTGAAAAAATCGAAGAAATTGAAAAAAACCGAAAATTTGAAGGCAATCCGATTTTGTTGCGCTAGAAAATTCAAATTAGGAATAAAGGTAGTATTTAGGATACAGAAAAAGGAAAATTAAAAAAATCCAGAAAATTCGAAAAAAAAAAAAAATTCGAAAAAAATTGAAAAAATGAAAATAATTTGATACGATAACGCTCGTACTTATAAATTAATTTGGATGAAACTAATTGTGTGTATTAAGCTCACCAATGCCTCGACCGAGTTCGTTGGCCAGCTTGGTCCGCCATCTTGTTTCAAGATGGCGGCCACGGAAAATTTTAAAACTAAAATAAATATACAAAAAAAATAAAAAATCAAGTTTATTTTTTAATTAGGTGTTAGGACTTGATACAAGGATTCCAGAGCATTTTTTGTTTTACCTCTATCTTAAAAATTGGCTGAGATAGAGCAGTTTGAAATTCTAGGGTGGCTGACATTTTGAAACAAAACAGCACATTACAAAAAACCAACGATAAATTTATGGTCAATAATGGTCAAGCAGGTGCAATCCCGAATGAATACTCAGTGTTACTATAACTGTAACTTTGACTTCGAAATTTTGATACGTTGCATTTTCTATTTGTTGATATTTTTGAACTATGATTTACGCTAAGTGAAATGTTGTTGTTGAAGAGGGATTTTCCATGTAAATCCGAAACGTCCAATTTTAATATGTTTTTAATGTTTTATGAAAGTGTATTGTAATGTCTGTAATTTTAATGATTTTAATATAAATTTATAAGTTTTAGTGAACGCGATTTCTCGCAAATTATTTTCTTTCATTGTTGTAATCATTTTCCCAATCACACGCATAAAACTATATATTCATATCCATTAGCGCCAAATTCTCGCCAAACTTGGCGACAATTGGCGAAATCTCGCCAAATTTGGCGACAAAAATAAGTCTTCATAAATGAAGCCAACTTGGCTATAGCTCAATAATTTGACGAATTTCTTATTCAAATTCAGTGTAAACGAATCTTTTGTAAACGGTTTCTTTGCATTTTAACTTGCTGTTTTCGAGTAACATTAGCTAAAATTTTAAAACGAAGATATAGGAAAGCTACTTTTTCCTGCCGGTAAAGGCCGGAGGACTTTTTTATGAGTTGTCGGATGCAATCTATGTTTTGCATTAAATAAAGTAAAACATTGAAAAACAAATCCCACAGGATGGGGATAGTTTGTTTTAGATCTGGAGGCACAGCAGTGCCTTCGCCAAGTCGAGAGAGGACAGCCGTAAGCATACTTTTCTGGAAGCAACTCAGGGCACTTTTGACCCCCTCATATCTCCGCGCTGGAGTATCCCAAAAATTTGAAACTTCGTTTTTCTAGAGTATTTTGCACACAGGACCAAAATTTAAAATTAAAACTTTCTATCTTTTCTAGTTCAGACGATATATGAACTTAAACATTCGATTTTTTGTCACTCACTCACTCACTCGTTCAAGCGTCATCAAAAAGATTAGGTAGATCCCGTAGCCCTAGAAACTTGACATTTGGAAAAAAGGTAGTGTCTAGGATACAAAGAAAGGAAAAATTATAAAATCCGGAAAATTCGAAAAAAAAACATTCGAAAATTCAACAAATTCCATCAAAATTGAAAATTGAAAATAATACGATCTTGTAGTCTTAGGAACTTAAGATTCGGTGTGAAGGTAGTCTTTATCATCCAGAAAAAGAAAACATCAAAAACACCAAAAAAATCGAAAGCAAAATTAAAAAAATCGAAAATCGAAAAAAATCGAAAAATTTCAAATAATCCGATTTTGTTGCGCTAGAAACTTGGAATTCGGAATAAAGGTAGTATTTAGGATGCAAAATAAGGAAAAATTAAAAATTCCGGAAAATTCGAAAAAAAAAATTCAAAAATTCGAAAAATTCGAAAAAAATTTAAAAAATTAAAATAAGTTGATCTTTTAGCCTTAGAAACTTAAAATTCGCAGTAAAGATAGTGTTTAGGATTCAGAATAAGTTAAAATAAAAAATCAAATAAAATTCGAAAATAAAACAAAAAAATCGAAAAAATCGGAAAAATCGAAAAATAAGGAAAATTTGAAAATAATTCGATTTCATAGCGCTAGAAACTTGAAATTTGGAATAAAGGTAATATTTAAGATACTAAATAAGGAAAAATTAAAAAATATGGATAATTCAAAAATACCCATAAATTAGTGCAGACGATATATGAACTCAAAGTTTCGATTTTTTGTCATTCACACACTCACACACTCTCGCGTCATCAAAAAGATTGGGTATATCCCACAGCCACAGAAACTGAAAATTTGGAATAAAGCTAGCATTTCGGATACAAAGAAAGGAAAAAATATAAAATCCGGAAAATTAAAAAAAAAAAAAAACATTCGAAAATTAAAAAAAATCGAACAAAATTGAAATTTGAAAATAACACGATCTTGTAGTCTTAAAAACTTAAAATTTGGTGTGAAGGTAGTGTTTAGAATTCAGAAAAAGAAAACATCAAAAACACACACAAAAAAAAATTGAAAATAAAATCGAAAAATCGAAAAAAATCGAAAAATTTCAAATAATCCAATTTTGTTGCGCTAGAAACTTGGAATTCGGAATAAAGGTAGTATTTAGGATGCAAAATAAGGAAAAATTAAAAATTCCGGAAAATTCGAAAAAAAAAATTCAAAAATTCGAAAAATTCGAAAAAAATTGAAAAAATTAAAATAATTTGATATTTTAGCCTTAGAAACTTAAAATTCGCAGTAAAGATAGTGTTTAGGATTCAGAATAAGTTAAAATAAAAAACCAAATAAAATTGGAAAATAAAACAAAAAAATCGGAAAAATCGAAAAATAAGGAAAATTTGAAAATAATTCGATTTTATAGCGCTAGAAACTTGAAATTTGGAATAAAGGTAATATTTAAGATACTAAATAAGGAAAAATTCAAAAATATGGATAATTCAAAAATACCCATAAATTAGTGCAGACGATATATGAACTCAAAGTTTCGATTTTTTGTCACTCACACACTCAATCACTCTCGCGTCATCAAAAAGATTGGGTATATCCCACAGCCACAGAAACTGAAAATTTGGAATAAAGCTAGCATTTCGGATACAAAGAAAGAAAAAAATATAAAATCCGGAAAATTAAAAAAAAAAAAAAAAACATTCGAAAATTAAAAAAAATCGAACAAAATTGAAATTTGAAAATAACACGATCTTGTAGTCTTAAAAACTTAAAATTTGGTGTGAAGGTAGTGTTTAGAATTCAGAAAAAGAAAACATCAAAAACACACAAAAAAAAATTGAAAATAAAATCGAAAAATCGAAAAAAATCGAAAAATTTTAAATAATCCAATTTTGTTGCGCTAGAAACTTGGAATTCGGAATAAAGGTAGTATTTAGGATGCAAAATAAGGAAAAATTATAAAATCCAGAAAACACGAAAAAAAAAATCAAAAATTCGAAAAAATTTGAAAAAAATTTAAATAATTTGATCTTTTGGCCTTAGAAACTTAAAATTCACGGTAAAGATAGTGTTTGGGATTCAGAATAAGTTAAAATAAAAACGCAATAAAATTCGAAAATAAAATAAAAAAATCGAAAAAGATCGGAAATTTTAAAATAATTCGATTTTGTAGGTCTAGAAACTTAAAATTTGTAATAAAGGATACAAAATAAGAAAAAATTATAAAATCCAGAAAATTATAAAAAAAAAAAAAAATGCGAAAAAATCAAAAATTGAAAATATTTTTATCTTGTAGTCTTAGAAACTTAAAACTTGGTGTAAAGGTAGTATTTACTATTCAATAAAAGGAACAATTAAAAAATTCGAAGATAAAATCGAAAAATCGAAAAATGTTTAAGAAATCGAAAATTCGAAAACAATTTGATTTTGTACTGCTAGCAACATTAGTTATAAGATAATTGTCCTAGTAGCTAGTACAACGCCCCTAATTGTTTTATGTTATTTCCCCCGGATTATGGTTTTCTTTTCTTTCGTTTACGAATTTCGTTATAGAAAAGTTCCGCTATAGACTGGCTACGATATAGGCGATTTCTTTATAGACAGGTTTGTTTTCTTTCACATGTTGTACTCTATTTACTTCACATATGAAATATGGATTGTTAAATGATGTTAGCCCCACAAAAATTTTCACAGCTCCCCCTACCCTCCCGACATTACTGGCTGGTTATGGCTTGATAGTCCTTTCTAAATAAAATATGGTGACTCTAAGATTCACTTGATTTATCTCTAAATTGAACCTAAATGATCCTAAGAAGACGGATCAAATAATTACTATATTAGCATGACAATCAGGTAACTTAGAATTAAAATCGAAAAATCAATAAATTCATAAAAAGTCGAAAATTTGAAAATAATTCGATTTTGTAGTCCTAGAAGTCGCAGAAAGGCAGGGTTTTGTACACAAAGTAAGGAAAAATTAAAAAATCCGTAAATAATAAAAAAAAGTCTAAAAAAAAACGAAAAAAAAACCATTGAAAAAAGGAATATAGTTTGATTTATTGGAAATTTCCGGAAATTTTAATTTTGGCTTTCTTTTTAGACTAAAAAGTTTTTTTATGTTAAATATCAAGTATCTAGGGCTGCGAGTTATATCTCATATGCATAGCGCCTATCCTGGAAGCAATTGAGAGTACTTTTGACACTCCCCCTCCCATAATTTAGTGCTTGCCTAGGAACCTGAAATCTCTTTTTATCTACAGTACTTTGCAAACGAAACTAAAGCTTCAATTTTTTGATACCTGTAAATAATAGGGACAGAGTGTGGGCTTTGCGAAAATCAGTGGATGATCTCCAAAAAGAACCCAAAATCAAGAAAAGGAGGGTTACTTACAAAAAGGAGTGAAATCTCATCAAAAAGTCACCTGTAAAAAATGCAGCCAAGTCTCGTAACTCATTTACCGTAAAAAGTACTGAGATCGTATAAAGCCAAGTTTAACTATCTTATTAACTCTGAAATTTTCATTCACAAAATCACTCCTAGTCTCTACATCTTTAGTTAATTATTATTTTGTGACTTGGCAATTACGCAGAACAGGGAAGTTATTACACCTTACTATGTTATGGGATGGGATGGGATAATTTAACTAAAGCAAATTATATACGCACAGGGAAGTTATTACACCTTAATATGTTATAGTATTATTTGATTAAGACTAACTATATACATCACATTCTCGTGCTAAGTAATTGCCAAGTCACAAAATAATAATTAACTAAAGATGTAGAGACTAGGAGTGATTTTGTGAATGAAAATTTCAGAGTTAATAAGATAGTTAAACTTGGCTTTATACGATCTCAGTACTTTTTACGGTAAATGAGTTACGAGACTTGGCTGCATTTTTTACAGGTGACTTTTTGATGAGATACACATTTATAACATCAGATGAAATGTTTAAAAATGGTAACATGGCTTTAATTTGGCTTGGCGGGCATCGACTCCAGAAAATAAAATTAGTGTACATAAATATAATAATATGCATGGTAAATACAATGCTCTTAATTTAATTTCTTATTAACTATTATCTAAAAAAAATTATTCTTTACTTTGTAGTAGTTTTTGAAGTCGGTTCTATTTTTGGTTAAAAAATTTATTTTTCGCTTTTTAGTAGTTTTTGAAGTCGGTTCTATTTTTGATTAAAAAAAATTATTTTTCGCTTTTTAGTAGTTTTTGAAGTCCGTTATATTTTTGGTTAAAAAGTTTATTTAACTTTCTACTTTGTGTTAATTCATTCAAAGTTGAAATTATCGCGAAAAACTATTAATTAGCTGATAATAGTAAATTTTTAATGCTGTTAAACCTCATATGAAGTTAGTTTCTAACACTTTCCAACATAGTTGAAAAGTGTTTATGAAATAGGTTTGTCTGCCTGCAGTCTGTCTGTCCGTGCTCTAACTCTCGTAAATATACTCTGATTGACATGAATTGTTTATATGTTATTGGGATTTAGTATAGAATGTTCGGTATTGAAAATGAAATGTGTAGCATTTATAGTTCGTTTTCAGAAACAAACAAAATAATTCGTTACATTACGGTCTATGGGGAAAAGTCGTTTTTTTTTGGGGGGGGGGGGATTTATTGATCTTAGATAATGAGAACTCATTCAAACATAATGAGATTGATATAAATCATTGAAATGGACTTCAATATACTTTTTTTGAGGTATAGAATAAGTAGCATTTACAGTTCGTTTACAGGGACGTACAAAAGAGTTCCATTACATTATGATCTAAGGGGGGAAATCATTTAATGATGTTATGATACTTCAACATAACAAAATCACTGACGTGCTGTGCATGTTTTCTATAGATTATAGAGTGCATATCATTTTTAGCTCATTTACAGAGACACACAAAACAATTCGGTTAAAGGGCTGATTAAGATCGATAATTGCAGGAAGTGCGTTTGCCTGTGTGTTATGCATTTTTAAACTGATCTAATTTTGAGTGTATTAGATGGCGTGCATAAATTATACACATCGCATACAGGTCTACATGAAAGACTTCGCGCGCATTACCGGATATGGACAGCAATTGCTGAAAATGGGTTTTCAATGGGTTATTTATTTTTATTTTATTTTCTTTTAAGTTTCTTATTTGGATATCTCCTTTCATTCTAAGAAAAAGAGAAATTCCTTAAAAAAATTGAAATACCAAAATTGGTAAATAAAAAGAGATTTAAAAATTTTTAATTAAAAAAAAATAATTAAAAAACATATTAATTTACTAACTATTTAAGGTATTTTATTATCTGTAATGATTTTACTTTATTGAAACATGATCCAAAAACTTTATTATATATGTTATTTCCAGAATAAATTTTTTGGTAAAAAGTCCCCTTAAGTTGAAAATGTTTAAATTTAAATAAAAAATATATTTTACATAAAAAGTCACAAAATTTATGTTATACGTCCATTTTCTATCGTGTACTTAGAAATCAATATAATTGTAAACTTCATTTGTATACTCACTGAAAGTTAAGGGGCTGTATACATATGTACAGTGTACATATATAACTTTATCAACTTTTAGGTAATTTTGAACCTCTCCCCCCACACACACACTCCGATATCATACGTTGACATCCCTCGACCCCGACCCCCTAATGATATCGTTATCAGTATCTAATTTTTTTTTTCAATTTTTTTCTTTCATTTGCAGTTATATACCCGCATAGCATGCACAGTCACAGTGAGGTCACTGTGAGTCACGTACGTCACGTCACATCAGTGACCAAGATGCCACCACTTTGCAACGTCACACTGGGACTAAAATATGAACGTCTTGAACACCTAAAGAATTTTGAACATCTTATGGCATCAAGAAAATTACTTTTTGACAGCTTTAATTTTTTTGTGACGTTGCAATGACGTCACTGCAAATCACATAAGTCACGTCACACCTATGACCAACATGCCAACACTCTGTGACTTAAGAGCCTACATCAGTCACGTGAAAAAACGCGCAAGCTAATGTTAAGTCTATGGGAAGGTTCTTGCGCGATTTCTCGCTCGCATTTTAATATTTTTAAATGATTTTCTTGCATAGGATAGCTGAGGCCGATCCCTATCGTTGTTAGTGTTTACTTTTTGGACTTTAGATACTGTTTTTTTTTATAAGTGGATATTTTCAATTTCAGAACCGGTTGGAACCGGTTCTGAAAGTGAAAGTACCTTTATATAAAAAAACTGAAACCAAAATTGAAAAAGTAAAAACTAACAACGTTAGGGATCGGTGTCAGCTATCCTGTGCAAAAAAAAAAAAAAAAATCATTTAAAAATATTAAAATGCGAGCGAGAAATCCCACAGAAACTTCCCACAGACTTAACATTAGCTTGAGCGTTTCTTCGCGTGACTTAGCGTAGGCTCTTAATGGTATGATCGGAGAGTGAATTTGGAAAAAAAACTCATAAAATATAGAATTGAATTATGTCATGTACCTAAATCATTAATAAAAACCTTGTTACACACTATTTAAATAAATTGAGTTTTTCCAAAATAAAATAATAAATAAATATCTGTCACATATATGAGACATATAACTTTTTTACAATTTTCATTACAACTTTTTCAAGAAATTTAACAAAATATACTATATAATACAGAGGTAAAAATCCTTAAATGGAAATTTAGTGACGTATGAAAGTTTTGGCGGAAAGTAATTAAGAAATAGATCTCTCATTCTAATAAAATTGTTAGCAATTTAGAGGTTTGTTAGCATTTTAAATACAAACATTTAGATTTTTTTTCTACTACCGCATGGGACTCATTTTCTAATTTTGTAATACTACAAATATTTCTTTAAAAATCTCCTATCTTTAATTATTTTGATAGGCCACTCAACCCAATCATCAGCTTTCTGGTCAAAAAATAAGGGCACCACTTTTGCGAATTCGATAGCAAGTGGTCGGGTGACCGTCCAACGCTTTCAGGATTTTCCTTATACGGTACAATTAAGGTGGTTCTCAACTGACCTGCTCAACAACGCGAAGCTTTCTGACATGATTTCTGACTCATTTTTAAGCGCAAAGGCATAAAATGTGCAGGACTAATTATGGAAACCATTTGGAATCGAAATGAATTTTCCATTTTTTGATAAATAAATTACTTATCGAGTTATAAGCAATTCGTGTCACGTGACGACCAGTTTTTCTTCTGTCTTTCACTGTCACGTCGGATATTCGGTTCAAAACGCTGACTTTGACATTCTTTTCTGAAAGATCTTCTGCTTTTACCAAAAAAAATGGGAAAGGTTTTTCAATTACATAGTTTCTGAATAAAAACACGAGCAAATTTGATGTATTTCCGAGCAAAAATGAATTAAAAACATGTTATAAAGTATATGTCATTCCTATAGCAATTTATCCAAAACTGGCCAGCGCTTAGTAAGATATCACCTCTATTAAATATATTGCTTTTTTCGATAAAGTGTAAAAAATGAAGAATTCGTACTTAGGGAATTTGATTGTAGAATAGTATTTAAATTTATATCGAAATTACTTTATAAAGCCTAATAAATAAATTTTTATTTAAAACTAGGGGGCCTACCCCCTGCGAGCTACGCTCGCCAACCCCCGCTCAGACTTTGAGGCCTCTAGAGACATGACAGCGTGTTTTATTTTTTAAATATTGGTAAATCTGTAATTGGGTTGCCATGCTTTTAACGTTTTAATGGGGCATTTTTTGATTACCATGGTCTCATACACAGCTGTTGCGACAACTGACGACTGTTTTCGGGATTGATAAGTAAAATCAATTTCAACTTGAAAACCAGCTTGTATAAAATGGTTAGATTTAAATTGCGGCTACCTCTCGGACTTTTATAACAACGATCTGTATTCTATTCTTCCTTTGCGTTTAAAGATGAGAAAAATTTCATCTGCTTGTGAATAACATTAAGAACCACGGTATTGAAAAGTACTATGTTATACACATTTTCATTAACATGTTTTAATTTTCTCTCTATTTTAGTGCACCATCATGCATATTTTCATGTTATTTTAAATACGTAAATTATTTATTTTAATTAATATGTATATACGAATTTTCTAATAATTATGTATCATACAAAATTAATTAAATATTTTGTGCATGCATGCCTGCATTTATTCGGCATCAATTGGTGAGATATTTAAACAAATTTGCTATCCGCGATAATTTTACACCATGTTATGTCACTTGAATATTGTCCATAAGAAAATCGGGTACTTTTCCAGTATAGGATCCTTTGCTTTTATGTTTGGCGTAATTCGAGCTTCAAAAAGGGATAGATTCGTTAAGATACATAGATTTGTTGCCAAAAGTTATGAAAACAAACCCAATGAACTTTTGGTGCTTTTCTATTATAGGGGTCTTTGACACTTTTTTAAAAAGCTTGGCGGAAAAAACCAAGCAGGATAGAAAACCAAGCAGGATATTTTATTCTCCTTCCGTTCAGTTGGGCAATTATTATTTTATATATATTCGTTTCAAATATCCGAATTAGTGATTTTATAAATTCGTTTAATTAAATTTTACAAAAAAATAACAAAATGATATCAATAAATATTAATTACTATTAATTCCTCCCCCCCCCTTTCTTTTGCGTTTACATAAATGACGTCATTTGGACGAATTTATTCAAAATATTTTCAGTTTATAAATTAAATTAAATGCTGACAGACAATTGAATCCTGACGATAGAAATGTGATTTTTTTTTTTTCAAATTTTCCTGAAAAACATAATTTAATCACAACCTTGTCTTCATTATCGATTGAAATAAAAGATAAATTCAATTTCAATTTGAAAATGACGAATAAAAAGAAATCAATAATCCCTATCGGGATCCTTTTCAATTTTTTTCCCGTTTTTGTCACAAAAAACTGAGTAATTAGTTGCCATCATTACAGAAATATCATTAAAATTAGAAAAAAATTAATATCTCGAAAACTAATTCCAATTTCAAAATTCTATTACCAGTTTTGACATCCGCGGATTTTTATGGACAATTGGTATTAATTTCACCATCAAGTATTTAATATTTTATTAAAAATAGCCCTGAAACTTAATCAGTCGTTTAATCAGTTGTTTCATAAAATCGTTTCATAAATTCGTTTCATAAAATCGTTTCACAAATTCGTTTCATTAGGATTTTATATATATAGGGTAGATTTATCTTTACTTTTGACGTCTAAAGCAAATGCATTTGATTAAAAAATATATAAATATATAAATTTTCCCAGCTTATTTCTAAGAATACAAAACTCTCTCATATAAAAAAAGAATATTGTAGCATCATTAGAAGTTAATTTTTCAGCCATATAAATTATAAAGCTTTTGAAATGTCTTTATTTAAATTATTTTCTTTCTATATCATTTGCGGTAAACTTGGAAACACCTGCCAGTTGTTATTTTGTTGTGTTTAAGCAATACTGCGCGCGCATATTGAATGCAGACGATTTTTCTCATTTCAAGTTCGGATTAGTGTGTGTTGCGTTCTTTTAAGTTTGTAGATTTATACTGTGTAAGTAAATTAACGTTTTAAAGTGAACCATAAACCATCCATTTTAACTTCTCCCTGTGTCTAGCCGGGTGCGTTCATAAGGCCTGGGTGATATTTGACTTCTCAGATCTATGAACACACCTCTTCTGCTGGAATAATTTGAAAATTATTGTAGTGGATTTACAGTCTAATTTTTCAATGAAAGGGAAGCAGATAAGGAGCATTCAAACGTAACCCCTTTACCTATAGATCAGCAGGTAACTTTTAATGTATTCGCAGTTTTGTTAATAGTGCATGTTTAGTACTAGTACATTTAATAGTGCATTATTTAAAAGTTAAGATGTTTAAATTTTCTTTTAAAAAATCACTTGTATTAAATTTTATCTTTAATGTTTAAATTTTTTTTAAATAGACTGTTTGGATAAAAGCTTAAAGTATTTACTAACAATATGTATTCTAAATGTAAAGTGTTATTTAAAATAAGGAATTTATTTAATATTTTGCGTTTCTTAGTTCAATTTTCATAGTTATTCATTATAATTAAAAACATTGCAATTTTTAAAACTATTAATATTTGATTTGCAATTTGATAATTTCGTAGCTAGTGTAGGTTTCGAGAAATAATTTTCTAGTATATTTGAAAAAATTGTGACAATTCTTGAGCATTGAATAATTTATTTGTCGAGATATGTCAATGTTAGGTGCACAAAAATAATAAATATTGATGAAACAATAAAATAACTGTTTAGTTAAGGTAATTTTTCCAGTTGTGTTATCGAATGTTTTTACAGTAAAAATTGATATTTAAGTTCTGCATTTAGTATTCTATCAAAAACTATACATAAAATAATTTGTAAAGAAAAAAAAATATAATTTTTTTGGCGTTTATGATCTTAAGTTCTATATTTCATTTACAACGAAAACTGTTTTACAGCTTGATACAATGTTTATTATTTAATAATATCGCACAACAGGTATATCTATTATTTAAATTGATTCCTAATACAAATTTTTCAGAATGCTTATTTTAAAATGTACACTTATATTTTCATTAAAGTTGTTCTCAAATCCAAAATAGATAATTTCTGACATATTTCTGATTTCATTTTTATTCGGAAATACATGAAATTGGCAGGTGTTCTTAGAATATATATAATCGAATGGCGTTATCCATTTTTTGGTAACGGTAGATGATGTTTCAGAAAACACTATCAAAGTGGGTTTTTTTAAACCAAATTTCGGAAGAGCAGCGTCAGAAACGGGTAAAACGTGACCGAAATTGATCTTAAGTATTACATTACATTTATCTAAAAATGGAAAACACTATTCATTCCAAATAGCTTTAATAATCAGGCATGCAAGTGCCATTCGTTTAAAAATTTGTTCATAAATGTGTCAGAAAGTTTCGTGACACTGAGCGAGGGAAAATATGGCAAAGTATACACATTTAAAGACTTCAATACTTAACAGCAAAATAGCATAGTTTTAATTATTGTCAATATTATTGGTGGTTACATAAAACAAATGGAAGTAGAAGTTAATTTAAAAAGTTGCTATTTGCACAATAGAATTTCATATTATTGAAATATTTACTTTTATTATAATTTTTAATGGATTCATCTATTATTTTTATATTAGTATGCGTTTTTTACATTTATAATTTTCTTGCTTAACGGCTACATTAGCCGGTTTCCCAATCAGATGTAAAGTTTTAATTTGAATACGAATTGCATCAATAAAAATGATTACCTTATCGTCGATCTTATCCGTATTTGGTGAAATCTTGTTATCCGAATCTATGCAAAATCATTTATCAGGTTCGGTCGGGTTGTGGGCCTACAGATTTTTTGTTGTTTTTGTTGTTGGGTTAGGGTAAGAATACGGGTTGAATCGAAATATAGTTTCAGTCAAACATCATTCATGTTCAAGTAGACATTCAATCATGTTCAAGAAGTATATAACTGGATTCGTGCATGACTCTAGATCCGATCCGACATCAGAAATTGTATCGTAACACAATTTCTGATAAAATCTGGTTACTCGGTCGTATGCAAGATTCTATTCCGAACAAGACTTACAGTAAAAACATTATACCCGACTCGGGTCAAATCGGGTTCACGAAAATCAGATCACACGACAACTAATCCAAATCTATTCTGTAGCCAAGCAAATCCAAAAAGATCGATCCGAAGTTTCTGGATTGGATTCGGGTAAAATCTGGTCCCCTGACCCGGTGCAGTGTCGTCACAAACGTCACAAACTTGAACCATAAAAGAATTTTGATCCGAACAATCCGTATAGGATTCGGGTAAAATCTGGTCACCCTATCCGATGCAGATTCGTCACATTTTTCACATTGAAGTCGCACGGTGACTTCACAAAGTAGTCACATTGTGAGGTCACAGAAAGCCTTGAAAACGGCCATAATGACCTCGCATTTAGGTCACAGTGACTTCACATCGACGTCACTTGACGTCACGACGACGATCACAAAGTCACAGTGTGACTTCACAGTGACGTCGCCGTGACGTCACCATGCCTTACGGGTACAGATATACTTATACATTTTTTTATTCGCATACCTTACGGATTCAAATGCAGAGAAGATGTTAATAAAATATTACTATTATACATGAAATAACTTTATATCAAATAACACTTAAAATAAATAGTAACTATTTAAAAGTATTAAATAATAGGATTTTGTTACATAACGCATTCAACAATAATACTGTCTTTTGCACATGCCCCCTGTCGGGTTAGGGTGGGGAAAGCAGAACTTCTTATCACAAAACAGATGGACAACATTCTTTCTCTTATCTTTACTAGTACACACATCGAGCATCATTTCAAACATACTTTGCACATGGTTTCTTCAACAGCGGATTATATACGCATACACATTTGGCAGAATAATAGGAATATTAAACGTTAGAGTATTCCATACTTTTTAATGAAAAATTTTTATAATCATTTAATGATTTTCTTAATAACTTTGTATTTTCATAAAAAAAAAAAAAAAAAAAAAAAAAAAAAAAAGATAGCAGAATAGTTTGATATAAAGAAAAAGTTATTTAAGAAAAGGAGAAAATTTTGGTTGGATAAAAAATGATAACGATAGCAAAGACAATCGCCCTAGAGATATCTTATGATATCATGAGCCAGACACCCCCCCCCTGTCTACGACTTAAAGCGATAATGTTATATATATACAGCCCCTAATTTTGCATTTACAGGTTAATAGGATCAATTGGAAACAAGAACGTTTAATGACTTGCAGTAACTTCATTTCTTATTTCCTAAGTTCTTTTAATAAAGTGAATCATTGTAATTATATCTTTTTGAACTGTATAGCAGTACTGAATGGCTTTTCAATTTTATATGATTTTTGACTGCGCACTATGAAAACCGACAAGAAGGTCATTTTTATGATATCTTTACGGGAATTTATTTTTTATAGGATTATCCATTCGATGTTCCCCTTTCAATATTTTAAGTTTTAAATCACTACTAGATGGAACCCAAACTTGACAGAATAAAATATACTGTAACAATGTCAGTAAAATAAGCTTCTTTATTATTTAAGGGGGGGGGGGGGGGAGTATGAAACAGTGTTTCAAAAATTTTATTTTAAAAGTTTTTTTTTCCCCAAGTGAAATACAGTACAATTCCCCAGTTACGAAAATACAGACATATTTTCGATGAAAACTCCAAACAAACAATCCGTAAACAACTGTGTAATGCAAATCAGTTCGACATTACAAGAAAGAGAATTTCATGGACCTATGAAGAATACAAATAGTATATTCCTACCTCCATATCATATTCAGTAAATGAAAAAAACATAGTAAATAAAGCACACATCTCCCCCCTCCCCCCACACACGCACACACCTGTGATATTGCAAACCGAGTAAGCTCCTATGCGCATTGCATCTGCCCAAAGGCACCGTCGAAATTCGATGTTAAAAAAAGTTTTATAATGTTTAAATAAAAAGTAAAGTTTCCCACCCTCAAAAGACTGCTTATGAATATACGAAGCAAAGAAGCTCTCATGACAACAACGCAATGTAACCTTACGCATTATAATGGGCGCGAAAGATATAATTCCTTCAAAGGAATAAAAATGTAATATTATTCCCTAATTTACAAGGTATATTGCATTGTTTTCCTATTAATTAACATCTTTTATGGTGCCATGAATGAAATAAATCCTTACAAAGTACAAAATTATCGTTTCGCTTGAGTTTGATAACATGTGATATTTCAAAATTGAGAAAGAATAGATTAATTTTTTTATCCAAACATACTTCAATATGAGTACATCGATTTACTCATTTTTGAGTACTTTGAGAAAGTCGTTAAATTAAGTGACAGTTTTTAAATAAATTTCATTCGAAAATTAATATTTTTCTAATTGATAATGTAAGAATTGAAAATGTACGATATTTAGAAGTGATGTAGGCGCGATAAAAGCGAAAGTGATAGCGCCGTTTGTTGTCACAATCGTTATACATTTCTAAAAATTGCCACTGGGTTTTGGATGACGTCCAAAAGTAGACTACAATTTTTTGACGTCGACAGAGAAATCCACAGTGAAAGAAATAAGACTTTGCCGCTAATAAGGAACTGTTAAATGAACTTATAGTAAACTTACAAAAAATTTTCATGAAATCCTTTACTTCTGTAAAATTTTATTAAAAAAATGAAGTCATCTGACCTTTAATTAAAAAAAAAGTAATTGATAACATGTAATCAAGAAATGCAATCAATAAAGGCTCCAGTTCTAATCTTCATAATTAAGAATTGAAAAATCAGTAAAATTATGTCATGTTGACACAATCATATAAAATTTTTCTCTTTAGTTTTATCAATGTAAAAATGCGTTTCAAGCTGAGCATAACGTCATTTTCACCGGCGCAAACTTTTCACACGTACTTTATATACGTTACTTTTATGTTTAACCACCATGTATACAAATAAAAATATATTTTGTATTTAATTGTAATGAAAAAATAGCATCAGTAAAGTTATAATGTATAAAGATAAAATAAACCCAATGGACAATATTCCCGTGATGCCATAATAAATATGAATTTTTATTAGCTTATAAAAATAAAGTGCACGTGCATAAATATTTTTACCGAAATTTAACTTGCGAATTAAAAAATTCGGACAAAAAGCTACGTATCTGAATGTTTTTCATTATTTCTCTTTTTTCCTCGCAACAATGGAAGTAATCCGATTGCCACCATTTTGAAGAAAAAAAACATTTAAAATTAAAATTCTGCCAATTAATAAAATTATTGAACAAACGAATGCACGATAACAAATCTGTCCCTAAATACATTTCATTTCCGATAAGAATAATGTGATTTGATGAAATAATTTTCTTTCTGGCGAACTGTCGAAAGAAAAAGTTTAGCGCTTTAAATATATGGATCTTTCAGAAAGAGTTGAGAAATATTTTCCTGAATAATGTAAGGTTTAGGCTTCACATATAAATTAAAAAATAAAATAAAATAAAATAAAATTAAGGTATTCAATACGGGTTTCTCGGGTGACGGAACCTAGGTGAAAACAATTTTCTTTTAAAATTAAAAACTTTTTAATTTATTTAGACTTTTTTTAAATTGAATAGATTATTTTTTTAGATTGGCCGCTAGCAACATCAAAGAGCATATTCATACGAAAAATATCCATTGTGTATTCAAATAAAGTTTTGAAATTTAATTAAAAGAGATATTTTCGTATTAGCAGCATATCAGGAGTTAATAGCCGAAGAAATCGCCAAAGATTTGACTACTTACAGCAACTTTTTAAATTCTGATAATTTCAATGGTTTATGGGCGTAGTTCGATTGAATGGCTGTTAAATTTGTATTTTATTTAATTATTGATGAAATTTTAATTTCGTTATGAAATATTAGCTGAAATAAATGCTGAACTATTTATAGTGTTTTAAGTGCAAACGGGTTAATCTTTGGTAATTTTGCTGCACGCGTTAGAGATAGATTTTTATAAATAATCATGCTTAAAATTTACTTAAAAAAACCATAAAAAATTCACAACTTAAGATACAGTTTTCAAACAAATGGAATTTGAAAGAACATCTTTTTTCTATCTCACGGTGTAAAAATTGAAGTGATGCGATGTTTACAAGTTAAAATAATTGCATTAAAAGCAAAAATTATTGGCCAAATGGTGCCGCCTTCAATATGACCTCAGCGACACTCAAGAACATGTTTTTGTTTTACAATATAGATTAAATTTTTATGAAAGTTATTTAGAAGAAATTATGTTCGTATTTCAAACGTTATTGGTGTATTGCTTAAATATGCATTCATTCCAAATTCAAAACAAAAATACGAATTCTAATTTTTTTTCATCTTTCTTTTATTAGTTCAGCATACTAGGTACGTGAAATGAACGTCTGAAAGGAATAAAAAATTCTACAATTTTTTTAAGAAGAAAAATAAAATATGAAAAATGATGAATGGATAATTACACAATTGTTTTTTCCCAGTTCCATTTTTTAGGTGCGTTCGTAATTATATAAATACGTAGCACCTATTGTCGTCACTCGGTCCGTCCGTCTGTCTGTCCGTCCGTCCGCATATAACAACGCAAAAACTACCCAACCGAATGGTTTGAAATTTAAGATATATTATCTTTGCAGAATTTTGTCGAGACATTTCAAATTTTATTAAAAAAGAATCAAAACTTTAGGAGATATTAATAAAAATATTTATTAAGAAATTTGAATTTTTTTTTTTTTTAAATCGGTGCTTTCTTGTTAGAGGAGCTTCCGAAGTTGAATCGTCAAGCGACCGAGATACTTATTCTATTACAGAAATTAATCTGCAGATGATATCATTCATTTCACAGAATTAAAAATCATCAAGATCTAAATATTTATATAGCTAGCTACACTACGAACGCACCTCATTTGTCACGTTTGACGTACAATTTCCGGCTTGTTTTCTTTAGAAACAGAAATTTATCAGATGGGTTTCACCGAATAGTTTAAGTTTTTTTTTATTCGTATCATCATCATCATCATCAGTATTATTAAACAGTTATAAGAGAAAATAAAAATAAGAATTAGAGACGAATGACAGAACAAATTAATAAGTAAATCTGTAAAATTGAATTTCAGTACGCAATGTGAGTCTTCTGAATTTTACGTTAATTCCAAATGCTCATCAAAGATTATAGAGGAATAATATTTTTAGTTACGTTATATGATTTTAACAAATAATTAACAAAAATATTTAAATCTCTAGTTAATAATGTTACGCCGATATTGCACATTTTGCCTGAAAAAGAAAAAAAAACTCGTCATATTTTTTACAGTAATAATACGGGAGCTTTGTCTTGAAATCTAATTTTAGGTATATATATATAACATATTTATTTGTAAAGCTACTTAAATTTCCATCATTGCAATAAAAAAAAGACTAACCGAAGAATTTAAGGATTGGCAAATTCGTCTTCATATATTTAATGTTTAATTTTACATAAAGCAAATAGAAAAAAGCAGAAAAATTAAAAATAAATAAATAAAATAAAACAATAATAATAAACGATGAATTTTACTAATTTATTTATTTTTTGAAAAACATAAATTCTAATTTTACTTTAAATAATTATTTTGAACAGGATTTGAGAATTATCACAACTAAATCTCTCTTTTTTGTTGTTCTTTATGCATATTTCACTTTAGATTGAACCAGAAAATTTCCTAATGTAGTATATTACACACTGCGTATAAATGATCACTAAGTAGAAAATACTTATCTAACTCGATATTTTTCAAGTGGAAATCAATTTTTCAAACCAATGGTGGGCATATTGTGCTCCTAACAATCGCCGGAAGTTTAGTTCATTTCATTATGGAACTACCATGGTATTTTATTATAGAGCTATTAGATTATCCTCACAGGTGAGAATCGTAAAATAATGGGCTGATATTGAAAAAAAAAAAAAATGTTTAAAAAGTTTCCTTTTCTCTTTAAAAATTTAATATTCTTTAAAATTTGAAACACTTACATCACTTTGCAAAATAATATCTGGTGGTAAACTGTAGAGTGACCAGATTTCAGGCAACATAAACCAGGACACAAAATGGAAATGGTGACTTAACACCCCCCCCCCCCCCCCGATGGCCACAGAAATAAAGTATTTTCTCCATCCTTTCACACACACACAAAAAAAAAAAAGTTTTATTCCTACATTTTACGTGAATTTACGCTAAGGTAGTTAAAAAAATAAAATAAAATAAAATAACCAGCTCAACAACGCGGAACTTTCTGACTCTTTTTTTTTTTTTTTTACATAAAAGCATAATACTTTCAGGCATGATTATCGAAGATTAATCGAACAATTTTTTTTCATTTTCCGATAAATGAATTACATCTTCAGTTATAACGTCTCAGGACGGCAGATTTTTTTTCCGGAAATTCGGTTCAAAACGGCAACTTTGACAGCCTTTTCTGTTTATCGTTTTTCGTTTATCGAAAAACGAAAAAAAAAAAAACAGTTCGATTACATAGTTTCTTAATAAGATTGCCTGCCAATTTAGCACATTTTCAAGCAAAAATGTATTAAAAAATGTGTCAGAAAGAAGGCAGTTTGGAAGGTAAACCAGGAATATTTGAAATGATGAACATTGACTGAAGATTGATCGTGGATTACGAAGCTTGTCATTTGCCAGAAAAAATATTTAATAAAAGGTGTCTTATTTCCAAATGTTCTTTTCCTTCGTGACTGATTGCCATTTCTCCAATTTCAATAGTAATGAAGTAAACCAATTTCAAGACTCTGTATAGCATAACTCATAGGCGTAAGTTAGAATATGAGATATTTCATATAAGTTAGAATAACAGAATAAGACTTACATATTATATGGATGGGTTTTCCCTTCTTAAATGTCATATGAATACACCTTCCCCCTTTCTGATTTACAAGCAAAGAAAAAATTCAAAAATTCTGATTTGTGCAAATTTTCAAAATTTAAATTATTATAATTCAGAAGGGAAATGAAATAGTACCCTGAATTTTTTAGGGCATGTTTGGAAGCAGTTATAACACACATTAAGCAAAAAACAAAGGAAAAAAAATAAAGGAAAAATCCGTAGTACTTTCTTCTCACGAGATGCATTTTTTTTTTTCAAAAATTGACATTTTGACTATTATTTTAGCATTTTTTAAAGTACCCTATCCAAAAAACAACATATAAATGCATAAAAAAAAAATACAAAATGTAATACAAAAATCTGCATGGATTTCAGATCTTTGTTTATTTAATTTTTGGTTTACTTCTATTAGTTAATATACAAGATTTTATAAACCTTTGAATTTTGTAAAAACTTGCAAAATCACAGTTTTCAATCCTTGTATATACAGGAGATTGATGATCTTGAGGCACAATTTAGTATTGATTATAATTGGTTTGCAATAAGAAAACACATTTTCTGTTTTAAAAAGAAATATTTTCAACTGCGTTTCCTAACTGAACTAAATTTTAGCATAATATGTAATATATATACAAACCTGTAGATCATTTACAGGGTTGTACAAAATAAATCTCATATTTTTCCGATTATTGATGGTAATGTCTGAAAATGGGTTTTCAAATGTGTTGTGCGTTTCCCAAATTGTTTACTTATATATTATTTCTCACCTTATTAATCTGTGAAGTTTTGTTACAGTTTTCTGAATATGTTGGAAAGAGTTTCATAATCTATGCTCGATGCATGTCTTGTCGTTTTTGTTATATATTGAACTCGGAATATAGAGTTTAAAAAGTAGGGATAATATGTGATGAATGCAAATACTCAGACTCGAATTTGTCATTTTATTTTTAATTAAAAAACTTAATTAAGTCGGAAATTTAGGGCTTATCTACCATAATCAGATCCATAACCAATAGCCGTAATTATAGCGAGTGTGATTTCGTGCAAACGTGATTTAATTAAATATTTAATGGTTTTAACATTCAATTTTTATTAAGTTATTGCATGTAGCCAATATCCCTGATGTTTGATGACAACTCTTAGCAGTAGATCCGATTACGAAAGATAAATCGATCATATTTTATGCAAAAAATGTCATACCAAGTTCAAACTTGAGTGATTACTTTCAACAGACTACCCAGCTTCTTTTTAAGGTGGTTCTCAAATTTCCTGCTCAACAACGCGAAGCTCTCTGACACGTTTTTAAACGTAAAGACATAAAAGTTGCAGATCTGCACTGCAAATTCCGAGCACACATTGGGAACACATTTGGAACACTTTGATTTAAAAAAAGTGTTCCAGTTACCTTAATAAGTACTGAAATGTGTTCCGAATATGCTCCGCTATAACAGAGAGTGTTCCGAAAGTGTACCGAAAGTGTTAAGCTCAGGATGTTTGTTAAATCTAAACTTGGGAACACATTTAAGAACAGATTGGGAGTACATTTGAGCACACATGTGAAATCATCGCTTTCAAAAAGCAGTGCGCTAGAAAGTGTGATGAAAAAAAGAAGTGTTCTCAGAAGTATTCTATAAACTGTTCCAAAAAGTGCGCTTCAAAGTTTACTAAAAAAGGTGACAAAATAAGTGTTCTAAAAAGTTGTCTGAAAAATGTCTAAAGATTTGCAGTGTGATTATTGAAGTGATTGGAAATCGAAACACGTTTTCCATTATTTTAAATAAATAAACCACTTACTGGAGTTACACGCGATAATTGTCACGTGACGACAAGTTTTTCCTCTTTATCGCACTGCACCGTCGGGAATTCGGTTCAAAACGCCCATTTGACAGTATTTTCTGAAAAATCTTCAGCCTTTACCAAAAAATGGAAAACGCATCTCGCTTATATAGTTTCTAATAAAAATGTAGCAGAAAGTAGCTCCTTTGAATTTGAGAACAGCCTTAAATACTGGATTCCGAGCTTAGAAAAGGAAAGGAACTGCCTTGATTAAGATTTCAAATTCAATTTTAAGAAATGATTCTAAAGAGAATAACGGAAAATTTAGAGTATACCCATTGCAAATGCCACAGTTGTACACGCATCAAAGAATGAATTAAAGGGGTTAACTATAATACCTATTTTTAACTAAAAAAAATGCTTCATACAGTAAAACGTAAAAGAAAATCACTTTATTTAAATTTAGTGGTTCTATTTCCTCCCAGGTGTCACTATAAACAAAAGTAATATTTTATTTAATCTGTTCAAACTATTTTTAACTTCAATAATGTCTGTCATACAGTAAACCATAAGAAATCAATTTTATTTAAATTCGGTTAGTCAATTTCTTGCTAGGGGCGTTATCAGGGAAAAATAAATTTGAGTTGAATCTTCCATATCTAATTTTAACTTCGAGCACGGTTGCCATATGAGAAAAAAAAATATTTTTTAAAATTTTAGTTATGCAATTTTCCAATGGATGCGCTACCAGCGTAAAAAACTCATCATCTGAAAATTTTGATCAAAACATAAATTTAAACGTGACAGAAGTTTATTCTGAAGATTTATTAAAGAACATAAAAAAATAATTTTATTTAAATTTAGTTATCGTATTTTCTGGAAGGCAGCGCTATAAATAAAAATAAAATTGTGTTGAGTCTGTCAAACCTATTTTTAACTTGAGTATGGCTTCACACAATAAGAAATTAAAAATAAATTTTATTAACATTTTGTTAATCTATTTCTCGCTAGGGTGCGTTAGCGGAGTAAAAGAAAAATGGTTTGAATCCGTCTTTTCTAATTTTGATATCAACACGGCTGCAATACAGTGAAACATAAAAAAAATAATAATTTTATTTAAATTTGGTTAATCTATTTCTAGCAAGGGATGTTATCAGCGTAAAAGAAAGTTAAATTGGATTTGTCCTATCTAATTTTAACTTGGAGTATGCGCCCATGTAAGAACAAATAAAAATAATCCATTTTAAAATTTAAATTATGCAATTTCCCACCAGGGTAAGCTACCAACGTAAAAAAAACTATCATGTGATTATTTTTTGTTTTAATAAAAACATAAATTTATTGGCTATTGCGATGAAAACGTAAGTTATACACAGAGATATACGTGTTACACTTTATACACATATAAGTTAGAAAAAAGTGCAATGAGCATGAATTCTTTTCTGTCATTCTGTATAATTACAAATGCCACACCCCGTATTTTCAATGGAGAAAACGGCTTCATAAGCTTCTGTAACATAAAAAATTTTGTAGATTTTCAAATAACACAATGGCATTATAACGTAAAGCATTTTTTGTAACTACTGCTCAAAGGCTGTAGTGTGATCGAATTCTTTTGTGCGCCCTTGTAAACCAACCTTCAGCTCTATGCATGCTATCTTCAAGGAAAAAAAAATATTTCTGTTGGTGACTTATAACAGCATATTAAAATTATATTACCGTCTGCATTCTCAAACCCTGCATTGAAGCGTTTTTAAAAAGTTTCATAAATTCGTTTCATAAAATCATTACATTGGGATTTTATATATATACAGGATATATTAATGCTGATGTTTAAATTTTTAATAAACAATTCCATTTTTCATTAAATCTTCCACTTTTCGACGTCTTAGGTACTGATTTTCAACAGGGCAAAACAGATTACATTTTGATTCATCTGAAAATATTCAAATCTAATCTGCCCGGGGAAAAATACTAAAAATCGCTGCACGAATTCCGAATAAATATTATTGAAAAGAGAACAAAATTCATTATATTGGGCCAGAAGATTAAAATAGGATTCCTTTTTACTTATCTCATAATATCGCAGCAAATCGTGAAAAAACGCTAAAAGCCTCAAAAGATTATTTCAAAAGTCGGAGAGGCCAAAATTTACTATATTGGTCTAAAAGATTTAAACAGGATTTATTTTACGAATGTCAAATAATTGCCGTGGACCACGAAAAAAACTCTAAAAGCCGCATAAAAAAATTCGCGAAGAATTCAAAAATCGCTGTATGAATTTCGAATACAATTTATTGAAAAGAGGAAAAAAATTACAATATTGTGAAAAAAGATTAAAACCGCATTTTGGGAGAAAAATTACCCCTAAATAAAAAACAGGCTAAAAATCACATAATAAATTGCTAAATATTCAAAAATAGCAGATGACCAAAATTTACTACACTGGGCATTGTAATCAGAGTTCTTTTACGAATGTCAAAAACCAATACGAAATGCGAAAAAACGTTAAAAATCGTGAATTAACCTAAAATATACTATATTAGGTTAAACGTTTGAAACCGAATTACTTTTACGAATGTCAAAAAATCACCTCGGAGCTTAAAAGAACGCTAAAAATCGCGGAAGACAAAATATACTACACTATATTGCCAAAGGTGACCGGTCACTTGCGATTTTAGACGTTTTTGACGGAGAAACCTTTTTATGCCGTTAATAATCTCCACGTGTTGTGAACTATCGAAAGAACACTTAGAACATGTTAAAAACCAGACCCCAATTAACTGTAAGTACTTCAAGTGATAACCGCAGCTGCAAACCAAGCCAAAGTGAATAAAACCAGAGACTGTCGAAACTGATCAGCTGAGAAATTCTGCAGACCTCCCTACTTCAACCTACAGCTGATGCCCGTGCACTAGAACTCAATAACAATCCCTCAGAATCTAAAATGTCACCGAACAGTTAAGACACCCTTGTAAATATCCCAAATAAAATGTAAAATTGGAGCAATTTTATGAAGTCTTCAAAACGCGATTTAAATGTGTATATAAAGCCAAGAATTACAATAATAATATTATATTCAAAGGAAAATGGATCTACTTCTTACTTCACGCAATATTACTTTCTTCTAACAATGTTGTTTATTATTCCCATACAGCGACACTTCAATGAATCAAAAGGATAAATATCAGTGCATTATTGTGGATATTACTTTGCGCAAAAGCAGTTCTCAGGTAAGCTGAACAAACCTTTTTTACCATTATCGAAAGATGAAAATGTATATTAAAATATGAAGACTGATATAACAATTTATTAAGATAGAAAATTAATTATGCTACCGACGGTTCCCCTAACAGTTTTGTTAACTATCTAGAAAAATACATGAGGAATTAATCTGAAACTGCAGGTGTGTAAACAGTATAGCATAGGTTATATATTTCCGCGAAGATTTTTTCAGGAAACCCCATAGGGGACTATCAACAAATTGAAAAAGAACAAATATCTTTTGGATAACCCTGTAAAAACTAATGCAGAAAAGGCGTTCAAACTCGAGATTATTACGTGGCTTATTTTAATATACTGTGTTCATTTTTATGAGGATAGCATGTATACTCGTAGAGAAATTTAGGTTTTTATAAAAACAGTCCCAAATTTCGCTTAGTTTTTTGCTTATAATTTGCAGCGATCTTAATATAAAAAAAAGTTATTTTCAGAAAATAGGACAATCAACATTGTACATAATACTCTGCAATCAGAATTAAAAAATAATAAAAACTGGATGAAAAATGAGTAGGATTACTAAAAAATGTTTCACTGCGCATGCGCGAGTGCAATCAAAATATAATATGCATAATGTATTAGCTAAGTATATAGAACAACTTTTGTGAAAGTCTCAAAATCATAGCTTGAAAATTCTGAAAATTATCGTCGATAGAATAAGCTCGAAATCCGTTGTTCCCAAAAGGAAGCAAAAATATGAGGGATTGTATCCAAATATAGTAGTACGTGCAATATTGTGTACGCTATCTTGGCACTAATCAACAGATATTTGATACAACCCCTCATCTTTTTGCTTCTTTTTGGGAACAGCGGATTTCGAGCTTATTCTATCGACGATAATTTTCAGAATTTTCAAGCTATGATTTTGAAACTTTTACAAAAGTTTCTCTATATACTTAGCTAATACATTATGCATATTATATTTTGATTGCATTCGCGCATGCGCAGTGAAACATTTTTTAGTAAACATGCTCATTTTTCATCCAATTTTTATTATTTTTTAATTCTGATTGCAGAGTATTATGTACAATGTTGATTGTCATATTTTCTGAAAATAACTTTTTTTTATATTAAGAACTCTGCAAATTATAAGCAAAAAACTAGGCGAAATTTGGGACTGTTTTTATAAAAACCTTAATTTCTCTACGAGTATACATGCTATCCTCATAAAAATGAACACAGTATATTACAATAAGCCATTTACTAATAATCTCGAGTTTGAACGCCTTTGCTACATTAGTTTTTACAGGGTTATCCAAAAGATATTCGTTCTTTTTCAATTTGTTGATAGTCCCCTATGGGGTTTCGTGAAAAAATCTTCGCGGAAATATATAACCTATGCTATACTGTTTACACAACTGCAGTTTCAGGTTAATTCCTCATGTATTTTTCTAGATAGTTAACAAAACGTCTAAAATCGCAAGTGACCGGTCACCTTTGGCTATATATTGTATATCATGCTAAAAGTTTAAATTTGAATTCATTTTTCGAATGTAAAAAAAATAAAAAAAAACACCGCAAAACGAAAAAAAAAACTCAATAACACTTGCTAAAAATTAAAGTATCGAGGAAGACAAAATGTACTGTATCAGGCTAAAACTTTAAAACAGAATTTCCTTTTTAAAAAATCAAAAAATCGCTGTACGAATATCGAATAACATTTATCGAAACAAGTGGGTAAATGTGATCGAAGATCGCTCAAAGGGTTTCATTTAATATTCCTTTCAAAACATTTTATCCTTTCTTTAATAAATTCAAATACATTTCATTTAGCAACAAAAAAAAAGTCATGTTTTTTATAAAGTAAAAATTTACCGGTCTATTTTTTCGCGTTTTCGAATATCTAAACCAGTCGGATAGCGGGCGAAGCCCGCTATTATATTCTGTCATAATAATATCCGTCATGCGGACTAAATGCGATATTTAAAAAAATAATTTCAAAATTAAACAAATTGTACACCTTCAAAATGTTAAAATATGCGAATATTTCCGTAATCGGATTTTTATCACGATTCAATACGTTTCTCAAACTCATATATTTACTATTCTCTATTACTTATATTGATACTCGCTTTGTATTATTCTCAAACATTTGAAAAATTCGTTAAACTTCCCATATGACGTCAGATTTTCTTTTTAATTCTCTAATGACGTGATATTAATCTGCTTTGTGTACTTACACATACTCATACTCCTTGTATTATTGAGAAATCTTAGACATTTTCAGTTTTATTACGACTATGGCGTCAATCAATTTTATTTCATATTAATCTTTTTTTTTTTTTTCCTTTGGTGAACCTTTTTTATTCATTTTCAGGTTTCACGTGGAAATCGTCTGATAGAAAAATAATTATTGTAGAAAGAATTTCATCGTGGATTTTTAATTTTTGGCATCTGCTATAACGAAAAATGTTTAAATTTAATAGGAAAAGGCTGTTAGAATTTTGGTTTTTTATCTCTATTTATTAAACTAATAGGAATTTTTCAAATTTTAATATTTTGAGCTCTTCACAGCAGCTATTCATCTATATACACGAAGTTTCAACTCTGTAAGTTACGTAGTTTTTCAGAATGGGACAGACAGACAACGGAGCGGGAGTAATAGGGTTTCGTGAGATGAGCGAAACCCTAACAAGTGGGTAAGTGTGATCGAAGATCACACAAAGGGTTTCGTTTAATATTCCTTTCAAAACACTTTATCCTTTCTTTAATAAATTCAAATAAATATAATTTAGCAACAACAACAAAAAAAAAGTCATGTTTTTTATAAAGTAAAAATTTACTGGTCTATTTTTCCGTTTTTTCGAAAATCTAAACCAGCCGGATAGCGGGCGAAACCCGCTATTATATTCTGTCATAATAATATCCGTCATACGGATATTTAAAAAATATATAATTTCAAAATTAAACATGTTGGACGCCTTCAAAATGTTAAAATATGCGAATATTTCCATAATCGGGTTTTCATCATGATTCAATACATTCTTCAAACTCATATATTTACTATTCTCTATTATTCATATTGATACTCTCTTTGTATTATTCTCAAACATTTGAAAAATTCGTTAAACTTCCAATAGGACGTCAGATTTTCTTTCTAATTCTCTAATGACGTGTATTAATCTGCTTTATGTACATCCACATACTCATACTCCTTGTATTATTGACAAATCTTATACATTTTCAGTTTTATTTACCACTATGGCGTCAATCAATTTTATTTCATATTTATCTTTTTTTCAATTGGTGAAACTTTTTATTTCATTTTCATTTTTCACGTGAAAATCGTCTGATAGAAAATTAATTATTGTAGAAAGAATTTCATTGTGGATTTTAAATTTTTGGCATCTGCTATAACGAAAAATGTTTAAATTTAATTGAAAAAGACTATTAGAATTTTGGTAATTTATCTCTATTTATTAAAATAATACGAATTTTTCAAATTTTAATATTTTCAGCTCTTCACAGCTGATATTCTGATTTATACTCGAAGTTTCAACTCTGCAAGTTACATAGTTTTCGAGAATGGCTCTGTGACAGACAGACAACGGAGCGGGAGCAATAGGGTTTCGTGAGATGAACATAACCCTAAAAAGGACAAAATTTACTATAGTGAACATTGCAACCGGAAGTCTGTCACAAATGTCAAAAATTGCCACGGAATGCGAAAAAACCTTAATAATCGCATTAAAAATCGCTAAAAATTCAAAAATCGTAGAAGACAAAATTTACTATTGTATTCGAAACCATTGTGACTTTTAGGAATGTTAAAAGAATCACCGCAAAACTCGAAAAACTTTGAAATCTTAAATGATACCCCCCCCCCTCCTTTTTTTTAAATTGCAGATTCGGATTATACAGGAAAAAATATGTAACTTTTGTATTTAACATTTTCTTCGGAAAATCGTAGATGGCGCTATAATCGAGTAAAATGCAGTGAGAATCGTTTCCATTGAAAAGTCTGGAAACGGTCGAATAACTCGAGAAATATACATCGGATTGAAAAACGAAAAAACACGTGTTCAATATTTTAGAAATATTTATTTAGGGAGCAAAGTTGCCATTTATCAAAAATATTGAACACGTATTTTTCCGTTTTTCAATTCGTATATTTCTCGAGTTATTCGACCGTTTCCAGACTTTTCGGACACCCTGTATATATATATATATATATATATATAATTATAATATCTATGAATTTCAAAAACATATCAAGTTCTAATATCATTCTACTAAAATCTACAAAGAGATAATTAATGATATTGTGTAATCAGAATACCACATAGCTAATAATTAACTTGTGCAATCATAAAATTACCATAGCATGTGCTTCAATGGTAATCAGCCAAATTTACTCATACCTGAAGAACATTTAAAAAGAAAGAGAGAGAAAGGGGAAAAAAATTATAAATTGGAGTTGCTATTAAGTAAACACAAATGGATTAATAAATTAATTATGAACATTATTCAGTGGAAAAACTGGACCACAAGAGAACCAATCAAGAATTGGATATGAAAAAACATATGTGGATGTACTCGTCAGCTTGGCTGCACCCACATGTGTTTTAAAAATAATTCAGTATTTCATAATTCTACTGGCATGATGCTAAGAACAGTAGAATCAGCCAAGTATACTGAATTATTACCAGACAACAATTGGAAAAATTTAAAATTGGAAATATGTAAAATGTAAATAAAAAACCATTAAGAAATATATAATATATCACTTACAACGATTATCCTAAAATCTTTATAAATCACCACACTAAATTACCACCAGATATCATTTTTGAAATAATATTGGATATTAGAACCCTTAAATTGTAGAAAAAATGTTTTACTCACAAGAATGATCCAGAATCCTCAAAATATAGCAACTTCTGCATAATGATCAATTCCACATGGCACGTATCAAACATGTTGACATTCGAGTCGAGTTGAGAGAAATGATTAGAAAGACAAATTGAGAGCTCATTTCTTTTTTTTTTTTTTTTTTTTTTTTTTTTTAAACACAACTCGATCAATGACACCCCAACACAAAATAATTCAAAAACACACAAAACTATTCTGTTGATAATACTCTTATAACAAAATTATATCCGTGAATATATAATTACTCCATCTAATTTTAATTCCTGAAAGTAAAATTAATATACAAGCAATAGCTCCCTCTATAGTTAAATTAAAAATAATATCTATAATATCATCAACTAACTAAAACGTAAAGTGTCGCCATCTGTTGGTATTATAATTATTCATAATTAATATTTAGTTACATATCCATATTATTATTAACATAATCACTTCATTATATTTAATCAATATATAAATTTTAATAAACAATACTTCCTTGTAGTTTTTACATTAAATTCGAATAAAATCCTACAATATGAATAAATATACACAGAATTTATTCATCCTGCACAGCATTTCAGATATTCTTAACAAGAGTATATTTTGTAAAAGAGATATTATTTTAAAACAAAGTGCTATGCTGCCAGCTGTGTTAAACCACTGATATATATTATAAACTTATAATTAAATTATTAATATTTTATTGTTACTTCTACTTAAATATATTTTAGACATGTTATTAAATAATTAATGTATTGTTTATACTTATACTTAATTATATTTTAGATTTCAGAGATTAATTTAATATCAAATTAAATAATTATTATTATTACTACTGTACTTCAATCAAATTTATGCTATGCAGTAATTAAAAATACTTATTAAATTTAATTTCATAGATAATATATACATAATGTGTAAAAGCAAAGAGAAATAAAAAATCTTAAAGTGCGGCAATTTTTTTTCAGAGTGTATAGTTATAAATATGAAGTTTAGTGCTTTTTTTTAAATTCATCATTTAGTTACAGTGTTCGGTGAATAAACAACAGAGATTCCCGTTGGTTATTCAAAGCTAAAATTCGACCTACATATATATTTATATGATTAAATTAACGTCATATATAAAATTGATGCATTTCTATCCGATAGAAACTCAGATTCAGTTACAATGTTCATCGCAAAAATCATAAAATAACAGTGTCCTCTGTGGAGTGATCAAAACCAAAATTGAATCAGCATAGTTTTTCATAAGCAGCTTTTTACATTTTAAGTTAAGTTACAATTCCCTTCCATAGATGAGGAGATATAGTTGTCACGTACATCGCACATAGCACTGTGCATTAGCGTCACCATTTGGACAATGTACAGTCGTGGAAAAAAACAAAACTGAACACCCCCTACTTACTCTGCAACAAATTATTGTAGAAGAAAGTTACTGGTACCAAACGATTGGAAATAAAGTCTACTTTTAAATGATGTATATAAAATTTTCTTAGGGGGACATCTACATATAAAAACACACCCAAACTTTGTATTTTTCAATAGCAAGACCCAAATTTGACAAGATATTTGAAATCTGCAGTTCAAACTATGCCTAGATACCAAATTTCATGAAATTCCTACGATTAGTTTCAGAGAAATTAATTACTTTATAATGAGCATATTTTAGGGGCTGTATCCAAATTGAAGTTCGGTACTCGATTGTTGAAATGCTGCAGAATGATTAAGTCACTTCTTTTAATGTATTATATTTTAGCGATATAACCATTTTACTCACTTAATAAGTTTCGGTTATTGTTATATGCGGTAAAATAATGTTTACAAGTGTTGAATTAATCGATTAACAAAAATATAAGATTATTTGTAATTAAAATAGTTTTAGAATATGTAGGGGGGGGGGGGGGGGGGGGAGGGTGTCTTCTTTTGAGATATGTTCGCAGGATTTATATTCCGATTTATTTGAAAAACTAAATCTATGTTATAAAGACATCTAAATAACTTTACATCCGTTATTCTCCTTCGGAATAAGGTTAATAATTCTATGATTAAACCTATTCTGGTAGTTCATTTGAAATTTTACAATTAACTGATTAATGCCTCTATTGAAATTTCTATTGAAAATTTTCACTCAGTTCTGTAAAGATGGTGGGAAAGGCGTGTTTTATCGCTGTCGATAAGATATGTGTGCCAAAGCTGACAAGTTAAAGGATTTATATCTGAACACCTGTCATAAAAATAATCTTTATTGCGATTAAAAATAACTAGTTATTCTTTAAAACCAAAACTAATTCTAATGGTATGGCATAGCATAAAGAGAAAGTTGCATTTATAAATATTTTCTTAATTCATTTAATGAAAGAATCAATTAACATTCTAGAGCAAGCAGTGATAATTCGGATTTGAATATTGAAGCGGAGGGGGGGGGGTAGGCAATGTTTTGGAAAAATATATTGTGGGGCCATTTTGTTTCAGAAAATACACTACGCATATGCATTTATAAGAAACCTCACTTTATACATATATACTGCAGAATAAACAATATAGCTTTATTAACTGGAAAATAAGCTATCAATTCATTTAAAGATAACAAAAATGATTAATTTTTTTCTAAGGTAGAACTGTTCATATTTTTCCAAAATGCGCTTTATTATTTTATCAATAAAAGCAAAACTACTTTGCATAAATGGCGTAAAGATACATCTCATACAAATACGTTTTACGTAACTTTAATGAAAAATTTAAAAGTAGACATTGAAAAAATAAAAGATATATATATACATACTAATCAAGGCTGGGATGATTCTAGTGCCTCGCTATCTTACATCTTACTTCAATCACATGTCGTTGTCAGGTTTCTTGTGCTCGCGCGCGCATTCATTTACGCATCAGTTTAAGCTAGCTTTCAAATTAGTCTAAGATCGCGAAGCACTATGAAATACGGTTTACGCATTGTTTATATCGTAAGACAGACTTAATCTCTAAGTTTATCAAGTCACTGTAATCCCAGCCTATGAGTATAATATTTTTTCAAACAGGGATGAGAGCGCTCAGACCCGAATGTCCGATTTTTACCACTAAATTTTAATAATATTCTCCACTGTAATGAAATTCAGAAATTCTGTCCTTGAATAAGGTGACAAATACTATTAAAATTTAGTGGTGACAATCGGGCATTTGAGTGGGAGCGCTCTCATCCCTGTTCAAACTATGCTTTAATGCACATCATAGACGGCCCCTTAAAGCAGCATCTTGCCGTTTTTTAAGCATAATTTGAAAACTACTTGGAAGAAAAATTTGAAATTTAGAATACGCATCAAGCGGGACATAATAACTATAAATCCATAAAAAAAATTGTAGGTTGCGATTCATAATTTTTTCGAATGTTAATTTCATAATTCATAATTCATATTATAAAATTATAAAAATTACAAATTTTACGTAGTTATGTTTGGGTTTTTGAGTATTATAACCAAACAAAACATTAGCACATTAGGATTATAATTTCAGGAGATATTAATAAAAATATGAAAATGTAATTTAACATTAGAAGCTCTAAAATTTGAATGTTTATAATTCGAAAACTTATCATCCAAATGACTTAAAATTTAGTATCTAGGCATAGTTTGAACCGAAGATTGAAAATATCATGTCAAAATTGGGTGTTGCCATTGACAAAAATAAAGTTTAGGCTGGTTTTAATATGTAGATGGCCCCCTAAGCAAATTTTATATACATAATTTAAAAGTAGACTTTATTTCCAATCATTTGGTACCAGTAACTTTCTTCTACAATAATTTGTTGCAGAGTTAGTAGGGGGTGTTCAGTTTTTTTTTTCCACGACTGTACACCAAAATCTAATCAACACAAATTTATGCAAAGTTCCAGCAAACCCGAAAATGTGCAAATACATAAAAGAAAACGTAAGTTGAAAAGTTTCAGGAATAATCCAATACTTTTTTTTTCTTGTAAGTATAGAAGATAGTAAAATAATGCAGAATAGTCGGCATTTGTGGTTTTCTGCTAAAACTTGTCAAGTTAATGTATTTTTCTTTACTGAAGTTAATATTATATCGAGTTATCCACGTTATCAGTCCACTATATACCTGGTAAAGGAAGGATTTTCGCATATACTTTGATTCTTCAAAAGATATAAAGCCTCTTAAAGTTACACAATAAGAAATGTTTCACTAATACGAAGATTAAATTTCCACTCGACTTGCAGGCCAGAGATTGAAAGTCAACGAATTTTTACAGAATTATTGATAGAGGGCCTGAAGGCAATTGATATGTTCTTGATTACTAAATTGCAGGTGCAAAATAATTTTGTCAGCCAATACGGTAAAGATGATTTCAGTATGATAACAAATCACTTGACACTGAAAATCAAGAAGCCATTAAAGGTATCGCAGATAAAGGCGCTAGGATTATAGCCAATAACTTTTGAATAAATGTGTAATATATGGATCAGATTTCTCAGAATTATTTGGATTCTCCTTCATTTTCTAAAGAAAAAAAATGTGAGTTAAGTAGGTTGATACCTTTTAATATTTAAAAGTAGTTTCGATTATATGGAAGACGAATATTTATTTAGAAACAAAATTTGGGTCGCAAATAATTTTAAAATGGGGTTCTTACATTATCATTTCATTAAAGTATAGCACTTGAAAGTAAAATTAGGAATGATCATATAGATGACAAGAAAAAACGAATGTAATAAAAGCGCATACAATCGTATCTCTATTTTTGTAATCTTGTGAAAACAGAAAAAAAAATAGATAAGGATCTTTTTTGAGATTGTCAACATATAATAAAATATAAACTTCAGGGTAAAAATGTATGCAAATCTAAAGACATGACACACATTGTAATGAAAAAAATATAAAATTTTATCAATAATTTGATGATGATTATTAAGCAATTTATTTTTAAAGTAAAATATTTTAAAACATTTGAAATTTTTATTTGGCCAAACAAAAGAAAGGGTTTTTTTTTTTTTTTTTTTTTTTTTTTTTTTCCGTCCAAAGCATAAACTCGATTCCATAAATAAACATCCTATTTTATTTTGTATTTATGGAATCTACAACAAAGTTCTTAATATGGGATAAGGGGTACATCGGAAAACAAAAACATGGTTAATTGGGAGGCATTATCAGGTGCGTTTTCTAATTGTACAAATGGAAAAACTGTCATTAAAATTACTATAAATTAAATAAATAGCTATTATCATAAAATAAAATAACCAATTGTTAACGCAAAAGAAATATTATACATAAAAATAAGGCAGATTTATGGAGAGAATTCTGAAATTACGTACCGATTATTTTTTATCATAATTAAAAAAAAAAAAATTAAAAAAAAAAAACATTGATACATTTTTATTATATATATTTTTTTAGTTGTGATTTTCTTGCCGCAAAATTACGGATTCTACGTAATAAAAGCACTTGCATTACATCTACTTCTTCCTGATTATCCACTCTTTGTAAGCCAAAGGAAATTAGAATAAGCAGGGTGTTTGCTGGTGAGAATTTATCCGAATTTCACCAAATTTTGTATATAAAATTTAAAATTTTTTTGGACAAACTTCTATATTATTTAAGAAAATTTATAGCATTTTTTAAGAAAGTTGAACAGTATTTTAATTATTTATTAACATTTTACCATGTAGCTTTGTACAATTGATTATTAATTAAAAATATATCCTTCTATATTAAAAAAAAGTAATCTGGAACTGAGCCAAAAACGATTTAGAAATGGACCAATCAAATTCTGCGTAGATATTCCGGGTTATTCTCATCGCTTTTTTACTAGGGACTTTTTTGAGAAGCTATTACTTTTTTTTAGCTATCCTACGGATTCGAAAATCATACCACCAGACGCAAAATATAACAAGCTTTCAGAAATTAAAAGAAATTTCACGGTCAGACAATAAAAACTCAAAAAATCCTTAAAAATCGAGTAAAAAATCTTTTATTGAAAAAGTCATTTTTTATATTGTTGCCAATTTCTAAATAAGCGCAAAGGATTATGTTTCATCTCAAATAAAAAAATCCCTGACGGCTCGGCCTACAGGCACAGGTAGATTTCGAAGACGCAGACCGTGGGGCACCTGTTTGTCGGGAATTGCGGAAGAAATGACCTTTTTGCGATGATGCTGCAGTTGGAACCGCATACTTCGAAACCAAACTTGTTTGCAAGCGGAGCCAGCAAGGATTTTTTTTTTTTGCTATAAGAGTTGGTCCTATAAAAAACATGTTAATATAAAAGTTTTAGATAATATTAAGAGGATTTATAATAAATATAAGCGGATTTGAAATTTTGGGATTTGACGAAGTTATGAATTTTTTTCTTCTAAACCCCCCCCTCCCCCCCTTAAGACAATTTTTAATTATATCAAAAATCTGTCATACATAAATTTTCGGCCCTTCTCCTAGAAGTAATAATAACTTCAAACGGATTCGATATGTATCATAATTAAGAAATTATGGTTTTTTTTTCTGTTTTCACAAAAAGTCCCCCCCCTCCTTGGTTCGATTTTGCCCATTAACGAACTTGACCGAGATTTTATGCCCCTTGATTTTATGTATCAGTTTCGAAAAGATGCGGGAGTTGAAACAGCCTACTTCGAAAAATAACTTGTTTGCAGGCGGAGCCGGCAGGGATTTTTTTGTTTTTAATTTTTTTTTTGCTATAACGGTTGGTCCTATAAAAAACTTGTCAGTATAAAAGTTTTAGATAATATTAAGAGGATTTATAATAAATTTAAGCGGATTTGAAATCTTGGGAATTGACGAAATTATGAATTTGTTTCTTCTAAAACCCCCTTCCCTCCCCCCCTTAAGGCAATTTTTAATTATATAAAAAATCTGTCATACATAAGTTTTTGGCCCTGTTCCTAGAAGTAATAATAACTTTAAACGGATTCAATACGTATCATAATTAAGAAATTATGGGTTTTTTTCTGTTTTCACAAAAAGCCCCCCATCCCCCCCTCCTTGGTTCGATTTTGCCCATTAACGAACTTGACCGAGATTTTATGCCCCTTGATTTTATGTATCAGTTTCGAAAAGATGCGGGAGTTGGAACCGCCTACTTCGAAAAATAACTTGTTTGCAGGCGCAGCCGGCAAGGATTTTTTTTGTTTTTAATTTTTTTTCGCTATAACGGTTGGTCCTATAAAAAACTTGTCAATGTAAAAGTTTTAGATAATACTAAGAGGATTAATAATAAATTTACACGGATTTGATATCTTGTGAATTGACGAAGCTATGATTTTTTTTCTTCTAAAACCCCCCTTTTTCCCCCCCTTGGGGCCATTTTTAATTATATCAAAAATCTGTCATACATAAATTTTCGGCCGTTTTTCTAGAAGTAATAATAACTTTAAACGGATTCGATACGTATAATAATAAAGAAATTATGAGGGTTTTTCTGTTTTCACAAAAAGCCCCCCCCCCATTTCCCTCCCCTTGGTTCGATTTTGTCCATTAACGAACTTGACCCTTTTATGACCCTTGATTTTATGTATCAGTTTGGAAGAGATTTATGCAGAATTTTTCCAATTATCGTGGTCAGAAAAAAGTGACATAGATAGATAGATAGATAGATAGATAGATAGATAGATAAAGTTTTGAACTGGGGGTGGTTTTGGGTTCTGGGAGTCATGATCGGCGTAGATCTGCAAAAATTTTTCAAAATTTCTAACTTAGGTGAGAATGTAATAGGTAGTATTTCTTACGAAATCTACCTAAATTGTATTTGCGCGAGACTATTAAAAACAATAATGAAAGTTTAAAATAATAATTAAATGATCACGTGTTGAAAGCAGGAAATAAAGAAAATTACGTCATAAAAATTGTGTTTACACATGAATAATAAAAATAAAAAAGATGAATTAAATGAAAAAGCATTATAACCAGTTAAATGAAAAAGCATTACTAGGACTTCCCTCAAAGGGATTAGTCTGAGTGATATTGCTGAGAACATAAAGTTAACAATTACGATATAAAGAAGATATCAACAAGAATCTAAGTGAATATACAGCATATGATAGACAAGAGACAGATAAAGATACAACATATGAAAAATAGCAAATTAAATGATATAATTACAAAATATCATATATAAATTCATATACTGTTATGTTTTCATATGCATTTTTTTATAACATTTGGCAAATAATCTCATTTTCTTAAACGGGAATTGCTCAAAACGTTAAAAAAAAAAAAAACCGCCGGATCTTTTAAAACGATATTTTTAAAGTCACATAATCAGATTTGCAGCCAATAGCGTATTTTAGCAAGCGTAGTTTAACGCAAATTTAATTTAATTTTTGCAACATTTTCTTTGTGACAAATATCTAAATAAAATATTAAAAAATAAAATATTAAATATTGAAATATTAAATCAAATATTTAATATTTGAATTAAAAAAATTTCCTTTGTTTATTTGTATAACTATTTATAGAAACTCGTATACTTCAAACCACATTGATAACATGCTTAGCTAAAAACGTGTCTACCAGTCTAACTACTCGTATGTCTTAGCTGTGTCTCTCTCCGAACTCATCTGTCTACTGTCTCTCTACTCTTCTGTATACCCGTCTCAGTATCCGTCTGTCTTTCTACCCGACTCTTTAATCGTGTCTCTACCTGTCTCGTTTCCCGTTACACTACTCGTCTATCAACACGTCTGTCTGTCTATATACTCCTCTCTCTACCCGTCTGTCAAGGCGTCTCTGTACTCGTCTCTCTATCCACCACGCTACCCGTCTCCCTACCCATCTCACTACCCCTCTGTCAACCCTTTTTTGCACCTACCTCGCTACCCGTCTGTCTATTCGTTTCGCTACCCGTTAGCTTATCTCTGTCGCTATCCGTCTCTCTACCCGTCTCTCTATCCGTCTCTCTACACGTCTATCTATCTCTCGCCAACTCTTCCCAATATTTAAACAATTTAGTAAACGGAAGCCGTTTATCTGTTATTAAATGCAAACAGGAGTAATTTATCTAAAGAGTGTAATCGGATGCAATTTTTTTAAATACATACATAAACCAGCATAATAATTCACCAGTTTTATTTTCATAGTAGTTTATGTCATTTGACAGTAAATCTCAACTCTTCAACCCGAACTGCGTCAAGATTTTTAAAAAAGCCCCAAGGTCCGTATAACTGGGAAGGGGAATTGTCCTCAGGGCTATTAGATACATGTTATTAAGTTAAGTGAAAGTTTCGTAATCGGGTTCGCAGCCAATTTCTTATGTCAGAAAGGGTGGCTTCACGCCATTTTAAATTCATTTCTGTAACTTTCTTTTTCTTTTTTTGGTGGGTGGTTGGGGGGGGGGGTTCCAAATATATACACTTAAATTCAAACTTTTGCCCCCATGTTAATATTAGTGTTGTTTGTATTATCAATTAATACTTTGTTGATCGAGCTTCATTCGAAGTAAATGTAAAAGACTTCTACAGTTTTTTTTTTCTAGGAGAAAGTTCCGTAATCGGGCCCTAAGCTAATCGGGGAATTTAATATCATTATTGTTTCTAACTCTTATAGAGTTAAAACAATATTGTTGCTAGCATTACTCTTGTTTGTGACCAACCTCTTCTGTGTATCTGAATAGGGAAAAGTTCCGTATGATGTACTGGTTGGTGCCAAAGGCAGTTGTAGAATCTTACAAATTTTTCTAGAGAGCGGAAAAACATGTTTTTTAAAATATTTACAAATATATGTTTATTAAACCATGTTTTTGAGCCATTTTAAAAAATTAAGTACGGTGCTAAAATAAAATTTTATTGCCATTTTCGATATTTTAATAAGAAATGAAAATACATAACAAACAAATTTAACAAAACTAAGCCATTTTTGGGTACATCTCTATTATCCCGTCGACCACTTTTCATAACAAAAAACTATCGCCAAACTAAGATTAAACGCCAAAAATACAGTCCCATTTACTTGATGCCAGAAGCATTATACGTATTTGTTATGCCATCAAGTGGTTTTTAATTCGACATTTGCGTGTATTTTTCATTATGTTTTACTGATTTATCAGTTATTTCATTCATTAAAGTAACAATTGTGTCCTTAAATTCTTATATTTTTTTTATTTTGATATTTCAATGGCAACGTTCTCCCGTTTATTTAGCGTTACAGTTTGGCGATAGTTTTTTGTTATGAAAAGTGGTCGACGGGATAATAGAGAAGTACCCATTTTTTGTGATAAATAATTGTTATTGCCAGGGGGACAAATTGTAAACAATTAATAAGCGAACTAAAAAAATTACCGGAAAAAACTTGTGGGAATCTCAAGAAAGAAATATCTGATATAAATAGCATTTAAAATCTTAAAATGGAGAAGTGGTCCGTATAAAAATGCAAACCATTATACACCTGATATAAGAATTTTTTAATTTTTTTATATTTCCGAAAGCACAGATAAAAGGGTAAAAATCCCGGCACAGATGTCATATACTCACCACGTTGGCGCGATTTTTCCCCCGCCCCTTTGGCGAAAACTGTGTGTTGTGTTTGTTTACTTTTATTTTTTATTTTAATTCTATAGATTATTTTTATATGTATATCAAAATTAATTTAGGCACAGATGTCATATACGCACCAGATTGGCGCGATTTTTCCCCCGCCAATTCGGCGAAAACTTTGTTTTTGAATATTAGTTACAAATACCATACAATAATAGCATGTAATTTTTTATTTCAATATAAAAATAAAATAACGTAATAAATGAAATAGCTCCTATTATTCAAAAATGGGAAATAAAAATAAATAAATGATAGTTTGATATAAATAAATATTGATATATATAATAAAAACAATTTATAGAATTAAAATAAAAAATAAAAGTTAATAAACAACAATTGAAACAAAATAACCGGGTTACCATGTGAGGCATAAAATTGCCATTTTGTTGCAATCGCGCCAATGTGGTGCGTATATGACATCCGCGCCTTTATTTATATCGAACTATTATTTATTTATTTTTATTTCCTTTTTTAAAATAATAGAAGCTGTTTCATTTATTACGTTATTTTATTTTTATATTGAAATAAAAAAATCACGTGTACTATTTGTCACACTATTTGTAACTAATATTCAAAAACAAAGTTTTCCCCAAGCTGGTGGAGGGAAAAATCGCGCCAACGTGCTGCGTATATGACATCTGTGCCTTGTTTCATTTCACATAGAGGTACTGCTCTATTATCCCGTCGACCACTTTTCATAACAAAAAACTATCGCCAAACTGTTAGATTAAACGCCAAAAATGCAGTCCCATTTACTTGATGTCAGAAGCATTATACGTGTTTGTTACGTCATCAAGTGGTTTTTAACGCGACATTTGCGTGTATTTTTCATTATGTTTTACTGATTTATTAGTTATTTCATTCATTAAAATAACAATTGTGTCCTTAAATTCTTATATTTTATTTATTTATGTATTTTGATATTTCAATGACAACGTTCTCCCGTTTATTTGGCGATAGTTTTTTGTTATGAAAAGTGGTCGACGGGATAATAGAGAAGTACCCACGAGGCTAACGAAAAAGACAGGCTACCGCGGTGCATTCCTCTTATCTTTTTTTACAGACCGCTAGAGTGACGTGATGCTCTTTTCGCACACCTGCATTGGTGGATTCAAGCATCACGTGACTCCCGCGGTCTGTAAAAAAAGATACTCGTAAAGCACCGCGGTAGCCTTTCTTTTTCGTTAGCCTCGCTCCATACCGAGGCAAGCGAAATATTTTTCTCATAACATCTTCATATTGCATTCATTTCATTTAAATATAAATCTTTCACTGATTTCATTTGAAATACATACATTAAAAATACATGTCTTTCACTCATTTAATTTAAAATACACGCCTTTCACTAATTCCATTTAAAATACTAAAAATGAAAAGAAAATAAGAAATAATGCCACAAATCGAAACCTTTTATTTAAAAATCAAAGAATTGTTCCTAACATACACACGCGAAATAAAAAAGCTGCTAATGGTGTGATTTACGCCAAATCTCTAATACTAATACTACTCTTACTAATCTCTAATACTTTTCAAACAGAAAAAATTCCAGATTAACTTTCCATTTTTATTAAATTGAAATATATTTTATTATGCTGAATATTAGTGCTTGCATATTTTTTTGCTCCATGTATTCCATGAACTTTTCAATTCCGATTGTCTACGAAAATCTCCCGCCGGTGAAAATGACGTACGCACAAAATTTAGTGACGTATGTACTTTAATTGTGCTTTTTTATCTATTTTTTTAATATAACTTCCAAACGGTTTGACACTTATTCTTGGTAATAAATAGACGACGTTGTCACCTTTATAGGTACCTGCTGTAAAAATTTGAACGAAATCCGTTAAATATTTTTTGAGTTAAGCTTGACGAAAGGTTTTAATATCCATCGTAGCTATATATGGGGCAAAGTAATACTGCGCTGTGTATGAGTCTTCGTTGCACTCAGACAATAATCTGATTACAGAAGAAAGTCGCCATTCGTGATATCATCATCATCATCTTTTTAAAACAGGATACATTACCAGGTTTTAAGAGGCTGTGAAATCAAAACGGGGGTTGGTGAGCGTAGCGAGCAGGGGGCAGAGTCCCCTAGTATATTAAAATTAAATTTCGTTCAAATTTTAGGAATACAGCTACAAATACATTTATGTTGAAACATGTGTCAGTTAACCAAGTGTGTCAGATAATCTGGTGTCTACTATATTGATTTATACAAACATAAAGTCATTAGAAAGTAAAAAATGCAAAAAAAAAAAAAAAAAAAAAAAAAAAAAAAAACTATAAAAGCCGAAGAGAGAAGCAGTTTAACCGAATAAATTTTTTCCTCAGTTTGTGGTAGTGCTTTCAATTTTTTGAGTACGCTATGTGCTGCTTTTTTTGCCCCCCAGAAATAAACATGAAATGTTTCTGGTTGGCATGAGAAGACATCTGTATTACAGATGAGTTCGGATCCTGTTCTTTCGGAGCCCGGGCACGCCCGAGCCCGACGATTTTAAATCCAAGCACGAAACATTTTGTGTGATCAGAGCCCGAGCCCAATACCGAAAATGTGCAACAGGGGAAAAAATGACAACATTTAAAAATTGTTTCAAAAGTAATATCTCATTTTAAAACAAATTTTTACATAGAAATAATTGTTAATCTCTAGCACAAAATCCATTTTAAGAAAATATATACCGGGTGATCCAAAAGTCAAGACGAACTTAAAAAATGAATAATTCAAAAACGAATCAAGATACAAAGATACGGTTTGCACCAAACGGATGGAAAAGAAACCAGGTTTTGTGTGGCAACGAAAAAAAATAGTTCTTCTTACGACCAAAAGATGGCGCTATAGTGTTTTATTGCACCAAAAGATGATTTACAAATGAAAAAATGTTGACAACTTACAAGTCAGCTTAATTACAGTTAATTAGTACTACAATAAATGTTCAATGCGCTGTCCATCATTCAGAAGTACAGCTGTGAGACGAGGCACCACACCGTTCACAGCATTTAATAGCATTTCTTGCGTTATGGCAGACACATTTTGGCAGATGGCATCTTTCAGTGCTCAACTATGGACAGCATTTCGATGCATACAAGCTTCGACTACCATTACCTGCTGCAGTTGCTCATTTTTATATCGTTTGTTGCTTTGCATAATCCTACATCAGAAATCCGACAGCGCCATCTGTTGGTCGCCAACAGAACTATTTTTTATTTCGTTGCCAAACAAAACCCGGTTTCTTTTCCATCCGTTTGGTGCAAACCGTATCTTTGTATCTTGATTCGTTTTCGAATTATTCATTTTTAAAGTTCGTCCTGACTTTTGGATCACCCGGTATTTAATCATAACAGAAGAGAATTTTGGTATCAAATAAAAATCTACTTCATACTTAAAAGGATTGGGATTCTCATATATTTCCTCCCTCCACAAGAAAATCTAATGGACACATTAACGAAGTGCATTTTATGAATAAATGGATGAAATTTGCAGAAATATACTGAAGAATCAAACAGTGTTTTTCAGTTTCCTGTGAAAGAAATACATCTTAAACTCTAATATCGATTCCTTCCTCATAATAATCTATCGTGATTGTCGTGTTCCTGAAAATCAGCCTAGAATAAAAAATTTGACACACTGTTAAAAATTTGCAGCAAATTGTCCAATAATTTGACCGTTTTATAGAAAACTGTTACATAACCGTAATATAACTGTATTCTGACCCTATTATTGCCCCTATTATGGTGAGAATAGAGTTAAATTACGGTTATGTAATCGTTTTCTATAAAAACGGTCGAATGACTGAATAGTTTGCTGCAAATTTTTACAGTGCATCGCCAGCTGAGAGATCCGATGCTTTTATAGGAAAAGAGGTCTTGGAAAACATTGCTCGATTGATTTCTATCGAATAACAATATATGACAATTCTACGAGGCGCATTCGGAAAGTAAGTACCGTTTCATTCTAGCGCCGCCGCAGCGCCGCAATGGGCGTTCCGCGAATGCGCGTTAGTCTTCCTTGTTCACTGGCTCTCAACTGACGCCATTTTCGTGCTTTACGTTGTGTTTTCAATTTGCTGTGCACATTTACACTACATCACACATTTACATAAGACAATTACTGATCCCGCCGACTATGAGATCCGTGCTGTTATTCGAATTTTGAACGCAAGGAATGTGAAACCGGCAGAAATTTATCGTCAAGTTAAAGATGTTTACGGTGAAAACGCGATGACTACGATGGAATGGTGAGAAACTGGGTTAGAAAGTTTAATGAAGGTCGAACAAATGTCCACGATGAAGCTCGGAGTGATCGGCCTTCCGTTGTCAACGATGATCTCGTAAGGAAAGTTGATGAAAAAATCCATGAGAACAGACGTTTCACAATGACAACGCTTCCAGACCAATTTCCGCAAATTTCACGAACTATTTGGGGTGTTGGCTGTCGTCACTGGCGAGACGTTTCTATGAGAAGAAGGTATAGATAAGCTGATCATCCGCTACGACAAGTGTTTGAACATTGGCGGAAACTATGTAGAAAAATAGTTTAAGTATGCTCTTTCATGTAAAAGTAAAATTGGCTTGAAAAAAAAAATGTTTTACTGGGTTTTTTTTCTAAACGGTACTTACTTTCCGAATACGCCTCGTATCTACTTACGAGTGAATGGTACTTCGTGAATGTGCAGAGCAGAATCTCAGCATGAGCAAATCTCATGATGAAAAATAGATATAAGAATTACTAAAGTTATTTTCATATGAAGAACGATTATGACTCGTGCATAATAGAAGAATAAAAAAAAATGGCAAACCTCAAGCTAATGCTGGTTGACTAAAAACAGAAGAAAATATTCTCTTCGCGTTAGACCTCTAAATATAAAAATAAAATAAACGATCCAATTAAGAAATATCCTACAGTCACAAACGAAAATCGAACTAACAGTAAATTCATTGTTCGCGCCTCTTTCAATTGGTGCCATATCAAAAATTTAAATTATTATAATTCAGAAGGGAAATGAAATAGCAGACTGATATTTTAGGACATGTTGGAAATAGTTACAACACACATTAAAAAAAAAAAAAAAAATCCTTACTGTTATCATGTACTTTCTCCTCATGATATATATATATATATATTTGAAAGATTGCTAAAATCAATTAGCACCATTATATATATTTAAAAATATATACGATACCAAAATGCATAAGAATATATAAATCAAGATGAATTGTTGAAATTCAAAATGAAAAGATATCAAAAAAGACATCATAAATAACATACATTCATAATTATTTGCGCATATGCAGCATAATAATTTGAATGCTAATAATGCATTTGGGACTTGATAATTCTGTATAAATTCCACAAATTTCATTCAGTCTATTTTATTCAATTTTTAATTTAATTTCTACTTCTTTTATATCTACCCTATATATATAAAATCCTAATGAAACAAATTTGTGAAACGATTTTATGAAACGATTTTATGAAACGAATTTATGAAACGATTTTATGAAACGACTGATTAAACGACTGATTATGTTTCAGGGCTATTTTTAATAAAATATTAAACGATTGATGGTGAAATTAATACCAATTGTCCATAAAAATCCGCGGATTTCAAAACTGGTAATAGAATTTTGAAATTGGAATTAGTTTTCGAGATATTAATTTTTTTTCTAATTTTAATGACATTTCTGTAATGATGGCAACTAATTACTCAGTCTTTTTGTGACAAAAAAAAGGGAAAACATTGAAAAGGATCCCGATAGGGATTATTGATTTATCTTTATTCGTCATTTTCAAATTGAAATTGAATTTATCTTTTATTTCAATCGTTAATGAAGACAAGATTGTGATTAAATTATGTTTTTCAGGGGAAAAAAAAATCACATTTCTATCGTCAGGATTCAATCGTCTGTCAGCATTTAATTTAATTTATAAACTGAAAATATTTTGAATAACTCGTCCAAATGACGTCATTTATGCAAACGCAAAAGAAAGGAGCAAAAAAATATTTATACAATTTGTTTAGCGTAAAATGTCCTTTATCCTATTTTATATATAATCAGAAGTAATTTGTATAGAAAAAACAATAATAATATACGTATAATTAAAATACGCATATAAACAAAAAAATCGTCGAATTTGTTTCCATGGCTGTTTATGTCATTTGGCACCAAATCTCACTTTCTGATGCCCGAATTGCGCCAAGCTTTTTAAAAAAGTCAAGACCCTTATAATAGAAAAGCACCAAAAGCTCATTGGGTTTGTTTTCATAACTTTTGGCAACAAATCTATGTATATTAACGAATCTATCCTTTTTCGAAGCTCGAATTACGCCAAATCTACAAGCAAAGGATCCTATACTGGAAAAGTACCCGATTTTCTTATGGACAATATTCAAGTGACATAACAAGGTGTAAAATTATCGCGGATTGCAAATTTGTTTAAATATGTCATCAATTGATGCCGAATAAATGCAGGCATGCATGCACAAAATATTTAATTAATTTTGTATGATAAATAATTTCTAGAAAATTCGTATATACATATTAATAAAAAATAAATTAATTTACATATTTAAAATAACATGAAAATATGCATGATGGTGCACTAAAATAGAGAGAAAATTAAAACCTGTTACTGAAAATATCTATAACATGGTACTTTTCAATACCGTGGTTCTTAATCTTACTCACAAGCAGATGGAATTTTTCTCATCCTTAAACGCAAAGGAAGAATATAATACAGATCGTTGTTATAAAAGACCGAGAGGTACCCACAATTTAAACCTAACCATTTTATAGAAGCTGGTTTTCAAGTCGTAATTGATTTTACTTATCAATCCCGAAAACAGTCGTCAGTTGTCGCAACAGCTGTGTATGAGGCCACGGTAATCAAAAAATGCCCCATTAAAACGTTAAAAGCATGGCAACCCAATTACAGATTTACCAATATTTTTAAAACAAAGCACGCTGTCATGTTTTTAGAGGCTTCGAAGTTTGAGCGGGGGTTGGCGAGCATAGCTCGCAGGGGGTCGGCCCCCTAGTTAGTATATAATATCTATATTCATTGTGCTGGGGTTACAATTTCGTTGTCAATAAATTATTACTTCCTTAAATCATAGTTTCAAGTTTCAGTTGGAGTTATCGTAATGTTTCATTAATGGTTATATATATATATATATATATATATATATATATATTTAAATGACATTTATATCATTTTCAGTATTTTTTAAAGTACCTTTTCTAAAAAACAACAACATATAAATCCATAAAAAATCCATATCCTAATACAAAAAACTGCGTAGATTTTAGATTTTTTTTTCTTCTATTTGCAACATCAAAATTTGCTTCAACCTAGCACAAAAATTTAGCAGTGTATATGTTTATCGTAGGATATGTTTCTGTATGTTTTTATGAATGAATATTTGTGTAGACATGCTACGTTTGAAAAACGTCGCTTCGTGAAGATACTCTCGAAAAGGATTTGGGAAAAAAAGGGTGGAAATTTACCTATGGAATTTTCTTCCGAGAGATCACTAATGGAGGGAACTTTCTGAACTGTCATGAGGGCTCCTTCAGAAGAATCTTCTAGTACTTCTTTCTTGATAGACTCTGGAGGTATTAGTCCTATACCCCTTGACGAAAAGTTCATCATGCAGAATCCTGTAAAAAAATGTTTACTGTTACTGTAAAGAAGTTGAGCAATAGAGTTTAGTTTATCATGATAGTAAATTAGCATTGGAAAGTTTTTAAATTTTGGTTTATAAGTAATTATGATCTTTTGAAGAGTACTGGTTAAAAGAATTTGTAAGACACTAACAAGTTTTTTTTTTTTTTTCAAAACCATGCAAATTTTCAGTCAGAAGAAATATGTTATTTTTTTGTCCTTATCTTAAATGTCACTCCTCCCCACACACACTCTTTCTGTCACGTTTCTATCTTTTAAACAGTTCTGTTTTAAAGACACGCATACTCAAGAAAAATATAGGAATGTCTCAGAAAAGCTGAACATACTTATATGGATACTTATCTGCATACTTATATGGATTTGAGATTATCATTTGCATAATAGAACTAGTATGCTGAAGACTTCACAAAAATTTCTTCTTTATCATACTAATATAATTTATCAATATGAAATTTAGTGCATTTTTCTTAAACTCAATATGGAACTACAGTGATCAGTAAATAAAACACCTGGCTCAAAAGTGTCCTCTGCTGGGTATTCAAAAGTAAAATGGGATCAACATATACATTTATATTAATAACCTCAAACATAAAAGTAACTGCATTTCTACCTAATAGGAAATTATATCCAGCTATAATGTTCAATGCATACAAGCATAGCAAAACAGCGTCCACTGTTGAGTGATCAAAACCAAAATTGAATCAGTCTTTCATAAGCCAGCTTCTTATATGTTAAGTTACAATTGCAATTACATCCCAAAGAGGCCGACATATAGTTGTCACGTATATCGCACATAGCACTGCGTAACAGATTCACCTTTTGAGATAGATTGGATCGAGAACGCTGTCAAACACAGAGCATAAGCGATCGCCAAAATAGGCTAATAACCGTCGCATGCACGAACGCGTTGCTTCTGAAATCCAAATTACGGATTTAAACGTTCCGGAGCATAACTGTGGGACTTTGAGTGAAACATGCAATTTCTGCCAAGACTTTTCATACAAAAATCGCAATTATTTGTTAATTGTTTAATGACAATAATGAAGTTTTATAAAATGCATCACATTAGCATTTAACAAATCTTAACTTGCCATATATCAAGCCTCGATCTTATACCGATATGTCATTTAGGTTCAACCGTAAGAACTTCCCTGACCTTTTAATTCTTTAAAAGTAAGTGTAATAATTTTCCCTGACCGTTTCATTTTCTAAACGTAACTGTTTTGAAAATACTTTTGAAATTTTAGCTCTTACTTAATTTTTTTACAAGTTTTTAGTATAAATAAATACTGTTCAGTCTTTTTTTTTTTTTTTTTTTATGAAGTCCATTCTACTGTTATATTTTCAATGACAGTCTGCCCGGGCAACGCCAGGCGGGTGAGCTAGTACAGGAAATAAAAATGCGTTCGCAGAAGATTTTTTTTTTAACAAAAAAAATTGGTTCAAAAATTGCCTATAGATGGCGCTGTATGCATAATATGAAGCAGATTTATGCAAATCAGGCTGTCAGTAAAACCCCTCAATGCACACAGATTCTTCACTCGATGCCAGCAATATGCTATCGTTACCAGATCAAGTGCAATTGGATAAATTCTTTTACAAGAACGGGGAATCAATAAATAGCGCATTGAGAAAATTCCGCACGGCAAAATGACTGAAGACGAGAAAAAAACCTTTTTCATATGCAGGGATACTGAAGTTTTTTCAAACGCTTTACATAAATGGGTCTTTTTGCATACATCTGCTTCATATTGTGCATGACCGCGCCATCTATCGGTAATTCTTTTAACCACAAATTTTTTTGGTCCCACCAGTGGCTGAGAGGTTCTGCTCTCAAAGCAGGTAGACGGGAGGTGCTGGGTTCAAACTCCTGTCGCGCTCGTCGTTCGGAGTTCTCCGTGGTTTTCTTCGAACCTTGCCGTAAATACGGTTCTGATCACTTAGAAAGACCCCCACGGAGGGCACTTTCCCAGGGCCTATATCCCTCGCCCTCGTGTAGATAATCGGCCGTCATAAAATCAACCAACCAACCAACTTTTTTTCTTATCAAAAATATCCGTTCTCCCCCAAATTACATTCTTGCAAACCGCAATTTTTTAGCATCATTTGTTTCTTTTTAATGAAATTTTAAAGTTTTAACGAACTTATGACGCATACCCGATATTTCATTCTTATCTATCTATACCAAAAATTACCATACATACAAATGCTTCATACATGCATTTCAATAATTACAGAACAGAAAAAAGTAGATAACACAATTCAGAGAATAATATCTTACAGTTACCATTCATTATAATAATAACAGTAATAATAAAATAAGTTTTAGTTATTACTGTAACTGCTTATAATTATGATTCTTGTAAATTCTGATTGTATATTTCTTTTTTTTCTTTCTTTTTTTTTTTAAGTTAAAAAATGAAAATATAATGCTAACCTGGTGCCCCTGACTAGGTCAAAACCCTGGTCCTGGCCCCTCTAGCCCATACATAAAGACGGTATTGCATGTATCCTATGTTGAACACCCGATTTTTATAAAGGCTGCACAGACCAGTTTCTCTATATATTTAAAAAAAAAAAAAGTATCCACCGCCACCACAGCCGCTATCAATGCATTTTTTTTCCTTGAGGTCTTTCTGAGCTAATATTCAGAAAACTATTATACATAAAACATGAAAATTGGTAGTTTTATAGAGAAATGTTCGACAAATACGCTGAAGCAGACAGTTTTTAAATCGAAGAATTATTTAAGCAGATATTTAATATTAAAGTCGGTCAAAATAGTTCTCTTAAAAAAATTTATAGGAACGAAAACTATGCACAGGAATTTAACCATAATTTAAAAGGATATAGTTGACAAGTTTGCGGTGTGCAGAGTGAAATTATTTTTTTTATTTGACTAATTTTTTGAGGCTTTATTTTAAAATTTTTATTCAAATTTTCATTATTTTGATGGAGATTTATTTCATATTTCAAAAAGTCTATTATTTGAAATTGTCAATTTGTAAAATAGCCACATAATGATAGTACCTTTCAATTAAAAAATGTATTTACATGTGACTATTAAAAACAGAAATAAAACTTTAAAATAATAATAAAATGATCACATGTTAAAAGCAGTAAATGGAGAAACTTACGAAATAAAAAATATACTTACGCGTGAATATTAAAAAGAGAAGTACTGTATTCCCCCGCATTAGCCAGCATGCCGCAAAATTCGAGGGAGACCAGGTTTTTGAATATTAGTACATATTTTGAGACCAAACTCATTTTCCTAAGTGGATTGTAAACTATATAGAATTTTAACATTTTCTTCGTCTAACTTATCATTATTTTTTTTAATAGAGACTTTGACGTCATTTGCCTATGAATTAATGAAGTAGGGTTTTAGCGTGAAATGTTTTTTTAGAGGGCAATCTCCGGAACTACCGAACCGAATTGAAAGGTAAAGGTGGCAAAATGATTGTGACCGACTCTACTCTAACTCCAACATAGGCTATATTTTATGTCGGTATCACAGCCCCCGAGTGTCTGGCATGAGCGAAAAACGTTCTAAAATTGTGATTAGCGTAACACCGTTGGGGAAATAAACTTGAAATTTGGAATATTTGTTACTTTTAAGATGTAAATGCCCCGAACCGTTTCCAAAAAAATATTTTATTTAAAAGAGTGAAACGAGCGAAATATTTGTTTAAAAACTTTCCAAATTACGATGCATGGAATTGTTAGGACATGAATAGGAAATTTGACATGATTGTTACTTTTAAGACGTAAATGCTCGCAGTGAACATTTTTTAATAAATTCGAAATTAAAAACAGTGCAAAAGCCAAAACTGTTCCAAAATTAAAATTTTTTCGATACCGTTTGAGATAGAAACATGAAATTTGACATGGTGGTTATTTTTAAGATTTAAATACTCGTTAAGAACGGTTTCTAAACAAGTAGTAATTTAAAAGATCGAAACGAGAGAAAAGCGTTCTATGAGCGTTCTAAATTATGATTTATTTGGAATTGTTAATGCTAGAAACTTGAAATTTGACATGCTTGTTACTTGTAAGGCATAAATGTTCGTATAAAACAATTTCTAAAAAAAAAAAAAAATTAATTTAAATGCAGGCGTAAAAAAGTTCTAATATGGCGATTTCTGTAGGGGAAATTGTCTCAAAATGACATACTTAGGTAAAGTGACATACCTTATGTTTCTTAACATTGTCGCTAGAAGCCAGCAGTTAACAATATGCAGTTATGTTGTGGAATCCATTTGCAACGATAAGCATTTAATGGCGAAGGTTTCAAGTTTGTATTTTTCATTCCTTACTAAGAAACTCTTTACACCTTCGTCAGAAATTTCTGGGGACAATTTTTTGGTGGTAATTCACGTCTGTTTCATTTCAGTGATTACATATCTAAAGTATAAGTAGAGTAGCTGTTTCTTTTTAGATTATTTTCTGCACGTGCGAAAATTTATAAATGCATGTGTTCTCGAATACTGCCTCTGTATATACAACATACCGCCTATTGGGATAAAATGACATAGTATGTCATTTTATCTTAATTCTGTTGCTTGGTGGTAATTCAAGCCAGATAAGTATTGGTGTTCTGATTTATGCTAAACAGAATGGCATAATATTGATATCCTTCCCGCCTCATTGCGTGACATGCTAGCTGGCTAAAGCGGAAAAGAATGGCGTTTTCTGTGTATGAGCTGAAAAATACCTTTCAAACTTGGTTTTTCCATTAAAAGTACGAGAAAAGAGGATGAAGACTGCTTTGCGCGCACGAGTTGGCGTGAGAGAAAAATACCGTTATGCTCATTTTTAGGTCAGTTTTTGTACAAGAGAAAAAACGAACAAACTAAAAGACCAAATTAAATAACTTGGTCGTCAGGGTCGACCTGGGATTGGTATTTGTCAAGCCGTGTACTTACCAATTATTATATATACATAAAAAAACCCTAAAATGTTAATTTTGACTTAAAAAATCAAAAATATAAAATTCAATCTGCAATATTTCATGAAATTATAAGTATGCAATCTGATCATTATAAATCTTTAATTCGTTTAGAAAAATTGTGAATAATTGTAAATGACTCACGTTTAAAATATAAGCAATTGGCATAGAAATGTTAAACATGTTTACCTGCTATTTTACGAAAATATTTAATAGATTAATTCAAATGATGTACAAGCTGATTCAACTCTAAGGTAAATTCTGCTAATAGCTAATTCCCAAGCCGCTAGTTTTAGAAGTATAGTTTTTCCAATTCCAGAAATATTTCAGATGTTCTTCTTCATCAAATGAAAATTCATTTATGTCCAAGTAATTACTTTTTTTTTAAGTTACGAAATTTAAATTTTTATACGGTTCCTGGGGTCTTAGAAGTTATATTTAGAAAAACATTATCCATGCTCTAACAAGTTAAACACTAAAAAGTCCCATCTTCTACTACCCAAGTTTACAGAGTTATGGTACATTGAGTTTTATGAATTATCAGAGTTTTCTGGCACTAAAAATGCGTTTTCCGGTTTTCAGTACTGTAATTGCTATAATGATATAAATTATAAGGAAAAAACCCACGAAATTTATAAATTTCTATCAACGAGAATAGTAGGCATTAGAGAAAGTTATTTTTGTTGAAGGGCGTAGTTTTTTCTCTAAGGATTCCATAGTTTTGTCTATTTATAATTTTTAACTTTTAGGGAGAGAAATAGTCTATGTTTCGTCAGATTTCTGCTTAATAAAAATTTCTTCAAAACTCTCATCCCCTCCTCTTGTCAAAATTTCCAGCACCCAATAGTCTCCTCCTGAGTACAAAGTTAAAAATCTTAAAAATTTTATTACATTTTCTGTCCTACTTTTTACCTTTGTCGAAATAAAAAATAAATAATCATCTAAATTTACTATTTCCTCTTCACCGAAATATCGGTTTCTCTTTATTATCTCCGAACAGTCTTTAAAAATTTTGAACAAAAAAGAAAGTTGTGCCCTGTTTGTCAATTTGCAATCATGAAAATAAACAATCAATATTCAATAACCTAATTTGGGGAAGGAGGGGAGAGGGAGTTAAGCAAAAATTTTTACATTTCTTCTTTTTTTTTTACTTTCTTCTATCTATAATAGAAGAAAGTAGTGTAATCGAAATTTTTTTCGACTTCCGGCTTTCGACGGATTTACACGTTTTAGGGGTCAGAGATTCCGAAAAATATGTTTTTACAAAATGTTTGTCCATCCGTCTGTCTGTCCTCATTGTATCATCGAAAAGTGTATGAAGTTATGCTTCCAATTGAACCATTTTTTTTCTATGTTTTAGGCTATGGGCAGCAGGTCCCACTTGAATTTGGGGATACTTCGACGAAAGGAAGCGCTGTGATCACGATTTTTGTTGTATTTTCACTTTTGTATAATTGAAAAGTGTATGAAGTTATGCAGAAAATTGAACCAAACTTTTTCTGTATATGTTTTTGACTATGGTTTGCAGGTGCCAGTTGAATTTGGGTATATTGCGTCTGGAGGAGGCGCTGTAATAGCCATTTAAAGATTTCAAATTCAAAAAGATATAAAAAAAATATAAATTAAAAAAAAAATTACGTTAAATGTTCGATCTTGATCCAAGGATTCCAAAGCATTTTTTGTTTTACCTCTATCTTAAAAAATGGCTGAGATTTAGCAGGTTGAAATTATAGTGTGGCTGATATTTTGAAACACTACAGCAGGATTCTTCCATAAACGGGTTTAATTTATGAGTTCTAGTGAACATGGTTTCGCTACATTTTCTTTCATTGTTGCAGCCATTGTTTCAACACTTACATGCTAAACATTAACACAATATATTTATATTCGCCAACGACAAATTCTCGCCAAGCTTGGCGACAATTGGCGAAATATCGTCAAATTTGGTGACAAAAATACGTTGCCATATATGAAGATGATTGGCTATGTCTGTCTAATTTGGTGATATTCTCATTCAAATTCAATATTGACGAGAATTGGGAATCGGGTTCCGAGCATTTTAGCTTTGTGTATTTTCACTAGAATTAGCTAAAATCTCAAAACCAAGCAATAGGGAGGCTATCTTTCTATCTTTTCCTACCGGTACAGGCCAGAAGGACTTTTCGTACTTTAGTATAATACATCGGCTGCTCGCATCCAGGTAACCCGACGATTCGCAAGCAGCTAACGTACAACAGAATGACGAATTTTTGTTTTTTGGGCGGTGTGATAGCGAATTTTGAAGCATTAACATGTATGAGATAGCAAAAAGTTTTGAGATTGGCATATCCGACTAGTATTTCTTTTACTTTTGAGACTTTTACTGCAGGAAGATTTTGGTGTTAATAAAGTTTCTTGTAGCAAGTATAGTAATTTTCAGCCACACGGTCTTCATGTCGCAAACTGCTTTTTTAAATAACTATGGTGTATATGTCTTAAACAAATATAAGATTTTTACAAAACAAGGCCTTTTACGAGCCATAGAGCGCAGTCATTTTATTGTTTTCTATTTGTATTCATGTGATTTTGTATGTATTACAACGAAACCAATTACAAAAAACTCTTATTATTGAATTTGATTTTAATTATTGTTTTTCTGCACATAAAAAAGTGTTTAATATTCTAATATTATTTAAAATGTACAAACATTACGTCTGTTTAATATATATTTAAAAACAAGTTTAATTTTAATACAGACACTTTTTTTTTCAATTAAAATAGACATAAAACATAGTAATAATATGATAATGTAGAAAATCTATGATTGGTTCCAGACAAGATTCTACGGCTTACCAAAAATACACAAACCTGGGTATCCATTAAGACCAATCACAGATTTTACACGCTCTCCACTATACTAGTTATCTAAATACCTTGCAGAATTTCTAAAACAGTCCATTTCTATTTCACTCTACAGTTTAAATTCGTCATACAGATTTCTTGAAGATCTTAGAACATTCGGGTTACCCCAGGGTCATGTTTATGGCATCCTTAGACGTAATTTCCCTCTTTACTTCAATTCCTCTTGAATTCACTGCAATGTTATTAACGAAATTTGGCCACAACTAGAATATACAACTAATATGGATAAGGAATACACCATGGAGTTGATAAATTTCTGCGTGTCCTCAGACTACTTCATTTTCAATGATACCTTCTTCAGGCAGATAAAGGGAACTCAGTGACAATAGCCGAATTTGTGATGCAATACATTGAAAACGAAATCATTCCTAAAACGTGGCATGATATAAAACTGTGGAGGAGATATGTTGATGATGTTTTCCTGGTTGCGAAAGATGAAGATATTCCTAAAATTCTAGAAATTACTAACTCTGCCTGTACCTGAATACAATTCACAATCGAATTTGAGTCTAATTGCTGTTTACCATTTCTGGATATCTAGTATATAGTGCGAACGGAAGATACCGATATTCAACACATCAAAATCTCTGTTTACCGTAGGTATACCTACTCCGGAGAATACCAAAATTATGCATCAGAATACATTGCAATCCATAAAATCGCAGTAATTAAAACTTTAGCTACCAGAGGCTTAAAGTACTGCAATGAAGAATTATTTATAAGAGAAATAAAAAGCATTTTCGCAGATCTACAGAGAAATGGCTATCCTCGCCAATGGATTAAACGAGTTTTTTCAGAGCTGGTGCATTCGACTACTATGACCCTTCCTCCATACCAACGTCAGGTAAATAAATCTTACGTATCCATCCCTTATTACAGATAAAGTTGCAAAAATCCGGTTTATTCCCAGGTTTATTTCCAATAGACCCGGTTTATTCCTAGGTTTATTCCCAAAAGACCTGGTTTATTCCCAAAAAACCCAGTTTACTTCCCCAAAACCCGGCTTATTCCCAGGTTTAAACCGGGTTTTTTCTAGCCTTTGCAACTCTAATTACAGACGTTTTTCAGAAAAAATCTTAGCATTCTTCAAGTCATTCAATATACAAACAGCTTTTGTCCCACAGAGACAGTTGCGAAATTTTCTGTTTAAATTCAGGTACATCTATCCGTTTGAACAACAGAAAGACCTTGTTTACAAAATCCCATGTAAAAACTGTGAAGTAGTATATATTGGTGAAACTAGTCGCAACCTACAAACACGAATTCGAGAGTATAGAGTATAAACATGCATTCAAATCTAAGAACCCAAACTCGAAATTCATTTCACATGCAAAAGAAATGGACCATTTACTTGACTTTGCAAAAACTACGATTGTTGAACACAATTGTAATGTCTACAGAAGTCGAATTTTCATTGAATCCTGGCACACGAATTCAGCAGCTAATCCAATTAATGATGCTGGAAACATTCCAGCTGAATATTCCGTTCTTCTAAAATGTTAACTTTTAATTTTACTGCAATAGTTGTTTTGGTGCAGGTTTCAAGCGAGTAAGTTGTTTTTTATCATCTTTAGTGATTGTATATAAACTGTATTGAAGAGGGGTGGAGTTTTCACCCGAAAACTCTACATTTATTTTTAATGTTTTATGTCTATTTTAATTGAAAAGAAGATGTGTTAAAATTAAACTTGCTTCTAATATTATTTACATATGATTAAAAGAAAAAAAATCTAAATTTTAGTGAAAAAAAAAATGTTTTAGTGCAGCAAAGAACTACGTAATACAAGTTAATAAGTATAGTCATTTTATTTAAAACTCTATAAAAGAGTAACCAATCAACCAACTTTGAAGCATAAGATATTTCAGCTATTAACTTCTTTTAACAGTCATGTGTCGGTTAGCCTAGTGAAGTTACACTTTCGCTGTTCCTGAAGTGAGTCACTTGTGCACTAATAGTGAGCACCTGGTCACTATTAGTGATTCACGTTATTTCTTAAAATTTAGTATTTAAAAAAATAATTACATCACTGGGATTAATTACTTCTTATATTTAACTTTTTAATATAAGGCATGTCAAAAGTTAAATCTGAAATTATGTATACTGAAACTGATTAAATTGTCAAAAATGGAAATATTCATTTCTAATTAAGATATAGAAAAGAACAGTGCCATTCTAAAGGATTTCCCCAAAACTGATACAATATATGCAAAAAAAAAAATTTCGCTCTAGTTTCAAGTCTAGAGATATTTTTAGAACAGAACAGTGGATTATCATTAATATGAGAAGAAAGCCAATTGAATATGATCGTTTAACCTTCTGTACTAACACAAGAATTTTGTAAAATTCCGAAAAGCCTAAGGTGAAAATGAATATAAGAGTTTCATAATGTGATGATTTTATAATGGCATGATGATACTTTGTATTAGCCTTAGCGTACCTTTTAACAATTCATTGAAATCTGGACTTAGAACTGAACCGAAAACCGGAAAAATTTGTTATTTCGAATGAAACAGAAACCGGAACTGGAACGAAATTCTCTATTAAAAAAAAAAAAAACGAAACGAAATATTTTAACTAAACCAGAACAAAATACATTATTGTTGGAAGGCCTGTTTGAAGGAGAGAATATTGGTAAGAATAACTAATTTTAAGCGACTGAAACAAATAGCTATCTGGCGCTAAAAAAACAAACCAATGAAGAAGGTCACTAATATCTTACAATAATTTGATTCGATACCACAGCCTTGATTTTTTTTTGTTTCAATACTGGATCAAATTTACTGTGAAAGTAAACTTTTCAGCCAAATTCGAGTCCATTTTATTTTGCTTCTCTTAAACAATATTTCAAAAATTCTATAACGTGCGCGAATGGCAATCCATAGAAAAAAGTCAGGCATTATATTTAGTATTTCTCTCTTTTGTGGTTTCTCCTTCTGTCCTTTTAAAAAATGAACTCGGGTGAAGTTTGCATCCCTCCCCCCCTTTAAGGAATGTAATATTGTTGTAAATCATTTTATTTGATAACATCATTTGCATTTGAAAAATATGTGTAAAATGTTTAGTAAGCAGTACTAATACTAATATCTAACTATAGCATACTAATATCTTCTCTTATATAAAGAAAGTAACCAAAAATATGACACATTTCCCAAAATTATGTAAAATCAAATTGCTGGCGTCTTTTTTTATATTTATATATAATAAACCACCAGTATAAAAATGTACTCGAATATCTTTAGAGTAGCTCCCTATGTTATCAGTATGTAAGTAAAGAGGGAAAAAAGTCATTCATTACTGATAATGCATTGGAAATGTTTAATATAAGTACAAGAACGTTATTAAGTTTAGAAAATTTATCATTGATATGGAACTTTAATAAATTTTCTCTAAATATTATGCTAAGTCTGTCTTCTTTAAAGAGCTATTCAACATAAGATGATATCTGTAGAAATTTTTTTTACAATATTTACTAGCATATTTTTTGTTTTTTATTGCAAATCAAAACTAAAGAAACGAAGAATATGATTGTTTTAAAAATTATGTATATATAAGTATTTATTAAATATGAATGCGAACATTGATTAACTATAGAACTATTTAGAAAATGGCTTACGTACCTATTTCAGTATTTGGGTTATCGGAGAAAAAAAAGACGACAAAAAGGAAAATTTTAATAGCGAGGCTATTACAGTTTGTAAAACGATTTAAATATTTTCGCATAGCACCTTATGAATAGATCCGACTTGTTTGTAGAGCGCTGTACACGTTTTGAGAAACAGGCAATCAAAACAGGAAAAATGCATACCGTCAACAATCAACAGAGGAACATGATCTGTGTTATCCCTGATGTATGCGTAGATAAAATGGTTGGAAAATTTTTCTTTTTTTTAATTAAGTAATTTTTAGAGAAGGAATTTTACATTAAGCTCTTTAAATTAGTTTATTATATATAAAGAATAAGAACAAAAATGTTTAAGCAATTACTGATATTCTAAAATAAAATTAATATTGATGGTCATTGTCAATGGCAGATAGCTAATCATTAGAAGGAATTGCATATACCAACTGTTCTCAAATTAAGGGTCGCAAGTCAATGGTGGGTCCCGGATGATGTTTTGGTGGGCGTGGAACGGTCAGACACATTTTCAAAATATATGATTAATTTTATACGCTGCAGAAATATAAAAGAACATATTACAATTTTCAAAGAAATAATATAGATAAATTGCGAAAAGACAGTAATTTCTTGTGTAGAGAAAGGCTTTAGGGTAAAATTAGCAAGTTTAAACTCTGTCACAGACTCAGTACATCGGTGCAAAACATTGCTATGAATCGTATTGATTTTGAAATCTTTATATATGTAGCATTTTGACGAGGTTGAGATATTACGATGAATAATATTCGATGAAAAGATGGCAGTCCTTCAACGATATAGCAAGTTGCAGTCGATCTTAGTGAGTATGGCGAAGTAGAAGGCAATGAAATGATTCCACCAAAGTTTTCCAATAAATCCAGCCAATCTCCAGACAAATAATTTTATTAGAAGACGAACAACACAGAAACAATTCCCAACGGTCTAAAACTTATAGCCCTCGGGCTAACGTTGCTTCACTTCATTGAATTAAGATGTTACTGGGCCAGATGAATATTCTACGGAATTAAAAATACCAGACACATATTTGTTTAGCTTCCGAAAACGTCAAAAATCTCTCGCTCCGACCAGTGCGGGCGAGTTTTGTTCTCTCCGCGGAAACATACACAGAATTACGTCACGAGCGCACGACCCAATGAGTGAGAAGCTAGCTCCAGCCCAACGAATGAGGCTAGAGGGCGAGGCTAAAACAGTAAAGAATCCCTTACTTGGGTGCGGACCAATTTTGAAGTTAAAATCCCAAGCGCGCGAAAGAATCAGAGCAATAATAATAATAATAATAAAAAGAAAATGGCTTTTAAAAAAACATTCGAAATGAGAACGCGTCTCAGAATTTTATAGATTGGGGAACTGATAAAAGCTACAAATGATCTTAAATTTTAGATTAAGATTTGGAATAACATAATTATTAATATACGGATATTTACTTTTAAAAGGACTTTAAATAGGAATAGATATTATTTAGAATTAAGGAAATACTGACTATGACAGAAGTTAGATTAATTTTAAAAGATTAATGCGAATAAAATGGAAGGATACGAAGGAAATAAATTTTTTATATAACATATATATTATACGTTAATAATTAAAAAAAATTCTTACATAGCAAAAGAAGATTTTGTTTTATGATTATTCCACTTTCACTTTAGGATTACCTATTATTGTTCTTGTATGTATACTTTGCACGAATGTTCGCCTTTTTCATAGGATAGATTATGTAAAAGACAATACTTAAATATTGGGTGAGTCGCGTAACAATAAAGTTTTGGGTATCACTGGCGTAGTAGACCTATATGGATTCAAAATTGCAGATCATTTTGATTTGCAGACCAACTATTTTGCAGCAATCAACCGTGTGTTCACTTTTAAGGTCTTAGGATTTTGATAATTATAAAAAAAGAGGGGGCAGAGGTAGTTGCGTAACTAGGATTTAATTTCGGAAGGGGAGGGGGCTGACTTCAATGTCGACAATGGTCTGAGTCTGACGAAACATATTGAACTGCGTTGTAAACAGAAATCATGCTTGACAATAAGGCCGTAGCCAGAGAAACACGAAGGAGGGGGGGGGGGAGGGTGAGGTAAGGGGCCGAACCCGAGCCTCACCCCCCACGCCGAAATAAGCTGAAAGGTGATAATGGATTGTTTCATATACTTTCATTAAGTCGTTGTAGCTTATAATCTATAAAGTTGTCTCCTTCTTCCCTAAATTCTGGCTACGATTCTTGCTTGACAATAAATTAATTTTGCTTGGCACAATCTCAAACAATTTTTTTTTTCATAATTTGTTTTCTATTTTAGGATCAATTCCCTATTACTGCCAAGGCACGCGGGGCACTTACCCAGAAATCACATATTTGAGGGGCCCAAAAATTTACGGTGTTACAAATCAATTTTATTGTAAACAATCTTAATAGAGTAAAAAATTAAAATTTCTAGATTCATTATACAACTTATTTAAGCTAAAATTGTCAGTGATATCATAAGTGTATCTATAATTTTTCTTCTCATTTGAATATTTAAGTTTCTCATAGTGCGCCCAATTTATTTCAGCTTCTTCATATGCGTTTTGAACTTGTTTAAAAATGTTTTAATTTTATGACTATCTTATTTATAAAATATCATTGTCTTTGGGTTGCACATGTTTTTAAAGTTCGTCCAACATTAGTTCATGTTTATTTAACATGATATTTGAGTCTGTCAAGTTAATTTTTACGAAGAAATTTCAATAATAATAATAATCCAACTTCAGTTCACATTTATTCTCAGTCTTTCATTTAAATGGGTGCGTTACATAGTTTTATTCATTCACTTCTCATTCACAGTATTTGTAAAAATGTGATAATCTACGATTAGGGCCAAAAATATTTTCTGTTGCCCAGGGATCTGTTCAGGATAAACAAACTTTCTTTGCAGAATCTCTTTTTTAATACCAACAAAAATTTAATTCAAAATCTTAGGGGTAGCAAACATTCCTTCTTGATCTCCCCCTTGCCCCTTCGCTTCTTATACATGCTCCTGGGATTTTGATCAAACGTATGGCTATTAACCTTCAAAAAATATATATTTAAAAAAAATCATCAAATTTGTGAAGGAAGGGACAAGTTAAGAATTAATTGGAAACTAAACATCAGATTTCCTTTTTAAAAAAGAGTTATAGTTATTGAATTATGGCTAACAAAAACTGGACTTTAAAAAAATAAAAAACGGTTTTTGGAGATTTTTTTGAGGAGCCTTCCTCTTGTATGAGTAACCCAAACGGCTTGCCGTAAAACAGGCTCAATTTATATAGATACTCGGTGTATATTCAAAACATCTTAACATGCATGCGAATTCCAAAAGCTTTTAAAATTGAAAAATTATTGAAGAAAATATTTTGAATAGTATATACATGGATTTCTTTTTTTATTAGAAAAAGAATCTGAAATACCAATGTTAATATAAAAAAAAAAAGCCTGTTCTTCAATACCCAGTGCATGGATAATTTTTGCAAATTCTTCTGTATAATCAAAATGTCCGAAAATATATTTACACCATTTCTATTTCAACTTCGAACGACATTCAATTTACTTCAAAGTAAAATTTGTAAGAAAATTTATTTTTAACCTTTGCTTATTATTAGATGTTTACGTTGACAGTGAAATAATTTTAATTTATTTAATGCTTTCTTTTGTTAAATATTTCAAATGGAAAGAAAGCCGATACTTAAGTGTGTCATGAGAAAATAAGAGCGATTAGAAAAGAACACTATTCATAATATTGTACTTTCATAGAAGAGTAATTAAGATTTTTTATTTTTGCTGGATCACACGTACACTGAAATATTGAAAAGAAATCTTCCTTTAAGGTAGTTCTCAAATGATCTGCTCATCAACGTGAAACTTTCTGACACATTTTTAAACACAAAGGCATTAGATTGGCAGGCCTGACTATAGAAGAGATTTGGAATCGAAATGAGTTTTCCATTTTTTGATAAATAGATTACTTATCGAGTTATGGGATTCTGGTAACGTATTAACGACTCGTTTTTCGCGCTTCTCAGGTTGCCGCGTCGGGAATCCGATTCAAAACGTCAACTTCGACAGTACTTTCTGAAAGATTTTCTGCCTTTACAAAAAAAAAGGGGGTGGGGGGGGGGCGTGTTTCGATTGCACAGTTTCTGAATAAAAAAACCTGTCACTTTCATGCGTTTCCGAGCAAAAATGAATTAAAAATATGTCATAAAGTAGTCAGTTTGTATTTGAGAACAGCCTTAAATCTAGAAAAGCACGTTACGTAAATAGAACTAGTTCGCTAGTAAAAAGACCTGTGGGCTGTATGCTCTGATGTCAATTTGGACTAATATGTTGTTAAAAAGAAGATAATGGGTAGTCTGTTGTATGACAAAAAAAAAAAAAAAAAATACAAATTTATCTCAAAGAAAAAAACAGCACTATTTTCATGAGATGTTCGACTATTCGGGAAAAAAGGGGGGGAGGGGGCTTTAACCCCATCAGCCGCCTTCCCCTTTTATATATGCTCTGATGTCAATGTGGACTAATATGGGGTTAAAAAGAAGAAAGTGGGTAATCTGTTGTATGACAAAAAAAAATACTAATTTATCAAAAAGATCGAAAAAACAGCACTATTTTCATGAGATGTTCGACTATTCGGGGAAAAAAGAGGGAGGGGGCTTTAACCCCATCAACTGCCTTCCCCTTTTATATATGCTCTGATGTCAATGTGGACTAATATGGGGTTAAAAAGAAGAGAGTGGGTAATCTGTTGTATGACAAAAATAAAAAAGACTAATTTATCTCAAAGATCTAAAAAACAGCACTATTTTCATGAGATGTTCGACTATTCGGGAAAAAAGGGGGGAGGGGGCTTTAACCCCATCAGCCGCCTTCCCCTTTTATATATGCTCTGATGTCAATGTGGACTAATATGGGGTTAAAAAGAAGAGAGTGGGTAATCTGTTTTATGACAAAAAAAAAATACTAATTTATCTCAAAGAAGAAAAAAAACAGCACTATTTTCATGAGATGTTCGACTATTTGGGGGTAGGGGGGGGGCTGTAACCCCATCAGCCCCCTTTTCCTTTTTAGGTATGCTCTGATGTTAATGTGGACTAATATGGGGCTAAAAAGAACAGAGTGGATAGTCTGCTGTATGAAAAAAAATACAAATTTAACTCAAAGAAGTAAAAAACAGCACTATTTTCATGAGATGTTCGACTATTTCGGAAAGAGGGGGGCTATAACCCCATCAGCCCCCTTCCCCTTTTTAGGTATGCTCTGATGTCTGATGTTTGTGGACTAATATGGATTTAAAAAGAAGAGAGTGGTTAGTCTATTCTATGACAAAAAAATACAAATTTGTCTCAAATAAGAAAAAAACAGAACTTTTTTAATGAGATATTCGACTATTTCTGGAAGGGGGGGGGGGCTGTAACCCCATAAGCTTTCCCCTTTTTAGATATGCTCTGATGTCACTGTGAACTAATATGGGGCTAAAAAGAAGAGAGTTTGTAGTCTGTTGTATAACCAACAAAAAATTACAAATTTATCTCAAAGAAGAAGAAAACAGCACTTTTTTCATGAGATTTTCGACTATTTTGGGCGGGGGGGGGGGGGGGGAGCTATAACCCCATCAGTCTTCTTACCCTGTTTATGCTGTGATGTCAATGTGGACTAATATGAGACTAACGAAAATGGCTAGTCCGCTGTATGACAGAAAAAAAAAATAATCTAAAACAGAAAGAAAAAAGCACTTTCTTCATTTTACTCTTGACAATTTCGGGGGGGGGGGGGGGGAGGGGGCTGTAGCTCCATCAGCCTTCCCCTCCCCCTCTTTTAATAGGCTACTGGACAGAGGTTTATTGGATCCATAACACTATCCCTTTCATGATACGATTACATTTTCGATTAAACATAGGGTATTTATCTTATCACAGATTTAACAAGCACATTAACCACTTGCACAAAGCGATTTTTAAAACATATCACGTGCTATAAATATGGTATCGCTTGCTTGATGTCTCGAAAGAAAAGGGAAAGATGCTAATTATTAGAGCAGCGCAACTTAAGAAGCTATAGAACAGATGATCTTTAGACCAAAAGTGAGAAACATACATTTTTTTCTTTATCTATTTTATAACCAGTTACAAAAATTTTTTTTAACGCATTGGCAGTGAGTGCCCTAAGATAAATGCAAAGCACAGTCTGAGTAACAATTATTAGTTAAATGAACTGCGCATTTTAAGCCATGCCTCTGTCAGCATGACCAAGGTCAGCTGTTTTGGTGATGGCTGGAGGGGGATTATCAAGTGCTAAAATCTTTTTCAGTGAAAGCAGAACAATGGTGAATAGCAAAGGTGACCTATCGACAAGCTTAAACAGAATCACGTATTTTGGGCGTGAGCAAATTTAGTGACAATGATGCGGATAATTTATTCGAATGCGACGGTATATTTTCAATGAAATTTATCATCATTAATGTAACATACAAATTAACGGAGATCTGAAGGGCATAAAACAGTTAGAGCTGTAAAATATTGCAAGGTTAATGATTGTCCGCAAGCCTATAGTATCAAAAATTGTACATAAAACATGCTGAACTGTACAAGTAAATAAGAAAGCTGATAAAACACTGTGAATGATGTAAAACGTTATTGTAAATGAGACATTTAACCCGTAATTTGAGGCGTCCGTTTTTTTAGCATTGCGAAGTCAGAGACTGATTGCTGCAGAGGCGAACTTCCACTACTTTATCCGAATAGTTCTTTTCGCTTCATTTATGACAGAGATTTCGTGTTAAAATAAAGTGACGAATACTACAGAGGGAGTTATCACGCTGTAATCAAGCTCTGTGTAAAATATACATATAGGCAACAACGAAGGGAAATTACAGGTTAAAATAACTGTGTTTGAATTTTTCTTCGAGATTTCTCAGACATTTTTCTCAGAGATTTCCCAGACATTTTTCTCTGAGAGGAATTTCCACAGATCTGGGAGGAGGGGACACTCATGGAGTTCCGGAGAGAAAATGTGTATTTCTCGACAATTAATAAGCAGGAAATCCGAAATCTTCGGGACTTCGGGAGCAGGAGCATTAAAGTGTTCCTGCTCCGGAAGAATTGTCCTCTTCGAGTCCCTCTCCTGATTGTTGGATTTATCACTAGATGATATTGCTTTAGGTTTTTCATAGGACACTTTGGGTAAAAATAATTAGTACTTCCGTGTTGTAGCGGTCTCTACAATTACGATTACACCAAGGTTGCAGCTATGATTTCGCCAAGATCATCGCAAAGCTTATATATACATCATATTTACGCATATATACACTCCAAACACTCATATATGTGGCATATGCGTCAATTAGCCTACGATATATACATCATATATGTCTTATATACTTGTCATGTATATGCATCATATAGGCGTCATATATGACTATACCTTCGCCATATCCGCCACGAAATGTTACATACATATACATCATATATTATTATAATGTCATGTATGCTTTATAATTTGGCGATAAATATTGGTCGCTTGGCGATTCATCCTTGGGGGCCGCTATAACACGAAAGTACCAAATAATTACTAGTTGATTAAAATGCTGAATGTCCGTGTTTAAGCTCCTGGTAAGCCATAGTTATATATGTACAGTGTACATTCAGTATAGATAACTCATTATTGATGTAAGATAAAATATGCATACCTCCACAAAAAACTGTGTATCCAACTCTTTGTACAAACGGTGAATTAAGAAAATGTTCTGCAAAGGAAGGTCTCCTGTTTCCTCGGGAAACCAAAAGTTTTTACCCGGAAGATTTCGAATTTTCTATTGTGTTAATGCCTCGAAATACATTTAAAATATGACAAATAAAACATAAAAAATAAGAAGAGCAGTATTATGAGCACTTCATATCGGGGAAAAAATCAAATTCATATAATTAAAATGCATTATAATTTTTTGAATAAATCTATGTTTCTTATCTTATAGAATATAACACATTTTAACAACCTTCAAACAAAAATCAATCATAGAGATAGTAATTATAGATCCTAAATTATATTGAAACAATTGAAGCATTTTAGAAACAAGTGGGTAAGTGTGATCGAAGATCGCACAAAGGGTTTTGTTTAATATCCATTCAAAACACTTTATCCTTTCTTTAATAAATCCAAATAAATTTCATTTAGCAATCAAAAAAATAATTTACCCGTCTATTTTTCTCGCTTTTTCGAATATCTAAACCAGCCCGATAGCGGGCGAAGCCGCTATTACATTCTGTCATAATAATATCTGTCATGTGGACTAAATGCGATATTTAAAAGAAAATAATTTCAAAATTAAACATGTTGTACACCTTCAAAATGTTAAAATATACGAATATTTCCGTAATCGGGTTTTTATCATGATTCAATACGTTCCTCAAATTCATATATTTACTACACTAAAGACGTGAGTATAAAACATCACAAATTTATTGAATGGTGTATACAAACGTTTTGTATACACAATTCAGTAAATTTGTGATGTCTCATACTCACGTCTTTAATGTAGTAATGTTTCATGGTGTAATCGTCCAGCATTTATATTATATATTTGCTATTCTCTATTACTCATATTGATACTCGCTTTGTATTATTCTGAAACATTTAAAAAATCCGTTAAACTTCCGATATGACGTCAGATTTTCTTTTTAATTCTCTAATGACTTGACATTAATCTGCTTTGTGTGCATACACATACTCATACTCCTTGTATTATTGAGAAATCTTTCCGTTTTATTACCACCCCCATGGCAGAGTGTACGTGACGCTGCGACAGGTGTCGCAGACTTTTTAGAGCACCTGCAGACTAAAAACATACAGCGATGCCGCGGACGCGCTTATAGCGCGTAAATTACGCGAAAAAATGGCAAACTTCGTCGAAGGATCGTTAAAAAAACGACGAATTTCGGCGAAGAATCGCCGAAAAAACACGAAATTCATTTAAAGATAGCAAAAAATGACTAATTTCGTTGACAGATCGCGAAATAAACGCAAATTTAGTCAAAAGGCCGTCAAAAAAAACACGCGTTTCTTTGAAGGATCGCGGAAAAATGCGAATTTTGTCGAGGGGTTACGGAGAAAACGCCAACTTCGTCAAAGGATCGTGGAAAAAACTGTTAATTTCGTCGAAGGATCACGGAAAAACGGTCCATTTCGTCGAAGAAACGGCAAATTTCGTCGTCGGATTGCGAAAAACTGAGAATTCTGCCGACAGATCGCGAAAACACGGCAAATTTCGTCGGAGGATCTCGAAAAAACGGCAAACTTCGTCGAAGGATCTCGAAAAAAATGGTAAATTTCGTCGAAGTATAACGCTAATTTCGTGAAAGGTTCACGAAAAAAACGTGAATTTTGTGAAATAGTCCCGGAAGAGATGCAGCATTCCTTTAGAAAACAGCAGACACACAAAGTTCTATGCTTATTAATATAGGCATAGTTTTTAATCTGAAACAATATACTGAACTAATTTTTGAAAAATCGGGTTAACTTGAAACCAATTTGCAAGAATCTACACTCAGCCGAAACATATTTTTACACTCGAATCAAAAGCAGAGTTAATCCGACCTGCAACAAGAATAATTATTGCCGAGAGGGGATTTTCTCACCTCCCCCCCCCCTCTGCTGTAACCTTTCAGAATGTTTGCTGTGAATTTCAGAATTTTTTTTACTCAGAAAGGCTGATAAATGTTGATGCCTTAATTAATTAGCACTACAGCTGCAACAGCAGCAAGAATAGCTTTATATGATATATTGCGTATTGCAGACTATTTTTGAAAACATTATTAGCGTTGCAGACACTTGAAGATAGTTCTGCCACTGGGATTACCACTATGACGTCAATCAATTTTCTTTCATATTAATCTTTTTTTCAATTGGTGAAACTTTTTATTTCATTTTCATTTTTCACGTGGAAATCTTCTGATAGAAAATTAATTATTGTAGAAATAATTTCATCGTGGATTTTTAATTTTTGGCATCTGCTATAACGAAAAATGTTTAAATTTAATAGGAAAAGGCTGTTAGAATTTTGGTTTTTTTATCTTTATTTATTAAAATAATACGAATTTTTCAAACTTTAATATTTTGAGCTCTTCATAGCTGGTATTCAGATTTATACACAAAGTTTCAACTCTGTAAGTTACATAGTTTTTGAGAATGACTCTGTGACAGACAGACAACGGAGTGGGAGTAATAGGGTTTCGTGAGATGAACGAAACCCTAAAAAGAAAAACATATTTGACATCCTGGATCCAAATGCCAATGCTTATCTACCCACCTCCTTTTGTCGCCAAAGTTGCGAATTTTGAAAAACTAGCCAAATTTGTAGCCAAATACAGGCTAATATTAGTTCTATACCGGCTAATACGACTATTTACATAACAGAGGGCCATGATTCACATATGACTGTAAAACTTGTTTTACAGCAACAGTAAAATAGTATGAGTAACAAAGCCATTTTCAGATATTTGTAACAAAAATAAAATTTCATTCATTTAAAAAATGTACAATGCATTGGAAAGTATTTCATGCAATAATTGCTCATAGGTGGTAATATATTTGGAAAATTTTGTGTAGTCCTGTATAAGAAGGATATCTTACTCACACAATACACTAAAATTAATTTCAGCTGGAATTCACATAATACAATTGAAAATGCACTTCTAGCAATTACCGCCCATAAAATGTAATGCATTCGAAATTTTTGTGTAGGCATGTAAATGCTATTGTGAGCCTCAGTAACATATATCATTCTGTTCGAAATATAACATCATTAAAATTTACTTAAAATAGTTATAACCAAAAGACCGTAATGTATCTATAAATACTTTTACCTGTCCTTCAAAACGAATCATGAATGTTAATGAAAACTTTTTCAATAGGGAACATGTTTTCGTGAACTTCAATAAAGCATATGAATTTCGTTAAATTCGAAATAGTATAAAGCCATTAAAATGCACTTTAAACGATTAGCGCCCATTTGAAATCTTTTATGATCCCATTTAAACAAATCATAAGATTCTGCGCTCGACAATTTCAATGGTGCATGAACGCACTGCGATAAACCTCATATCAATTTCGTTGAAAATCATATGTGCGAAAGCTAGTACAGACAGACGAATAGAAGTCGAATAAAGTTATTAAAGTAATTATTTTTGAGTAAATAAATTTAAGGTCAAGATTTCTTTGAAGTCTAATTCATTTAAATTCTCTGTCACTATATGATCGTTCATCCCCTTGTCGAATTCAATAAACGGTTATTGTTAACTTGAATTGAAGATCTTACTTTTACTTGCAATCATGAATAATATCGAAGGGGGTGCTACAATGTACTGAAGAAAAAACAAATGATATAAAATAATCCAAAAACATGTGGAATGGTAGAAACTGACAATGTATTTTGTACAACATCGAAATGTTTTTTGTTATTTTGACAATTAACCTCTTGTCTGGTGGAAAATATTTGAGAAAAACGTGGCAAAAATGGATTTTTTTTTCCTCTAACCTCTTGTCTGCGACGCCCGAACTCGGTTCGGGTGACGCAAATGCGCCAATTTTCGAATACCCGACCTGAATTCGGGCAAGAGAAAAATCGGTGTTTCAATTCCGTGAAGCCCGAACTCAGTTCATTCAATGCTTAAAAACAATGCAAAGGAACTTTTAACTTGCGAAAAATTTATATATCTGCCTCAGGCAGGTATATAAATTTTTCACAGAATTTTTCACGGGCTTCACGGAATTGAAACACCGATTTTTCTCTTGCCCGAATTCAGATCGGGCATTCCAAAACTGTCGCATTTGCGTTCCCCGAACTGAGTTCGGGCGTCACAGGCAAGGGGTTAAAATACTTTTGGAGAGCATCCTTCAGTTTAAAAAAAACTAAGGCTGTTCTCAAATCAACACTGGCTATTTTCTGACACATTTTTAAATTCCTTTTTTGTTCGTAAGCGTATCAAATTGACAGGTAATCTTATTAATAAACTGTGTAATCAAACTGTTTTTCTGTTTTTAGGTAAAGGCAGAAGATTTTTCAGAAATTGCCGTCAAATTTTGCGTTTTGAACGGAATTTCAGGACGCGACAGCGCAGGAAGAAAAAAACTGCCGTCCTCAGACAATAATTGCTTGTAACCGAAGATGTAGTGCATTTATTGGAAAAAAGAAAATTGTTCGTTAACAAATCACTTCGGTGGTGGTGGTGGGGGGGGGGGGGGGAGAAGAGAGAACAGCCTTATGGAAATGAGACGAATTTTTTGTGTAGCTTTCGTTATTTATTTAGACACAAATAATTCATATAGAAAAAAAAAAACAAATTTGGCATAGATAAATTTGCCTCAAACTTCATATATTCTTCAGAAGTGAAACTGAAAAAGAATCTTTAACAACCACTTCAATACAGAGTCCATTCGATACACTTTGTCCATTTTTTCATAAAAAGTCCGGGACGCTGTACAAAAATGGGTAAAATAGATGAATTGGACAAAATTAAAATTTACTGAATTTGCATCTATTTGACATGTAAAGTTACTGCTACAATGTAAGAAAATTGTGTTCTTACATTTTGTTTTAACAATAAAAATGTATTAAAAAAATCATTTAATTAATGTAATATTTTGTTTATAAGTGATCAAATTTAACAAAATAAATCAGTTGTTTAATCTTAATTGCATTATAATATCGTATATTTAAAAAAATAGGCATATTTCCTATTCATAGTACGAGTACAACATAAAGCTTAAAACGAACAGGGGAGAAAAAAAAAGCCTGCTTTCACATTAGTTTTTCGTTAAACCTTATATATAACCTTATATAAGCAACTTACAATACAAAATTGTAAACAATTGTATAAAAATATTTTTAAAATTACATTTAAAACATTTTTGTTAGGATTAATTTTTTTTCCTATATTTTATTTAATTTGCCTATATTTCCTTTAATATATTTTTATTGTTTGCTTGTTATTTTGTATTTATCGTTTTTAACTACTGAAAAAATTGTATTATTATTATACATTTTTCAGTGTTATTGAAGCTTCTGTAAAGTAAATCGTATAAGTAATATACATATATTGAAAGCTTTCATGCATATATCAATAAGTCATTTAACGCGCAGTTTCCATTTCTATATGTAAAATTTTCTTTATTAATACTAGCTAGTTATTTCTTCATATGATTTTTTTTAAATAAGATTTGAGGCTTTCAAGCATTTTATAAACTTATATATTTTTCAAGGATCGTCTACATATAGACATTGTAACAAATATTAAAATGTCCAATGCTAACATCTAATTTTCACATCATATTTGAATTTTTCTGTAAATTTTATCTTTGAATATCAAAAGGAAAGTCATTCGGTCAAGTAGTTTAGGTATTAGTTTAGGTTTAGTAAATTTGGATTCACATATTTGAAAGTCTCTAGAAGTTGATTTCTGTCAAAAAACTCATAGGTGACACTTGATTTTTTTTTTCAAAAATTAATTTCAAAATTTCATATATTCAATATATATATATGAATTGTAACTTATGCACTTTTTTATAAACTTATGCATTTTTTATTATATTTTGAGATATTGATTTCTATAATTTTCAAATATGTTAATCTAAAATTTCAGCTCATTCCGCCAAGTAACTTTTGAGTTATGCTTAAAAAAACTACCCTCATTGCAATCTGTTTTGCAACTACTAAAAGTGAATTTGACATTCGGAGTTCCAAATTATTCCTAAACTACCTGAGTGAATGACTTCCCGTTTGGTATACGAAGATAAAATTTACCAAAGGATTCAAAATTAGGTGCTAGTAATGAAGGGGGTGATGTACTACTTTTACTTTGAATCACTATTTTTTTTTCCAGTACTGTACATATTAAACTTTACTCTGTTTCATAATAGCTATTTCCGTTAGCTTATATAAATCATATTTTACATTAAAAATGGTTTTAGATTAATTTACTTTATAATTTTCATAAAAGTAAACACAGTCAGAAAAGTTCTGTTTTTATATATAGACCATATAATATAGACATATATAGATAGGGGATATATAGACATATCCCCATTTGATAAACTGATGAAATTAATGGAAAGAATCAAGATAAAATTTATTAATTTTTAAATTCTGCTTTTTTTATTTACAAGTATTAGTTGACTGAAAGGAGACAAAATGGACAAAATTCTGGACTTTTTTTTCACCATGGAAAAAAAATGGACAGCCCTGGTTCAATGTATGTCTGTTTGGATGGGTTGCTACATTGTTCGGGAAACGATAAAAATTGACAAAACTGTTCTATAACCGTTTCTTGTTCGATCTTATACGATGCAGCTGAGAACTTAGATTTGTTATTTGAAAATCATGTAGTTTTCACTGCTTTAATTGAATCAGTTTTTGATAGAATAACAATAGAAAAAAATCGTGTTTTCTGGTAATTAAATGAACAATAATTTTTCTCAAGGTACCCCATGCATTTTCACAGCTACGTATAAAGAAAGATAATTTTAAAATCCTACGTAATGAAAAAAAAAATTGTAACAGCGTATGGGATGGTTTATGAGCAAGCAAAATCAATGTACAACAAGCAAAATCAACGTACAACAGATAACGACGCATACAAGAGGAACGTATTATGCAGAATAAACATAAATTAGTTGAGCAAAAAGAACGATTTATTATGCGTAGTTACACAGCCAAACAGAAAATTACACGTAATTATAGCAGAGTCCAACAGTAAAATTCTTGCCATATATTTGTGAGCATGTTCACTTCGATCAAACCAAATGCAGCGCTTATGGTAGTTACTTTGTTCTCCCAGGATTTATACTTCGTTGGGAATTTATAAATGGGAAATCAGAAATAATTAGAGCCGTGAATTTACTGTACTACCAGATGAAAGGAGTCCACAGTTGCGTACAGATACATCTTTTATTACATCCAGGTCCGTGGAGTTCGCATAACAAGGCCGGCTAACAATCGCCGGTGGCTAGAGAGGAGGCATAAGCAATATTACATCTGTTGTCTACACAGCGCAAGAGCTAAATCTGAGTCGAGAACTCTTACAACTTTCTCAGCTCGAATGAAGCATTGGCGACACAATAGCAATAAAATTGGCCAAAAATATCTATTTCTGGCGATACAATACAGCGAGGAGACACATGTGGTTTTTATCCATTAGTATTAAGTGAATGGGATTACGTCAGAGAGGAATTATGAATTTTTAACGCCAGTCCGATTAAAACCGCATAATGGAACCCGGTAAATTTTTGAGGGAACACACCCTAAAAGGTTACAATCTAGAACAGGAAGATGTGAGCTAAAATTATCCCAAACAGGCGCCGGCATACCATATATGGCAAGTAAAAGACCATGGGAATAATAATAAGACGAAATAACTTTTACATGCCGTGAGAAATGATATCAGATGATGATCCGTTAAATACAGATGTAAAGTGCATCTGTGAACAAAGATTTCTAACTGTTGCTAGGCACAAAGCTTTCTTTTCTTTCTTTTTTTTATAAAGTAGATGAAAATGTGGTCAGAAGATTTTAACGAGCGAAATAAAATGAGAGCTTACATTTTAGGCAACGGAACTGAGAATAAATAATTTTGTGACCAGACAATTAAATTTCAAGTTAAACAGGAACCATATACCTTAAAGTTGGGGAGGGGGGCGATTTAACATATAAATTGCATTCTAAATATATGAAGTTAAATCTCCTTCATAGCGCTGATTCCTGATTTCAGTTCAAGAATTGATTTCGGAAGCGGCGGACTCTAAATCTGATCTTTAACAAAATGATACACTGAAATCTAGGGGTGAAAGGACTGTATCATGAAATCATGATGGCTATGGAATAAGGAGGAGCCATACATTCACTACCAATCCAAACTGAGACTTCAGTATTGAGATAAGAAGTATATTCAACAATTCATGATACAATACTAGTAATATGCCATTGCACTGGTAACTTACACTTAATGTTTTGAAAATTTAAAAGGACTGGTAATCGTGGTGGTCATGGAATCACTTAATACCTTCACTACAAATCCAAACTGAGATTTCAGTATTAATCTCAGTGGTAAGAAGTATATCTGCCGATTCATGATACAATACTAGAAATCTGCTGTTGAACTAGTACCTTACACTAATTGTTTCGAAAATTAAAAAGTACTGGTAATCGTGGTTGCCATAGAATAACTACTTTTGCCTTCCCTATCAATCCAAACTGAGACTTATCAGTACTGAGGTAAAAAAGTATATCCGCAAACTTATGATACAATGCTAGTAATCAGCCATTGAACTTATACCTTACACTAATTGTTTCGAAAATTATGCAATTACGAAATTGCCCAACTAATTTCTGTCCATACTGTATTATAAAATACTTTATTGTAGTCTCAAACAAGTAAAAAAAAAATTACTAAAACATTCAGGCGCGCTCTTGAAATATAAAATAATGCCAAGATTCAAATTTATTACTTTTAATTCAATGCTTAAAATTTCTTTATCATTGAGCTGTAAAATCTATATTTAAAATAAAGAGAATTTTAACTCGAAGCTATTGTTGATTTTTCACATTTTGTTACAAGCTATTTTGACTTGATACATTAATTTGCATTTCAAGGCACGACTAACATATCATTAGAGATGCGGGATCTGTCATAACTCTGAAAACGTTTAATCCATTGTTGCGAAAATACTTCATCGACATAGTCCTAATAAATAACAGCACTCTGACTATTGAAGTGAAGTGAACGGCAAGCAAGCGTGACGACTGAGCCATCCATTAGGCGAAACATGCACTACTAACTTTGCAATAAACGCCAGGTCGGCTTGTAATGAATTGTTCATAAATACCTAACTAGTATTCTCTAGGAATTGTTTTTAAAGCAGACCATTGTGCATTTCGGTCTGCACAAGAGAGAATTACGACTTCATGTTAAAAGGTTCCGATTACAATGAACATTTAGCTACCTCTAAAATAAAGGTGAAACCTTCAGATTTTACATAAAATAAACAATCGTGTTCAGGGACATTTAGTTTTGAGACTACATCAAAAATAATTTATACACAAACACAGAAATTTGTATAAGGTTTTGTTAAAATAAAATAAATTACATATCTCAGTTTTTTTTTTTTCATTTTATGTGAAATTCTACGTTGCGATTACTGGATTGTCTTACATTAATGGCATTGTAACATTCTTACATTATTCACTGAATAATTCAAAGTTTTAGCATTGTGTCTGTGTCCCTGTTTAAGTTTTTATTACAAACAAACATTGGATTTTAAATAGTAATTTCATTTTTTTTAAAATCAGTTTCTCAGATTTTTTACAATTTCATAAATATTTTATTATGACATAAATCAATTATGTACCATATTGCATTCGAATAAAATGAACCTGCTTAAATTGAAGTTTTGGATAGATTGAACTTTTTAAAAGTTTCTTGGAAAGCGCAACATGTTGTGAGGAAGCCGATTATAACGAAGTTCACATATAACGAATAATTTCCACTCTCCCTTAAACTTCGTTATAAGGGGTTTCCAATATGCTAGATTATCACCGCATACTGATTCATAATTTCAATGTATTGAAAACTCACGCAAAGTTTGGCGAAATCGGATTAAAAAATCCATTTACGACAGATACAATATGAAATTTAGTCCAATTATCTGTTATTAATGAGATCTGGGACCTTTCAGATTTTAACATTTGATGAAAATACCGATTTTGAAATTCGTATGCTAAATTTAAATCTCATAAAATTTTCAAAATCATACTTCCAGAAGGTTTAATACTTTCTAGAGAATTGAAAAATATTTTATTACTGATTTTTATTCTGCAATGGATTATCAATATATTAAAAAAAAACCGCATTGAAAAATTCGCAATGGAACCTGAGATATAAGAAAAAGAAATTAGATTCAACTTGTACTTGAAAAATAAAGCAGATAAATTAACTTGAAGGTTCATTTTCATAGATTTTTTAAAAATCTGTACAATGAATGGATAGCCCTAAAAATTTCCGCGTGTGATTGCATTATCTATAGAAAGAATTAATTACATTTAAATAATTAAATATATTTAGATTATTTTTAATGACATGGGGAGACTGGTGGCTAATGGGGCATGTTTTGCATTCCATACTATAGAAAATGTAATTTATAAAGTACCAGATATTTTTTTTTTAGACAATTACTTGTGTTAATAGATAACATATGTTAGCCATAGCCTAATTAGTGAAAGAGAAATAGTCTTAATTTGTGAAATAAAATTTTGTTCCATTAGACCACCGACTTCGTGGTCTAATGGGACTTGCCATGGGTTTAATGGAACTCTATAATGTAAATGTCTCCTAAATAGGTAAATTCAAGTTTATATCAGTATTATTATAAATTTAATGAACAAAATCTTACTTAATAAGATACTTTTTTTTTTTTTTTTTTTTTTTTTTTTTACACAAAATGTATCGTTTAACATAAATTTTAGATGCAATATTCATACATAATCATTTTGGGAGTCTCTCAGTCTGACATGTCAATTAACCCCATACTATTTACTTATTGTAAATTAATTATTTATCACTAACACAAAACGAAGATTTCAAATTAATAGCATGGATTAAAAGTGTTATAAACATATGTAATATTGCTAAAAACAAAAAAAAAAATTAAATATCAAAACAGGTATTTATTACGGCTGTTCTCAAATCCAAACTGATAGCTACTTTCTGACACATTTTTTGATTCATTTTTGTTCGTAAACGTATCAAATTGGCAGGTGCTCTTATTAAGAAACTATATGAGTGAACTTTTCCCCCATTTTTCGGTAAAGGCAGAATACTTTTCAGAAAGTGCTGTAAAAGTTAGCATTTTTAACAGAATTTCTGATCGCGACAGAGCAGGAAGGAAAAAAACTGCCGTCGTGAGGCAACAATCACTTATAACTCAAAATCTAATTCATTTATCAGAAAATGAAAAAAAAAATACTTTTCGATTACAAATCTCTTCAATAATTGTACCTGCAAGTATCATGATTTTATGTTTAAAAATGACTCATAAAATGTGTCAAAAAATTTCGCGTTGTTAAAAGACTTTTTATTATTATTATTTTTTTTTAACATTTTAAGCATAAAAAAATCCCCCAGAGTTTTAGGCTTAGGGATGTTTTGCTTCTTATTTTGGAAAAAGCTAAGGAAAAAAATTGTTCAATACATGTGCTTGTGAACTAAGGCAGATAAATTAACTTTAAGGTTCATTTTCTTCAAACTGTTATTTTCACAGATTTTTAAAAATCTATACAATGATAGCTGGTACTGCTATCTATCGACAAAAGCCTGAAAATTAATAGATTTATTTTGCGAGAAAATCCATTTGTTCTGTTAGCCCTTGTGTCTCATTCTTCGTTTCCTGTAATTATAATTTTAACCGTTTGTATCACCGCTTCGCATATCTACAAGATACCGAAAAATCAATCTTACTCATACATTGGGCTTTAAAAGACGATTTTATTCATTGCTGCTATTAACAACACAGAAGTTAATGTAAATCATTCATGGAATTCTCAACAGACGGCGATACTCAGTTAATTTTTCATGCCAAAGTTTTATTTATCATTTAAGTAGTTTTGCATCGTTATTGCTAAACTGAATTTTGTAAATTTTATAAAATTAAAAAGGCTGGAGACGTCCAAAAATACATTTTTTACAAATGTACGTTCAGACACTTTACAATTTTATATTAGAAAATGGACGAAATTTATAAGAAGTATGGACATTTCTGTTTATTGCAGGTGTGAAAAAAAGTACCTTTTAGACAATTTTTATTTTTATGTTATAAATTTGTTTACTTAATTTTTACATGCTTAAAAGTGATGTATTTTAGTAATCTGAGTAAATATTTTTCAAATTGGAGTTGTTGAGTCGAAAAGGGTTAATACTTTTTTTTTTTTTACGTTTTTAACACTTTCCAACGTAGTTTTAAACAAGAACGAAAAATCATGCGTCAAGCATAGATTATGTAACACTTTCCAACGCTTCCAAAATAATTTTACGAATCATACTCTTTTATAAGCTAAAAGATAACATCTAAGTAATCCGAATACTTTATTCAGCCCTGTATAGGATCTATAGATTTGTATATATACTACATAGGATGCTAAATTTTAGTTCAGTTAGGAAACACGTAGCACAGTTTAAAATTCTCCGTCTGGAGTTAAATAATACGGAAATGTGTTCCCGAACTTTTGTACTTCCCTGTATAGGATCTACAGAATTTATACACACCACGTAATATACAAAAAGCGATTTAAAATTAAAATCGCATTCAGTAACTTAAAACGCACTTCCAGGAATTATTGTTAACATACAGTAGAGAATTCTTTTGTGTGTCCCTGTAAATGAACGATGACTGCTATACACACAATATTCTGTAGTAAGTCTCTTGTAATGAACCTTATATAAATTTCAATGCGTTTAAAATAGTGAAACATTATTTAAATAAACCGCAGACGATTTTTCTCCATAGACGTAATGTAACGGAATTCTTTTGACTGTCCCTGTAAAGTAAGTATAAGTGCTATGCACACCCTATTCCATATTAAGCTTCTTCTAATGCACCTTAGTGATATATATAAATTTCAATGCGTTTAAAGTATTGAAACATTATTTAAATAAACCGCAAATGATTTTTCCCCATAGACCGCAATGTAACGGAATTCTTTTGAGTGTCCCTGTAAAAAAACTATAAGTGCTACACACTTCCGTTGAAATAGGGAACATGCTATAGATAACGATTATAACATATAAAATTTGCAGGGCAATCCGAGCATATTTACGGGAGTTAGAGCACGGACAGACGGCAGACGGCAGACGGCCAGACGGCCAGACGGCCAGACGGCAGACGGCCAGACGGCCAGACAAACCGAAGTCATAAACACTTTTCAACTAGGTTGGAAAGTGTTAAAAAATGTTTATGAATTCGATTTGTCTGCCCGTCTGTCTGTCCGTGCTTAAACTCAAGAAAATATGCTTGGATTGTCATGCATGTAATGAGGTTTACCATTTCACGTTTGGTAAGGAAAAAAAGGGCGTACAATAAAAAAAAAAAAAAAAAAAAAAAAAGTTTTGATTTTACAGTATAATACTAGCAGCTGGGGTGCTAGTATTATACTGTAAAATCAACACTTTTTTTGCAGTGTAGCATTTATAGTTTCTTTTCAGGGGCACTCAAAAGAATTCAGTTATATTATGGTATATTGAGAAAAATCGTGCGCGTATTACTGTTTATTTTACTGTTTATTGCTGTTAATTTTACGGTATAATACTGGCAGCTGGGATGGCAGTATTATACTGTAAGATCAACAATTATTATTATTATTTATTATTATTATTATTTATTATTATTATTATTTATTATTTATTATTATTATTATTATTATTATTTTTCAGTGTATAGAGGCGAATAACTGTGTCGTGCGTGCCATGAGTGGCACGAGACATAATACTTTCGGCGCGGCGTTCATCGAGGTTCTAAAACAATATAGAATGAAATTAAACAAAATACACGTATTTAAACAAGCTGAGCTTTTCTATTTTTTTTTTCTGAAATTAAAGATATTGAAATGCAACTTATAGAATTCCAATCTATTTTAATATGGTCTCAATAATTTATCAGATTCATACTTGTCAATCTTTCAAGGTTTTTTTTTTTTTTTTTTAAATTAAATTAAACAAGAATGTACATTTAAAAAAACAATCATTAGATAATCACATAGAAACAAGAAATATTTCGTTAAATTTCGTTATTTTGTGTCATTACTTTGTATTTTGTATATTTACAGTCACGAAAGTATCGTGACTATAAAGTAATTTAGATGATACACTTTTTGGTTGAGAACTGGGCTAAAAAAACAGCATTAACATGTAGTACACGCACCGTTAAAATGCATAACTTTTAGATCAACGCAACTACGGTGTAATATTTTTCTATCATCACCACCCATTACCGTTTAATACCATTGTTGTCTCATCTCTTGCCAACAGATGTAATCTTCAATCGTATCTGATGGAAAGTAACTACTAAGATATGTGAAAAGAAAAAAAAACTGAAAAATAAGAACAGTATAAATGAATGAACAGATTTGTAAAGCTAATTTTGCAAGTAAGAGAAAATAATTCCGATATACAGGGCGGGGTCAGAAAGGATTAGTCTAAATTCAACGGGAATGATGTTTTTCTAATTCCAATTATATTTTTATGACTTGAAAAAACCGGGAATGTTGCCAGATGAAAATTAAGAGATGTTTTGGGGAATATCGAAATCGGACATTATAAACAAAAATGACAATGATGAAATTATACTTACTTGGTATGCAATTTGCCGTTTTGCTTTAATTTTTTTCCTTTGTTATTATTTTCAGAAATGAATAATATGAAACACTGAAATAGAAATCATCTGCCATAGATGATCCAATTCAGCTTGCATTCAGTTAAAAGTAACTAGGTGTGACGAGTTTATTAATTATTTGGCATCCAAGATGCAATAACACAAGTTACATGTACTTTTTTATTGCTTTCAAAAATATAATTGTTACTAAAATTATTACAGTGTAATTCCTACATGTATGTTACCCACATATTTTTTAATTTTAATAAACAAACACATTCATATAATTTTGATCTGCTATTTATTTATTTATTTATTTATTATAATAATTATTATTATTTGGGGGAGGGGCGTTCGTCATGACCACGTAAAATACTTTTTTGAAAGAAAATTGACACGGGGGTGTGAAAAGGCCTTACCATAGAAAAACAAGTAATATTTAAAACTAATTTTATTAAATACTAGTATGTAACACCGTCAAAAATGACAGATTGTTGATCTGCGTTTCTTTTTCATAAGACTTCATACAAACAAACAGCATGAAGACTTTATTATTGAAAGGTTTGTACTGTAAAAAAGTACATTTTAAAAATGACAAATGATTTCTACAAATAAAAATGATGAGGATATATATATATATATTTTACTCAGTATTAAATTTCGGAAGTAGTTCAACGATTGGACAAAGCATTCAAATTAAATATTAACAAATAATCCATGTGCGAAAGTTTTTGTAAAGAAGTGTTATCAATGAGTTTCTAAGCCGATTGACTCACCACATAACTCATTGTTTGATTACATAAACAAAATTAAATGCAAATTACGTTGTACTATGTATTCCTTATATTTTAATTACGTTTGATAAGAAAGAATCATTTTACAGTATATGACCCCTTATCCGGAATTCCGGAAGTCAGCAAAAAAATTTCGAAAATTTTCTAAATTTGTATATTTTTACAAAAATTTTAGAAAATTTTACCGATTTCTAATTTTTTTTCAGTCCATTGTGTTTCAGTGTGTTATCACTAAAATATTGTTACTTCGGTAGCGGGTGAACACGCCCCCCCCCCCCTCCCGCGATTGAAAATACGCGATTTCCGACAAAGGCTTGCGAAAAAAACGCAAATTTCTTCCAAGGACTCCGAAAAAATGTAAAATTTTTTCAAGGGATCACAAAAAAAAAACACAAATTTGGTTAAAAGATCGGATAAAAAAAAACGCGAATTTCGTCAAATAATCGCGGAAAAACATGAATTTCTCCAAAAGATCGCGAAAAAAAAACGCAAATTTCTTCAAAGCACTGCAAAAAAAATTCTAATTTCGTTAAGGGATCGCGAAAAAAGTGGAATTTCGTCAAAGGATCGAAGGAAAAAAAACACAAATTTTGTCAAAAGATCACAGAAAAAATGCGAATTCCGTCAAAGGATCGCGAAAAAAACACCCCGCTAATTTCGTCAAAGAATCTCAGAAAAAAACTCGAATTTTGTCAAAGGATCGTAAATAAAAGGTAAATTTCGTCAAAGAATAGCAAAAAACGCAAATTTCCTCAAAGAATCGCAGAAAAGTGCAAATTTCTTCAAAGGATCGCAAAAAGAAAACGCAAATTTCTTCATAGGACCACGATAAAATTATATTTCGTCAAAGGATCGTAGAAGAAAAACGCAAATTTTGTTAAAGAATAGCAGAATAAAATGCAAATTTTGTCAAAGAATCACGAAAAAAAGCATGAATTTTGTCAAATAATCGTGAACTTCGGGAGGATCCAAAATCCAGAAAATTCCAAAACTCGGAAAGCCTTTGGTCCAGATGATTTCGCATAATAGGTCCTGTACTGTATTTAAGATGGAAGCAAAATTGCAAAATACGCCAGTAGATGGCGCCAATGTACTGGATTGATCACTCAAATCCTCCGTACGACAGAATTCACCGCTATTTCTGAAAAGAAAAGTGCTGACAGAAAAGAATATATACAGAAATGTTGATATACGTGTTTTATATGAAATAGTTTTTGAAGGTTTTAAACAAAATTAAAATATTTAAAAGCTCTAATATGCTTTTACAAATATTTTAACAGCAGAATCGGATGAAACATAGCTTTTTCATTAAGCCTAACATGGCGTTTAACTATGGTCGATTCCCAGATCAGAGTGGTCGAGCCCGGAGCCGTTACAGACACTTTCTTGCCTTCGGATTTTATTATAAGTAAGATTTTTTATTGTACCATATATATATTTTCACTGGGGGGAAAAAACCGGATAGTTTACAGCTGTGAGATTAGATTTTATAATGGTTTCTTTGTTCTTATAATGTTGTATTAACGTTACATAATTTATTTATTTATGGAATAAAGATTGAAAATTTTCATGAGAAAATGTCAAATATTTAAAAAAACACACATTTAGCATGCTATTAAATGTTAAAATTCTTACTGTAATCTCAAGCATGACAAGCTGAAACTGTAAAACCAGAAGACAAGAAAGTGGGACATATTATACACATAGTAAGGGTGCTAGTTAGGACACAGTCTATAGGTGCACAATATTAAAAATATATATAATCTTTTAGTTTCAAAAAAGCTATTAATATACACTCATGTTTGTGAAAATTGCAACACCGTGCATGAATTATGCGGATTGAAACAAACTTACAGGAAATAGAAAGTGAGGTAAGACATACAAATGATCAGAATTACAAAGCGATTGCGCATGCATGGAACGAGAACTTATCTATCGCTTGCTCTAGGCATATAAAGGACTACATAGATGCGTTGAAATCCGTTTATCTTCCTCTGTCTGTTGTAAACGTTTCATTGGTGGTCAATATGCCTCGCCAAAAGCGGAAGAAACCATACCAACAACTAACGGAGTTCGATATGCAAGAAGGTGGATTTTCGTATCGAGAAATCAGGGCCCGCACGCAGTGCAATGCCACAACAGTGATGCGTGTTTGAAAGAAAGAAATGGACAGAGGAGAATCAAACAAGGCGAAAAAACCTGGCAGTGGGGCACGCAATAGCACAACGGCACGGGACGACCCGCATGGCTGTGATGGACTGTACGGCGTCCTCTCGTGTGTTAGCACAACGTTGAAGCACAGCTACAGGTGTTTTGTTGTCTAGCTCCACAGTTCGTTGCCGTCTGCTACAGCATGAACTGTATGCAAGGGTTCTCCGCTCGCTGAATCACTTCAATGGGCTCAGCAACACATCGCGTAGCGTGTCCAGTGGCAACAAGTTGCTTTTTCCGATGAATCTCGCTACAATCTGGAGTACAATGATGGAAGAGTACGCGTCAAACATTACAGAGGGGAACGTCTACTCCCACAATGTGTTATCCAGCGTCATACCGCACAAACGCATGGTGTGGGGAGCTATTGGGTATAATTGTCGATCCCATCTAGCGCACATTGCGGGCAAACTCAACAGTGATCGCTACATAAGGGAAATTGTAGAGCCAGAGGTCCTCCCTCTTCTTCGACGCATTCCGGGTGCTGTATTTCAGCAGGATAATGCCCATGCACATGTTTCTCAGACTACACAAGCCTTCTTCAGTGCACAACACGTTTCGTTTCTTCCATGGCCTGCTTATTCCCGTATATGTCTCCCATCGAGCATGTCTAGGATTTCACTGGTCGGCGACTCGCTCGTACAGCTGGTGGGACACACAGTAAGACTGAACTTTGGCGTCAAGTCGAAGCCATCTGGAATGCCATTACCCAGGATTACACTCAAAACCTGTATTATTCAATGCCACGACGTGTACAGGCTCTCATCGCTCAGCGTGGCGGACACACAAAGTACTAATTTTCGACGCTCTTTTGTTTTTTTTGTCTTGTAAATTTGATCTTTTTTTGTACCACTATCAGTAATATGTGGAATAAATTTCATTAATTTCTGACATTTCCTTCATGGTGTTGCAATTTTCACAAACATGAGTGTTGATGCATGAATAATGAATATGACAACAACTAACAATTGATAAAAATAGCTGAATAATGTTGATGATGATTACCATTTTGTCATAAATATTTTAAGCAATTTCTCTTTTAATTATTCTAATTTATAAATAAATTACTGGTGAGATTTATTATCATATGTAATTTGACCAAATCCTTCTTTACTCAGTAATGTAACTCAATAGTGTCATATCAACATTCAACTTTATATGAAAGCATTCAAGAATATCTATCAATTTGGTAACACTACAGTCACCAGAATCTTTATAAAAAACTCCTTGCATTTCTGGACGGTAATGAGAACACTGAGAGTTGTGACTATTAATGATTTTTTAAAGAAATTGTCGGATCCTTAACTGTCGGCTTTTATGTTATCAGCAGTTAATAAGAGATTCTACTTTCAAAGCTGGTCGACGGGAGGTGTTGGGTTCGAATCTTGCGTAAATATAAGATAGGGTCCCTTAGAAATACGGAAAGGCAATCCGCCACTCAAGGTTCGAACAGATAGCGTTTCTCCTGATCTAAAAGTCTGTTGTGGTATTTCGAACTGATTTTTTATCACTTTCTTAACATGTCTAAAGGTCAGAGATTTGCAGCGGATGCCGTTGACAGGTCCGACACCACCTCTTTCCTTCGTGAAATTCACCTTTCTTTTGTCCATAGTCACAGACCCTTTGCAGAAGAATGGTAAGTAGTATTATTTACGTCCATCTCAGACAGACTTGTTCAGACTGCGAATAAATGCAGGTTTTTTTGTGTATATCCCTCGCACAGATAATCGTCCATAACAAATACAACCTCCATCGACACCTTAGAAACTGTCAGCAGAGTGGGTGATTTATTTATACTACTATACAAGAACAATCATTTGTTGATGGCACTGATATTTTATTGAACTTAGATCTTCAAAAAAAGATACTAACGAAGGAAGGTCTCCTTAAAGCCCATACTCAGGAAATTTTGAAAAAAATGCTGACGAAGCTACTCATGTATGTAATAAAGGAACAATGAAATTTGGCTGCGGAATCCCAGTAGAAAATCTGCAAAAAAATAAAATACATTCGAGTATTTGGCGAAAAAGGACGCGATTTCCTAGCAACATGTTTTCCTCGCCAACCACAAACGATTTTAATGCATTTTGAAATTGCTCGTAAAATGATTATTCGAATGTGCAGTACTAAATGAATTTAAACTTAAACGATGAAAGTTTATTATTTTTTGTATAATTTTTGTATTTTCAACAATGCTTTTTTAAATTTCCAAATATGTCTATGAGATTTTTGTAAAATTTGAAAGCGTAAAATTGTCATTAGCTTAAAAAGAGTTATACGAATGGGTTAATTCTAGGGCTCATGATACCATACCCTCTTGTTCAGAATCGTTTCCATTTTCCGTTCAACATTTGCAACTCTCTGTACGTTTGCAGTAATATTAATTTAAAATATTCTTTAAATCAAATTAAATAAATCATTAACTTTTTTTGTTTGTATTTATTACCGATTGAATGAAATTTTGCTATTGTTTTATCCCGCATTCCACGATTTTTTCTAATTTAAACAGCTTTACCGGTTATATAAGTAATTTTTAAATGTATTTTGAAAAGAAAAGCCCAATGACAAACGCATTCGTCATACAATTCCGTATCGAAGAAGTCGTTGTTTCCATACCAACAATACTTTTTCCTTGAATTGACAATGTTCAGAATCGGGCTAATTTTTGAGTTTGAAACAATTTCAATCAATTTAAATTTTGTTTTAAATCGTAAATTATGATCTTTAAATTTCATTATATATACATATAAATGTGTACACAAAATTGTAGTTATAAAAATTTATTTATTATGTAAGTTAAACTTACATAAACAAGTTCAGCATGAAAAAGTTTTTCCTTAAAGAGTATTTGTTATAAAACCGTATTTCTTTAAATTTCATTCCGTCGCCAACCGGTGATAAATCGCCAAATAAACGAAATGTTAATACTTTTTTTACGGACGTTATATCGAGGTTCGGCAGAAATTTTTTTATAGACGTATATATCCACATGAGACGAACATTCTGTAATTTTTTCAAAATTTTCTGAGTATGCGCTTATGGAGACCTTCCTTGTAAGTCAAAGTTCTATTTCATTAGAATTTGAGGAGGAAAAATTCGATCTTTTTAAATACATTATACTAAAAGTATACACATTATTCAGTTCTGTTGTGCTCAGTGTTTGATTAAATTACTTTATTATTATTATTATCTGTACATTTTGTACTTACTGACAGTTTATTATTTGTCTATGCTCAACTGTCCCAACCTGCCATCACCGCACAGTGTAAGATTTCGCAATTCTAGCGGGAAAAAATTCAGAAAATCGATTTTAAATAATTTCAGTTTTAGACATTTTAAATTACATCTAACACATTGAAGAAGAAAGAGATAAAGTGAAAACAGTTTTACTTCACAACAACACCATCAAAAGTCGGCTCAAAACCAAGTTTTCTGTAAACCTTTTTAGAGCGACGATTATTGTAGATGTAATTGCAAATGATATTTATGGCTAAAAATATGCTTATTTTGTATTTATTGTTTTATGATTGTATGGAATCATTACAACAAAGTATTTACTTTGTATTTTACAATTACGATAGTTATTTAAAACTGTTACTTCTTTAAAAAAAACTTGCTAATTAATACGTAAATTATTTGGAAATTTAATAGCATTTGATAAATTAAAAAAGCTGCCAAAAATTTTGTACACTCTGGTACATTGTAAGGTAATTTTTTTTGTAATTATATATGCATATACATATAAAATAAATCAATTTTAGCTGCAACTATTTGCAACTTTTGAATATATATAATTTTTTACAGGTATTGAAGTGTTAATTTCGAAAAGAGAATTCTATGAGATATTTATAAATTATGTTACTGGATATAAATCATTGCCAGTGAATTCTAAAACTATCCTAATAGACAATGTATTACACAAATATAAACTTCAACATTGCTCATATGTTATGTTAGACCAGATTAAGCAGCTGAGCCATTCGTTTATGATTGACATTAATCGAAGATGGAGAAATTGTCATCGCATAAAGAACGTTTTTTAAAGAAAAATAAGAGATGGCTAGATTCGAATATAACAATAAGTAATCTCTATATACCAGACAGAAGTAGTAATGACTACGCAAAAAAAGGTGGACGTCCAAAGAAAATGTTGTTAAAGTGGACCGAAATCGGAGATAGAAAGGTTTATCCATTCTTCTCAGAACACTCACTAAATGAACTCACCCATGCCACGTGTTTAAAATTAAGACAATTTGGACGAAAGGATGCCACGGGTATGTTAAAGCAAATATCTGTAAGCCCTAAAAAAGCAACTAAATTTTAAAAAATCGTTCAAAAAGCCGGATACCCGATGTTTAAATATTATCTTGAAGAAGCGTTGGTTTTGATAACCACTATGAAATTAAGCTGCCGAAAATACGGGATTATATGAAACTCTGCGTTACAGAAAGTTTTGAACATTTATCCATCCTATGAGCAGGTAAAAGATGCAAAAAAAATGTGCTAACAATCCGAAGAAAACTGTTTATTTTTTAAATCAATTGCAGAAGTTAAATTACAATCTATTGTAGATTTAACGATAAAAATACTTTGTATTATACAAAATCAGATATTAAATATTCTTACTAAAGAAAAATGGTCTGTGTTAAAAAGTATAACAATGGTTTTTAAGTAGGGATGGAGGGGGGGGGGGTCGATGGAAGCGGTGGATAAAGTAGACACAAGAAAAAATCAAATGAAAACAACTTTGAAGATGCAAATATTCTAATCCCATCTGTGGTTCCTTTAAAACTATATGGTTGTAATGAAGGAAATCAAAACTTTATATTATGCCAAAATGCACACCCTTCATCTACTTTTTACTGTAGACCCATAAAATTTAAGTTCACCAAGGAAACTGATCAGACAATAACGGAAGAATTTGAAAATGTCAGAAATCAAATTACTGCTCTTGTGCCAACAATAGTAGAATTAGATGATCAAACATAATGAAATAGAGCACAGATTTGAAGAAACAATTTTAGATGGCAAAGTGTGCAATATTCTATCTTTAAATAAAGCAAATCAAAAATGCTTTATATTTAACTTCCATCAAGGTTATGAATAATTTGAAATGTATTTGAACATATACGAGTAATGCTCACTCATTTTCTTGGGGCTTATCGACACTACATGCACAGATAAGATTTATGGAATGCCTCTGACATAATAACTTAATTACTATTTACTAAGAAAACCTCTTCTTGTTGTAAAAGTTAGGTATTGTATATTTTTAAAATCTGCACTTAATAAAATAACACTGCCTAAAAGTCAATAAATGAAAATGACGAAAACTCTTTCTATTATGATTATGATAATGTAATAATGATAAAGTAAAATGTACAATGTAACGAGTAAATATATACACTGCTCAAAATAATTAAAGGATATTTGAAGTTTTATATAAAATAAAGATATAAACGAAATTTTTTTTGCCGAAAATAGAAGAAGAGAATCACAAATGCAAATTTTTCTGGTTTTCAAACTGTGGAGTATGCAAATTTTGAGTTCGACGTCAAAAACGTCGCTTCAGCGGCAGCGAATGAAATTTGACTTTCAACTGGATAAAAGAGAATGAAGACAAGGATGATCGGCATTCAGTGATTGCTTTGTTTCGATGAGTACGATGTCTCAGCGAAGTCATTTGACAGATTCAGAAGCTTGGAGAATTGGTGGTAGGTTAGAAGGGGGCCAAACTCAAGCCGAAGTAGCGCAAGCCATTGGAGTGTCACAAAGTGTCATTTCCAGGATCTGGAACCGTTTTTTGGAGAGTGGATGTGCAGGCCGAAGACCAGGGCAAGGTCGTAGACGAGCAACAACGCCCAATGAAGATCGGTATTTAGCGTTAACAGCTCGGAGACACCGAAACATGAACGCTACTCTTCTCCAACAACACCTTCGCACGGCTACAGGCACCACGATTTCAACTCAGACTGTCCGAAACCGGCTCCATGCTGTAGGTCTGTATGCTCGCCGACCGATGGTATGTGTTAGATTAACATCAAGGCATCGTCGCGACCGCAGGGAGTGGGCAACCGAGCATGTCAACTGGAGGAGAAATGAATGGAGCAATATTCTGTTTTCTGACGAGTCCCGTTTTTCTGTGCATCCGGATAATAGGCGTATTTTCATCTGGAGGGACCGTGGCAGTAGGAATAATCCTGCGTTCGTGCACGAAAGTGTCAGATTTGGCGGTGGAGGAGTGTTGGTGTATGGTGGCATCTCCATTGACGGGCGCACTGACCTCTACATCATTCGAGATGGAGCTCTGACTGGTCGCCGATATAGGGATGAGATCCTCAGACCTATTGTAGTCCCTTACGCTGCAGCAATCGGAGATAACTTCATTTTAATGGACGATAACTGCAGGCCACATCGTGCAAGCCTGGTGGAGGATTTCCTTTTCGAGGAAGGAATCGTTCGAATGGAATGGCCAGCGTGTTCTCCAGACATGAATCCAATCGAGCACGTTTGGGACGCTCTAGGAAGACGAGTTTCTGACCGCCAACAACCCCCACAAACTCTCCAAGAACTGGAAAGAGCTCTTCTGGAAGAGTGGGGCAGAATACCCCAACTCGTCATTAATAGCCTCATTGAGTCCATGCCTCAAAGGTGTTCAACGTTGCTGGCCACCCGTGGAAACCATACCCCCTACTGAAAATGATTTTCTTTGAAGAAAACACCTTTTCTTATTCTTTTTTTTCTCATATGCACAAATAGTGTTTTTTTCCTTTTGTACACAAATGCGCAATAAAATGCATTTTTTTTCTGCCAAACATGTGTAACTTATTCTCATATAACCTACTATGTCTGTCGACCATGTATCAATCAGCTAAAAAGTTTCCCAGATACAAAATCCACCTAAAACTGCAATATCCTTTAATTGTTTTGAGCAGTGTATTTTTCCATAATATAGAACCATTTTATCTATAATAAGTGCAATTTTATTTAATTAATATAAGTAATCTTCATAAATTGAATTTTGACCCGCTAGATTCGCAAAATCTTACACTGTGCACCGTAGAGGTCTGCACGGGCCGAAATTTCTAGGCCCGGGCCCGGCCCGACCCATACAAAAAATAATTTGGCCCGGCCCGATACAAAAATTAAAAGTTCGGCCCGAGCCCGGCCCGGCCCGGAAAAAGTTAAAATCTCGGCCCGAGCCCGGCCCGGCCCGAGTGAATTTCTACAAAACATACTTTTTACGTCGATTTGGTTAAGAATTTGCCCCATAGGAGGAGATCCAAACAAAAATTCCTATCTCAGCCTTTTTTTTTTTGTGTTTATAATCTTCATTTTTATAGAGGTGCCGCAAGCTGGAATATTTATTTTTTTAATAAATCTCTATTTGTTGTATGTATGTGTTTAAGTTATCATCGATATTGTTAATCCATATTCCATTTATTGAAGTGTTAAAAATCAGAAAAATGCTATACAGTAAAATCTAAGATGGAATTGCATAGGGAAGAAAAAAAAAATGAGTTATAGACAATTTGCCTTCTTAGCAGGTGTAAATGTATTATATATTCTTTTCTTACATGTTAGTATATTCATTTTTAATGGATCAACACATTTTTCAATTTAAGACAGGATTCCATCATAAGCAAGTTATTTTTCACACGTTTTACTATATTTTAATTTAGCTATATTTTAATAAGTGTATAAATCTACTATTCTTTAAAAAGAATAAATTTTAATGTTTAATTATAAAATAATGGCGATTTAAAAATGTATGCATGTTTCGAAAAGATTTTTATGCCAGATCTTATTTTACTGACCTTCGAACGGACCAGGTACGCCGAGACAATGATTTTATTACGAGTCAAAACCAGGACTAAAAATTTTAAGGCATGAAGACTAGGAAGAATGAAACCAGTCCCGGCTCTGTACGGAAAAAATAATTTAAGGCACGGCCTTATCCTTCAGGAAAAAAGTAGGGCCCGGCCCGGCGCGTAAAGAGTAATCACTAGGCCCGGCCCGGCCCGAGCCTTCAGAAAAAAAATATGGCCTGGGCCCGGCCCGGCCCGAGTGCCGTGAAGAAAAATAGGCCCGAGCCGGCCAGTGCAGATCTCTAGTGCACCGGGTGGGACAGTTAAAGACAAATGAAGAGGTGTATACTTCTTTTAATTCAATGTTTTCTATAAGGGATCAAGCTACATGTAACATCAATTTGGTAAAAATTGAACAAAATTAAAAATTTAAAAACATCGTTAATAAAAAAGTGTCCTAAGGTGTTCTAATAAATGATTTCAGTATATGAATTGAAAATACAGATGAAAGAATTACTTCACCATCCATAATTTACAGCCATTAGACCAAAACAGTTGCCTTTTTTTTGTGTTATTACTTTTTATTTTGTATATTTACAGTCATGAAAGAATCGTGACTATAAAGTAATTTAGATTACACACTGTTTGGTTGAGAACTGGGTAAAATAAACGGCATTAACATGTATAACTTACATGCACCATTAAAATACATAATTTTTAGATCAACGCAACAGCGGTGTAATATTTTTCTATCATCACCACCCATTATCGTTTAATACCATTGTTGTCTCATCTCTTGCCAACAGATGTAATCTTCAATCATATCTGATGGAAAGTAACTACTAAGATAAGTGAAAAGGAAAAAAAAAAACTGAAAAATAAGAACAGTATAAATGAATGAACGGATTTGTGAAACTAATTTTGCAAGTAAGAGAAAAGAATTCCGATATACAGGGCGAGGTCAGAAAGAATTAGTCTAAATTCAACGTGAATTTATTTGGCAATGACAGGATGAATGTTGGGTATACTTTATTCAAAGATATACATAAATTGGAGAGAAAAAATTCCCCTTTTTTCATTTAAGTTTCATCATAACGAATAAAATCTCTATTTTAAAATAACTTGCAGGTGTGCATGTTAAAATATGAAGGCAAACTCCAAAGGGCCCGATTTCCTGCTTTAGAACATCTGTTAGACACACTTACGTAGTTTTAGCAAATACCATGATTAATGTAATAACACATGTGATCTTCTGGACAAAATCCAAACGAAGTATTATAAGAAAAAGGGGTTGCATATAGACAAAATAAAGGACTTATATTTATATGACTTATCAGCCTTTAAAAAGACTGATATTAAGGAGAACACTATAAGATCAGGTCGGTCACAAAACAAGATTATGCAAAAGACCTTTGTTGTTCGAAAAAAAAAAAAATAGCCTTTACTAAAACAATGAACAAACAAAAAGGGTAGTTACTTGAAATACCGGTTTTATTTAAATGTATCATCACATGCTTTATTACAACATATAAAATACACATACGATAAAAAATATTTATATTAATAAAAAACCTATTAGGGATCATCCATTAATTACGTCACAAAAATTTTGTGTTTTTTTTTTATTCGTATACCCCTGTCTCCTTCTACATCCCAAGTTGTCACACTCAAGTCGTCTCCCCCTCCCTTTTTTTTCTTTGTGAAGTCAGATATTTTGAATCTATTAATTCAGAACTAATTTTATAAACAAAAAAAAAAAGTTATATACGATCTATTGCCTACTGATATAAAACACTATATAATATCTTGCGTGCTTTTATTTCAAGCTGTTGCCATTCAGCAAGTAGGTATATATGTTCCAGATATATATTAGTGATGGGCATAACGATTATTTTGATTATTAGAACGTATTCGAACGAATTTTAATAATTCGAACGAAAAATGTGTTTCGTACGAAACACACTTTTTATTTTTATCCGGCGTTTAATCTAATTCTAATTAAATCAGAAACTTTTTTTTTTTTAAAACTTCTGGTAGTAACTGATTAATTTTTTTTAAAAGTTTGACAGATATGCTTCTGCGCATGCCCGAATGATTCATTCGAATAATCAAAATAATCGTTATGACCATCACTAATATATATGTTCCCTTCAAAGAATTAAAACGGTTTTTAATTTTTGCCATTCATTGAAAAGAAAATGGCGCATTTGAATAATTGATTTAAATGTTAAATTATGGATGCTAAAATTTGTCAATAGGGGTACAAAATTATTCCGATTAATAAGAAATTTTGTTAATACATTTGTCAGATTTTTTTAATTAGATGTATAATTTTTGATGGATTTTTATATATCTGTGTGTTTGAAAAATACAAAACATTTTGTTTTATCAATTTACATATGTGACAGGATAAATATTTCATTTTTTCTCTTTTTCTTGTATCAATTCCCCAGCAACTGTGTTTCATACCCTATTAAAAAATCATTAAATTAATCCCGATTACGAAAGACTAAGCAGAAAGTCGGGATGATGGAAATAAAAGATTAGTTAATCTGTCATAACCGGTTCTAAAACTTAGATTTGCCTCAAATATAAACCATGTTATTAACATTATGGTTTAAACTAAATGGGAATGCTATTAAAGGGCTATCACAAAAAACAAATCACGTTTGTTAAAACATCAATTGGCACTGGACACGATTATGGCTGTAGGGACAACAGGGTTAATAGTCTCCAAATATACCTATTTTTTGTGTGATTTTAGTATGATATTGCTATTGAGTAAATTAGGATGTATCTAGATAAAATCTTACATGTAAATATTATAGAATGACCAACAAAACAGTTTTCCGAAACAAAAATTGTAAAAACATTAGATTTCTAAAATGGATATAAGTATAGTAACTTCAGTTTACATTTCCATACGTACCTTACGTACGTGAGATTTTATTCACCTTCTCTATCAAATGCAGATGTTTCATGGTTGGCAGGTAAGTAAATAATGCTTTTTAGGTAGTAGGATAACATAAAATATCTGCACTAACTGATGGTTATACAAATAAAATCACAGTGTAAAATGAAATTTAAGTTATAGTACTACAAACATGATGTAGCACAATCAATAGAAAATGGAGAATGTACAATTCATGAGCCCACAGGGGTGCAGTGGGGCCTTGCGCCCTGCCCCCTGAAGAAATGTATTTTTCTTTCTGAAAAAAAGTACAAGAATAAGCAGTTCATCAGAATATCATTGCATAGAACCGTGTTTAATGTGACGCTTCTAATTTCCAGATGCTTCGAGGAATCTTATATACTTGTAAATATACACACACACATATATATATAATTTTTTTTTTTTTTTAAGTTCGTGGCATTTTTCCACCAAAATTCAAACACATTTTTCTTATCTTTTAAATGAACTTTATTAAACCAAATATATGCCGTTTTGATTGATAACCTTTAGCCATTTTTCTGATAAAATCATTATGCCATCACCTCTTTTTAAGCCAGCTTTACACCATTAAATCAGCGAAACAAATATTAGTCGGACAGGAAAAGGTCTGGCTATACGGCGGATATATAAAAACTTCCCAACCGAGCTCTCTCAATTTTTGCCGAGTTATTAAAGATGTGTGTCGTCTGGCATTACCATGATGGACGACAACTTTTCCTATTTATCAATTCTGGCCGCTTTACCTCGATTGCACTTTTTAATCGCATTAATTGTTGACAGTACAGAGTGGAATTAATCGTCTGCCCAGGTTGGACCAGCTCATGATGCACGATTCCCTTCCAGTCCCACCAAACACTTACGTGGCGAACCTTACGTGGTGTTAATCCGGGCTTTGCCACCGTTTGTGCAACTTCATCTTTCTTGGACCACAATCTTTTTACCAAATTACTGTCGTATGTGATCCACTTTTCATCACCCGTTATCAATCTCTTCAAAAATGGCTCGATTTTGTTTCGTTTCAGTACCGATTCGCAGATGGAAATTCGATCCATTAAATTTCTCACTGTTAATTTATATGGTACCCAAATATCGAGTTACTTTTTGTATCTAGCCAAATGGTTCAAAACTATTTTTTGGTCGATGTCATAAGATGAAATATACCGGTCTTCCGCTATTTTTTTGGAGAATTTAATCGACTTTTTCAACGATTAGTCGATCAGAGCAAAGCACGTCTTTAACATCGAAATTTCCAGAACGGCCACGAACAAACCATTTGCGTGCTGCTGATTTACCTTCACTATAAACACCATAAATTTTTTTCACAAGCCTGCGAAGCGTTATCGCCTTGATCGAAGTGATATTGTAAAATATAGCGAATTTTTCATAACCTTGGTTCGCTTTAAAAACGCAATAACTTCCAAATAAATAAACAAATGCCACAATGTTTTGTTTTAAAAATTATCTATGAACTGTCACTTTTCAAACGCGTTATAATATTATTTGATTGGATTAGTGTTACCACAGTTATGCGACACTTTCCCAAATCTATTGGGAAAAACGCCACGAACTTTTCCCTTGAGATATATATAACTTAAAGTTTTTTAAATGCGGACTGTTGGATGTTAATTATTATGCAAAGCAACATAAAAAAACAATGACTTGCAGAGCTGACGTTGAGACCCCTGATCTGCAGATTAACTAGTTATTTTCATATTTTAGATGTGATGTTACAATGTGTTAAAACCTCCCCCTCTCCTTTCAGACTTCGCCCCTCTTCAATTGTAACATAATTAATGGGTGACACATAAACGCATTCTTTGGCAGCATTAACGTTATACTTATCTTTATCAGACGGAGCATATGTGCAATCACCAAATAAATCTTTCTGCGTGAAGGGCGAATCTAAAGGGGGTTGTCAAGGATATATAATATCTCCCCAAACTAAGAATATTTTCCCAAAGCAGCCCATTTTATTGTACAGAAATGCACATTAATATTAAAAAATATTTTAACATCTACCCATTCCGAAAATAATGAGAGCTGGATCCATCCTTTTCTACAATTTTGGGGACTCTACTTATGCTCGATCTTATAGAAAGAGCTGAAAAAAATATCGCTGTCGGAACAGATCGCTTATCTTTTACCAGGGCTTCGAAACCCTTTTTTTTTCGGTTCAGTTATAATGAAGTATCTCGTTTCAGTTCTGGTTTTCGTACCCTCAAAATAACGGATTTCGGTTCAAGCTTTCGTTCGATCAGAAATTTTTTTTTTTTTGGGGGGGGTCGAATTTCCGTTTGGTTCGGGTTTGAAGCCTTGCTTTGAGTACATGCGTTAAGATGGCCGATTCATTTCTAAACCATACTTAATAAATATTTTAATTTTCGCGAGTTTAATTAGTTCCAGTATACATAGGTCAATCAACTATCTTTTGCACTAAAGACGAGCTACGCAATTGTGTTTTTGAAAATAAAAACAATTAATTGGAAAGTTTTATTTAGCATGTTTATAAGATTAATAAATACAGTTTTAGATATGCTAATCAGCAGCATACTTTTTTTTTCTTTCTAGGAAGCTGTATGGCGTGGCAATTTTGTTAACATGCGAAAAGACAAATATACTAGCAATTTTTCCGAAATTTTGTAAATATCCTAGCTATTATTCTTCGAATAAATGAAAACTACAGTAAATGGATTTAACACATTGGCCGTCGTAATGTTAAAAAAATTTGTGGTACTGAACCAACTTCTTTTTGTTTTGCTATTAGCTGAAAGTGACATTAAATACTCATAATTCATATATTTGTTATCTATTTTAGTCAGCTAAATAAATTGATTAAGTGATAATTATGTGAGCAACGCGCAGACTGATAATTTTTTGTCTGATAGACCGTGCAGTGCACTCATGATTTCATACAAGTTCAGACAATTTCAAGCTTGCATATTCATGATTTGTGCGAACAGTTATATACGTTTACCTATATTTACCTAGTTATATGCTTCTTCCAGTTGTATTGCAAGTTGACCTAACTCAAGTAAAAATAAAACCTCTATAAAAAGCCACGGTCCCCAAATTGTGAACACTCACTGAAAGACTACTTTGGAATATAGGTACTTTCCACTATGTAATATGTTGTACCGATTTACAGTCTTTATGTAATGTACCACAAACCAAGTATGTCACGAACGATAAGTAAGTAACGAGTGTTCATAATTTGGTAGCGCTGTGTATACATGTAGTTGAAATTCTGTCCCTCCAACTATGTGCAAATAGAATTCACACAACGCATTGAAGAAATGTTATGTGAATCGTATTTGATTCATATACGGTGGTCAACATTACATACATTTGCACGTGTTAAATCTTCTTTATATGCATTCAAAATCTGACCCAATCTCTAATTACATATGACTTATATTTTGTGTATAAAGAATACTTTTAAGTCCATAAATAATTAACAAATTCAAACATCAAATTACCGAAACTCCAATTTAGAGATGGCGTGTAGTAATACATATATAATAGGTTTAGAGAAAAAATCAGAAAAAATAAATACATAAAATGATAAAAGATACCAAATTAATAAAATAAATATAACCCAATCGCAATTTGCATAAAAAATGGAATTTAGATATCAAATGAAATTAAAATGGAATTCGAAACAAGACATGTGACCATATATAATCTTTGCTTTGGTAGTACATTTCACATGTCAAATAAAAATGCAATATTTCATAAAATATACCCGCATATTTGCCAATAATAATATATATAGAGATATGTTACGGTCAGTATGATTAATCCGGTACTTATTAATAACTAGCTGTTACCCGTGACTTCGTTCACGTATCATTGAAAGAAGAATAAATGCGTTAATTAAGCAAAATATTTCGCTCCCGATAATTAAAAACCTAAATAAATAAATAACTTTTTATCACAATTTATAGACGACAATATGGTATTTCTTTGTTATGGGGGTCTTGACATAACTCAGTTTTAAAAAAGTTAAATTTTGTGCCGAATAATCTCTAAAATAAATCTCGACCAATGGAAAAAGGAGGGCCAAATAAAATCGTGGAAATCGACGAATAAAGTAAAATCAAATGTCAGTTTTACCTGATAAACCATTTTACTTTTAACGACTTTGTGAAACGTTTTAACAGCCATACTTCAAAAATATTTAATTAGAAATAGTATATACTTTTTCTTTAAATTCAAGGCTTGGGAATAGGGAGTAATAATTTGTACACCCAAATGCAAGTAACTTAAATTTGCCTCCTTGGTTTAATCGATAGCTGAAACAAATCTTGATTTCTAAATGACAGTATGTTGACATGTTGACAGACGATTTTTGTTCTGCAGAATAACTTGATTCATAAAGTTTGAATATGTGGAAATATGTTTTTATTCTTTGAAATTTTAATGTAATCAAGATTTTGTTTTCACCATCTATATTCAAATTAAAAATAAATTCTTTTTTCAGTTTTAATGAGAAAATGGCATGAAAAATATATTTATCAGTTTTATTTCTCCTTTTTATCCACAAAAATAGAGTAATTTAGTTGCCATTTTACGAGAAATTTCGTTAACATTTCCTAAAAAAACAAAAACAAAAACAAAAACAAAAAAAAATAATATGGCGGAACCTAATTCAAAATTTTATATTCTGAGAGTTTATATGACATCCTTGGATCAATGATAACTGGTATTAACTAAATCGCGATGCGTTCGATAATCTAAGAGGAGTAGCTGCAAAATACAAACAGACAATCAGATTTTAATATAATAGATTTGTGTTCATTTTTCTTTTTCTAATAATCGTGATGTGAATTTTGCCCTAAAACTCTCATCTGTATGTAACTGATATTTTCATGCTCAGTAATCAGTATACTTAAAGATTTCAATTTTTTGTTTTAAATATCGCGTGAAACTCATCTACTTTCTAGACTTAAAATTGGTTCACGCTCTTTTAAAAACATATTTGAAACTTCCCGTTTTATTTCAAATATGACGTAACTTTGTTCCCAGAGAAATCTCTTTTTAATGATATAATTCTTGTTAATTTTCTTTTCCTGGCAATCATACCGTAGATTTTGGCTGAAAACTCACATCTGTATTTAACTGGAATTCAAGCTTATTAATTAGTAGCGATAAAAAATATTTCAGTTTTTCATTTTGAATATGACGTCATTCATTGTTCATCTACTTTTATTATATGCTGATTTTCATGCTTCTTGTATTATTACAAATATTTGAAAATGCATGTTTTATTTCCAATATGACATCATATCTGTCTAACCCAAGACGGATCTTTTTCATAGTTTCATGGTCCAGAAATCTTTACTTAATAATATAATTATTGTTCATTTTTGCTTCTAATTATAACGCAATTTTCGCTAGAAAACCTCTTGACATTCATATTTCATTTTATAACAAACACTCCATATTTTTGTTTCAAATATTACGGCAATTCATATTCTTTTCAATTCTTTTCACTTTTTAAAAATTTAAATAAAAAAATACGGTGTAGTTATATTAACCGTGCGCAGACGGTAAAACGCCAAGTATTGTTACCATACAAAGGGGGGGGGGGGGTGAGAAAAAAGTAAAGAAAAAACCCAACATCGTTTTATTTCACCATCAAAATATATCCGCTTTATTTTCAATGTATGACGTCATATTCGCATGCTTCCTATAGTTACTCATATCGAAACCTTGTATTATTATCAAAAACTAAAAAAAATACGTTTTATTTCTAATAATATTATTTAATCTTCTTTTTATTTATTTTATTTTTTTATTTCATTTTCATTTTTCACGTGTAATTTTTCAATTGAAACTAAATTGTTGAGTAACAATTATTATTATTTATTAATATTGATTATTAATATTGATTATTATTAATATTGATTTAGTTTTTGCAACGATAAAGTATTAGCAACGGTAAAGTAAATTTAACCATTTTAAAATATTATACGAAACAATGTCCATTTATTCTCTATGAAAATAACGAAATTTTGAATTATTAAGAAAAATATTTGAATAAAATAAACAAAAACCAGCCTATGTTAATTTCCGGGTTATAATCAACCTATATGCAAAGATATAGGATCATTAATTTCTCCATTTTGACGCTGGCTTCAGCCAAACATTTGCACACAATCGGATTTATAATAATATTAGGATTGGGATAAGATAGGATTAGGATAACCGGTTATTATGTCCGATCATTATTAATAATGACCGGATTAATCATATTGACCGTAACATATATATAACATGGGGGAGAGGGCAGGATTAGGTGCAAATAATGGTTGATTGGTCCACATATATTCTGATTTAATTTTAAGTATCTTATATCAAAAAGTTAAACACCAAAAGTAAATTACGTCAATGGCTTATATTTTATCTCTTTTTTAACAATTTCAAATTTTTACAGATTGAATTTTTAAAAATAAAAAAGCACTTTATAGTTTAGTTCAGAATCAAAAAAATAGTTTTTGTTGCAATTCTAGAACTGGAAAAACAATTTAAGTACAATTAAAGTTTTCATTGCATCAGAAATATAACGGTATTGTCCGGTTTACGATTCTGTTTCGGTTTGAAGCTCTCATTTTTAAGATCTTCTAGAGTGTTGCGTAATTAGTGTTTCAATGTGTTCCATTGTTTACTTAGATTCTCTGACCTAACTGTAAAACTTTTTAGTTGAGCTGTTTCATAAACCATATACTTAATGGAAACATGAATATTAAAATTTGAAAGTTATGTAAAAAAGAATGAGGGTAGAAAAAAAAAATGAACCTGTTTTCTTGTCTTCATTCTTTTTCTAGCTTTTAGTTACACATCCTGAAATTTACTTGGCACTATACAGTAACGAAATATCCTGAGAATGTCAAAAATGCAGCTTCCTGAATCGGAGATTAGTTTTGACTTTGCTTCAGCCTTGAATTTATTTTTTTCAGGAGACTCACTTCATGAGATGCTGTTGTGCCTTTCGTTTCTTTTAAAATGGCTGGCATGCGTGGACAAATGACACTGACCATTTGTTAAACAGAGTTTACTTTCTACAAAAATTAAAAATGTATATAGGCTAATGAAGTTGACTGCCTGAGAACTGTCTTTTTAATTTTTTTTTAAAGCGTATTAAAGGTGTTCTCAAAAATTTTATTTTCTAACACTCAACAGTCCAAAAAGTTTTGACACATGCACGTAAATGCATGAAATTTGAAACAATTATTATTTAAGTCCCTAAGAATGGTATAGAATTTTAAATTTTTCCATAAATGGAATATACACTAAACCTGCAAAAAGACCTCAGAAAATTTCCGATTTACACGGGATACCGTCCTACCAGATATACATATATGTGTATTATTTCTTTCGCCGAGACAATGAAAGTTTTCCATTTAAGGTCGGATTCCGTTATAGGTAAGTTCTATTTTCACAGGTTTTGCTCTATCTTGATTTATAATAATTGTGTTTTGGTGACGACACTTTTCGTACTGACACAACCCAAAAATCGACTTGCATTTCTTTGACACCATTTCCTGAAACATCCTGCGTTTTTATATAGAATAATTGAAAATGCAAATTGATTTCCTGGTACCTGGATAAGAATAGAAGCAAATTTTAATCATTTACGAATAAAAATGTCTCCTTGAATGCCTCAGAAAATAGCAAGTTTGGATTAAGAACAACCTTAACCCTTAACTGCTGTTAGGGTTTCACAGACCTTTTTTCAATTTTCACAGTTTAACTTGTAATTTTCAGTTTAACTGTAGATATTAGTGAAATATTGTTTAGTTTGGAGCGGATGGTTATACTACTATCGCTAGAGACTGAATAGATGATTTTTAATTATAATAGTCCTGTTCATAGTACAGTACAGTAGTAGTTTAGTACAGAAACAATATCCCATGAGTTAATCGAGCCTTTTATTCATCTTTCGATCAAGCGGTCTCAGAGACTGCTCACAGTAGCTATTAGGCTCCGATTTCTACCACAGCAGGCCATTCTCGAAAAAATATTTTTCTCCGCTGAACAACGCGAAACTTTCTGACATATTTTCTGACTCATTTTTAAACGTAGAAGTTAGACGTTTCATGATACTTGCAGACATGATTATTGAAGTCATTTGTGATCGAATGTTTCTTCCATTTTCCGAAAAATTAATTACATCTTGAGTTATTATCGATTACTGTCTCATGACGGCAGTTTTTTCCTTTCCCGTGCTGTCATGGCCGGAAATCTGGTTCAAAACGCCAACTTTGATAATATTTCTTGACAATTCTGCTGATTTTACCGAAAAATGGAAAAACTGTTTTATTACATATTTTCTGAATAAGAACACTTAGCAATTTTATGTGTTTGCGAACATAATGAATTTGAAAATGTGTCAGAAAGTAGTCAGTTTGAATTTGAGAACAGCCTTAAGTGAAAAATATTAACGATTCAATGGTTTTTTTATTGTTTTTAATCATCGACATAAGAAAAAGGAAAATAGTATTTAAATCGTTTTAAATACCGGATGGTTATAAAGTAAGTATCTTTATTTAGCTTGAAGGAATGTTTCAAATGAAGCTAAAATTGGAACTTTTACTATTTAAGAAGGGGAAAAAGAATGAAACAATAATTTAAAAAAAATATTTTAAAAAATTGCCAACAGAGGGTGATCTAAGTTTGAAATGTAATGTATAGCACAAAAAAGTAAAAGAATCAACTAATGCCAAAATCTGATAACATATTTATTGGAAAATATAACAGTAACTACGGTTACTTGCGGTAAATCCACACCACCCAATGATTTTCGAAAAGTGAGGTATAAGAGGCAATTTTGCGTATTTTCTGTCCCATTTACATAAAAATGTGCTTCATCTCTCCATAAAGTCTTACATGGAAAGGAATCATCCTCTTCCATCCGTACTAAACACGTTATAACGCAAATGTCAATCTCTGGTTGTTAACAATTACCGATGAAAACTAATTTTATAGGAATAAAATTACATTACACTTTTCACAGATTTTTTCAAGTAGAATAGCAATTCCGTGTGCATTAGCACCGGCTTCTGGTGTTGTTGATGGTTCAATAATTGCAGTTGTGGTTTCGCCTTTGCCTGCGTTTCTATATGCTTTTACTTAATCAATATTCAGTATATTATATATATTGATTACTTAATCAATATATATAATATAATACTCATTTCTCTTCAGTCTTTAAAAGCGAGCTTATTGCAATTGAACAAGGCCTCGAAGCTATTCTCAGCGAGCGGGACTTCGGAGACCTCTGGATTCTTTCAGACAGTCGCAGCTCCCTTCAACACCTTCACAATTGGATTACAGTTGGAGATAAAACTAGTATTTCCATCCTTCTTAAACTTAAAATTATTTCAAAGCTCCATGATGTTCATTTTCAGAGGATTCCATCCCACGTAGACATCTACGGCAATGAGCAAGCTGATCGCTTGGCCAAGGAGGGTTGTTGTCAATCTATATCTTCCTCTTCAGCCCTTACCTATACTCAGAGCATCAATCTAGAGTTAAATCTGAAATTTCAAAGGAGTGGAAGGTCCCTCCCAGCCACCACTGGTACGCGGGCAAAAAGCCGGGCTCTTCGTTCGCTATCAACTGTGACAGAGTCTCTCGAACGGCGATTTCAAGATTGGCAAGTGGACACACGAAAAGTCTCTCGTTCTTTTAGGGCAGAAAACTGTTTGAAGTCTGCTCTAAATGTCAAGCTCAACAGGCCTCTGTAGAACACATCCTGGACTGCTTGGGTCTTTATATGCTTCCCCCCCATCTGGTTCTTGATTTTCTGAGGATTAACGGTCTATTGGATCTTGTCTGACTTCGTCAGACAGTTGGAGGATAAGCCACAACAACAAATACTCAGAATGTCTCCAAATCTGAAGATATGCTTAAAGTAGACAGTAATTATTTTACCTTTAAGAGTTATGGTACATTTAAAAAAAAATAATTGTCAATCGAAAACTTAAATAATTCATTCACTTTTAGAATAGTATAACTAAGAAAATAGTATATAAAGAAAAGTGTTTTGAGTTCAGTTATCACATATTCAAAGGCTTACTCGTGTATATAATATCGACATTTTTTCTTATGATCTGTATTTGCGTATCATTGTAGATTTTTTAGTTTCTGTTTATCTAGGTTTTTGGACCTGTTATGTTTTTCAATATATTAGTCAATTGTCATAAGTTATTGTGTCACTATTTCATCTCTATTCATAGATTCTATTAAAACGACTATAGTGGCAGGGATGTTTCAGAATTTTAATTGTGTTTCTTAAAATGTTGAGTAAGGTTCTTCTGATTGTGTGTATATATTGATATACATGTGTATTGGTCATGTGATGGGAACTCAACAAACGTAGTGAATAATTTGCGAATAATATATATATATATTTTAAATGCATATTCAAATGGAAAAACTTAAATAGTAATATTTAAACATCTTCGTACTCACGTAAAAGCTAGCATTTTTATAACGCAAAGAAACTCAAACAATATAAGCACATCTTTGTATTTATAAGTTTGTTATTGCTTGGAGTAGTTAAAAAACTGTTTTCAAATTCAAGTCCTATAATAAATTAACACTTCTTATTGTTTTAATTATTGAAACTTCTTTTTGTACCAATGAATCTGAAAATTTACATTGTCTATACTAATAGTATAAAGAAGTAAAGTTTGTTTGTTTTTTGTTTGTTTATAGGGGATAATCTCTGGAACTACCGAACCAATTTCAAAAGCGATGGTGGCAAATTGATGGTGACAATCCCTGCTCCAACATAGGCTATATTTTATGTCACTGCTACTACTCCCAGGGGTGTGCAAAAGCGAAAAACGTTCTGAAATTGTGATTTTTATGATAGTGAAGGAGCTACAAACTTGAAATTTGGCATGGTAATTACTTATAAGATGTAAATGGTCTCTAAGAATAGATTCTTAAAAAAAATTTAATTGAAGAGGGTGGAATGAAGAAAAAGCGATCTAGAAATGTTCTAAATTACGATTTCTGTTGAATTCTTAAGAATAGAAATTTGAAATTTGACATGGCTGCTACTTTTAACACGCAAATACGCACACAACACTGTTTTTTGAAAAACGCGAAATTTAAAAGGGTGCAGGAGAAAAAAGTTATTACGGTCTTTGTGATTCTGAAACGACTAGAAACTTGAAATTTGGCATGGCGGCCACATATAATATATAAATGTTCGCTAAGAACAGCTTCTAAAAAAATCGAGATTTAAAAGATTGCGAAATAAGGGAAAAGTGTACTAAAAACGTTTTAAATTAGGATTTCTATTGATTTGTTAAGGAGACGCAAATGCCCACACAACAGTGTTTTTTTTTTTATAAATCAAAATTTAAAAGGCTGTAGAAGTAAAAAAACATTCTAAATTACTATTTTTGCGATACTTGAAAGGACTAGAAACTTGAAATTTAGCATGGCTTTTACATTTAAAATAAAAATGCGCTCTAACAGTGACTTCTAAAAGAATTCGAGATTAAAAAGTGTGTAATGAGTGGAAAGCGTTCTAAAAACGTTCTAAATTATGATTTCTTTCTATGGAATTGTTAAGGAGAGAAACTGGAAGTTTGACAAGGCTGCTACTTTTAAGACGCAAATCCTCGCATAGAACAGTTTCCTAAAAATTCGAAATTTAAAAGGGCGCTGAAGCAAAAATTGCTCTAAACTTGTGATTTATGTGATACAGTTGGTATAGAATCCTGGAATTTGACATGGTGGTTATATTTAAGATGTAAATGCTCACTAAGAATTTTTTTAGGAATTCGAAATTTAAAAGGGTGAAATTAGTGAAAAATGTTCTAAAACGTTCCAAATTATTATTTATTTGGAAGACTTAAGCCTAGATTATTAAAATTTGGTGTGGCTGTTACTCTATAGATGTAAATGCTGACCAGAATACTTTTAAAAAATTCGAAATTTAAAACGGTGCAGGAGCAAAAAACGTTCTACAATTGCAATTTCTGCGATAAAGTTGGTACAGAAATTTGGAAATTGACATGGTGGTTACATATACAATGTAAATGCTCGCTAAGGACGATTTCTGAAAATTTTGAAATTTTAAGGATGAAATGAACGGAAAACGTTCTAAATTACGATTTAGTTGGGTTAGAAACTTGAAATTTTGTATAGTGGTTATTTTTAAGATACAGATGAATAGTATAACATTTGATTAAGAATTTGAAATTTAAAAAGGTGTTAAATGAGCTGAAAACGTTCTTAATTGCGGTTTATTCAGAATTGTTATGAATAGAATCTTAAAATCTGACATTTCTGTTATATTTAAGATGTTAATACTCGCACAGATCAGTTTTAACAGAATTCGAAATTTAAAAGTGTGCAGAAGCAAAAAATGCTCTAAAATTACGATTTTTGTGATGCTGCTGAGCTAGAAACTTGAAATTTAGCATGGTAGTTATTTTTAGGATGTAAGAGCGCAGTCTAAAAACGATTTCTAAAAAACTCGAAATTTAAATGGGTGAAATGGGCAGGAATAATTCTAAAAACCTTCTAAACTATGATTTATTTGAAATTGTTAGGGATTGAACTTGAAATTTTACATGGCTCTTACTTCGGAGACATAAATTCATCCACAGAAATGGTTTTTAAAATTTAGAATTTTTAAGGTGTGCAGGAACAAAATGCGTTCTAAAATTGCAATTTCTGTTATATAGTTGTTATAGAAACTTGGTTAACTAGAATCTTGGAATTTGGCGTGACGATTAAGTTTAAGATGTAAATTCTCGCTAAGAATGGTTTCTAAAAATTACCAAACTTTAAATGAAAAATGAAATGAGCGGAAAACCTTCAAAATACATTCTAAATTATCAGTTATTTGGAATTAATTTTAGCTCTTTTCATTCAATTTTGCATCATGTTCGCCTAATGCAGTATAAGAATGATGTTTACACAAAATGTGACTTAATTAGTAATTTTTTAATTATATGTAGCAGTAAAATTTCCTCTAATGAAAATAGGTACACAAATGCCACCTGGCATATTTCAACAACTACGCGAGCAAAGCTGCGGGTTATGCTAGTTTAAAATAAAGAGGTTCTTCCTGCCCACGTTAATTTTTTTTTCCTTAAGTTAATAATACTCTTACAGCAATCTCTTACCGGCTCTGATCCGCTATTCATTTATGGTTGCATTGCAATAAAAGTTTCAGCTTGGAAACAAAATAATAAATAAACGTAGAGTTTTATTTAAAAAACTGACATTCAAATCTGGATTAAGGATGTGTCATAAATACACTGATTACACAGGTTTGGAGGTTTCTTATAGATTTCTTTCCTGCTAATAAAAAAAATGAGTAAAAGATCGTATCATGTACAATTTCATCTAAAATAGAGAATTCTATCTACTTGGTAATAGTCATAAAGACACCAGAATTTCCAATTGATAAATTATAAATTCAGTCTTAAAGACACAAGACACTAATAAGCACGATAGTGATTAGCTGAAGTAGATACAGTGATAGCCATTACTGTAGCTACTAGAGCTGCTTGCTGCATAGGAAGCAGCCGCAAAGGCAAGCAGTGCACGCGATAAAATTTTCGAAACTGATCTTCGCGAGGAAAAAGAAACACTCTGATGATTTTTGTCTTTGAGGCAGATATGGCAAACGTAACAAAATTACAAACTTTAATGTACGACTAATTTTTAAGTTTTTTTTCAATAAAATCATTTTACTCAGCTAGATCCTCTTGATCTTCATCTACACATCGTGGAAAACCGTTTATATAGCAAGCAGAAAAATAAAATCTCGACATTTCTGGACTCAGCGAATCTAAAACATTTAGCACCTAAATCGGTGCAAAACAAATAAATAAATATTATTTCCGAAATCTGTTTTGAAATGTTTTTCGTTTTGTTATCTTAGGGCGTTATATTTCTATCTAATGAATTCCATAGCTGTATATTAGTTATTTTCCGAAGATTAGCAGTCGTGATGATATCTTGTAATTTTTTTTCTTTGCACCGTACTAGCCTAACCAAACAGCGTGACCCATTTCCATAGTAAAATACTGGATCATCCTATATAATTTTAGTGCCAAGAGAAAGATGTATTCAGAGGAGTGTGAAGGTCAAGAGCGACAAGCGAGCCATATTTTGATCTCTTATCTATCAGACTGAGGAAGCATTTACATGGTTCAATATGACTGATCATCTTGCATGAAATGGTTGAGAAAAGCTTTTGTTTCGAACAAGCAAGAATGAAAAGTAAAAGGAAAGTGAGTGGTTGTGTTTGGAATTAAAATTATTTTAGAATGACCACTTTGATAATCTAAAGGATTCTTCATACATTTAATCACCAGTAGAAATATCTAGAGAGTTAGTCCCATAAGAGTTTAGATCCAACCTTTTAGAAAGTGAAAATTTCTACCAGCTACCATGGCTGGTATGGTATATGTTTTACCAGCTACTTAAAATAATCTACAGACTAACTCACTAAAGACGAAATCAAATATTTGTAGAACAATATAAAAACATAATAACATTTGAGTGATTCTTATTGCATTTAAATAGAATCATATTTTTGTAAAATATTTAGAAATTAAAATTCATATAACAGTACCATGAATATGTATTAGGACTTTTATTTTACATCTTTTGTATTTTCGCATCACGGAGTTATAGCTGTATCTGCGCATCAATAGTAATTCCGTTGTATTTAACCATTATTAGATCATCTAATAAATCTTCTTCAATTGAAGAACGTTGATTTGAAGCTGTTCAATTGAAGCTGTTGATTTGAAGCTGATGTTGAATTGAAAACTGTTAAGAAATTTGGTGAAAAATCAATTTTTTTGGGTGTGTGTGTGGAGGGGGGGGGGGGGGGGGAGTGGTCGAAGGGGTTTATTTCCATTTAGAAAATTTTAAATTCAATTTATAAATTAATGTATTCAAAATTTTATAAAAACTATATTTTGATGTTTTTTTCAGGTTCAGTGTTCAGTATGTGGATATTGTACAACATTTGTGTGCATTTGTGAAAGATTAGCATGTATATTTATGGAAATATAAAGGTTTCTTTAAAAAATTCAAGAAATTTTCCCATGTTTTTTGTTTATAGTATGCAGGGTTTCACCCAAAGTTAACTCCACTTTCAGAAAACTTGAAAAGGAGAAAAAATTCGAATATAAATATATTAATTATTGGATGAAATATTTAATTTTTAACTGTGCATGCATGAACGATACCAAAAAAAATTTTTTTTCATCATTTGGTAGTCAACATTATAGAGCAACTCATATAAAAAGATTAGTCGAATATAGTAAAAATTCAGAAAGATATCGGCGATAGTGAGAGCTGAATTTCAGTTGCTTTCTGAAATAAGTTGAAGAATAAGAAATTTTCCATAAATTGTCATTTTTAAATTTATTTTTTTTAAATATTTATTTTTTATTAATGTTTTAGTTCTTCTTGGAAAACCACCAGAACGAACTTTATTCCCACCAAAAAAGAATTATCAAAATCGAAGCATCAAATTCCAAATCTACTCGTTGACATTCATTAAATACTCTTTTATTGGAAGTCAGTTAAAAAAAAATGGCAATTTGTGGAAAATCCCTTATCATCCAGCTACTTTTCGAAGGTAACCTAAATTATGCTATCGCCAATATCTTTATGAATTTTTAAAATATTCGACTTGTCTTTTTATATGAGTTGCTCCATGAAGTTGACTTCCAAATCAGATTGGTACTTTTACTATTTAAGAAGAAAAAAATCTTTGGTATAGTTCGCGCATGCACAGTTACAAATTCTTTCATACAACTGCTCATATTTCATTAAATTTTTAATATAATTATATTCTATTTGTATTAATTGTTTCTACTTCATTTTCTTAAATTTTCGGAAACTGGCATTAAATTTGGTTGAAAACCTTGCATGCTATAAACAGAAAAACATGGAAACTTTTCTTGAATCTTTTAAACAAGTCGTTATATCTATGTGAATATACGTGCTATTCTTACAGAAATGAACAGAAATGGTGTACAATATAACATATATTTATGTGATGCAGACTTCAGCGACAAATCATATCATATATTTTATTTTACCAAAGGTGATCCCAAATATTATTTTCCTTCTATTTGTTGTTGGTCCCTTAATTGCCTTAGTGATCAAATTGTCGTGGAAAAATTTGATGTCAAGCATGTTCTTTATATCCCAAAGTTCTAAAAGAATTCAATTTTTTCTTTTGGATATTCGATAAAACGTCTAAAATAGAAAGTGTCCGGTGATTTTTGGCAATATTGTGTGTGTATCAGCATCATCAACAAATGTTTTCAATTCACTGCGAGATATATAGATATACATATAAATAAACTTTACAAAAAGTAAATAAGCAATCTTCTGGAAAAATTTAATTGAAAACAATTTACATTGGATTACTTGTGGAAAAATCTCCCATAGTATAACTTTTATTTCAGTCTTTTTTTTAAATATTAATTATTTTTATATTGAAAATTATAGAAAAATCAATAATAAAATTTCTTAGTTTCTAATTTCTAAAATTTTAAATTAACTTTGAACAAAATTCATAATTTATCTTTATGACTGCCGTCATTCTGAATCATAGTCGGAAAGTTATTCACATTGCTGAGATGAACGTTCTGTTGGAATACTATGTTATCCGTTAAATAAACCGAAAATCCAGCAAATATTGGGTGAAACTTATAAGATTTTTGTTGTTGTTGTTTAAGGGGAGTCTTCACTCACTTGAAAACGCCCGCTCACTAATTTTAAACCTATGGCCAGGTTGTTTTCGAATTTCTCGTTTAAATTTAAATATTTTTAAACGATTTTTTTGCATAAGATAGCTGAAGTTGATCCCTAATATGGCTATTTTTTACCTTTTCAATTTCAGTTGCAGATTTTTTTAATAAAGGTACTTTCACTTTCAGAACGGTTATTTTTTACTTTTTCAATTTCAGTTGCAGATTTTTTTAATAAAGGTACTTTCACTTTCGGAACGGCTATTTTTTACTTTTTCAATTTCAGTTGCAGATTTTTTTAATAAAGGTACTTTCACTTTCGGAACGGCTATTTTTTACTTTTTCAATTTCAGTTGCAGATTTTTTTAATAAAGGTACTTTCACTTTCGGAACGGCTATTTTTTACTTTTTCAATTTCAGTTGCAGATTTTTTTAATAAAGGTACTTTCACTTTCGGAACCGGTTCCGAAAATGAAAGTACCTTTATTAAAAAAATCTGCAACTGAAATTGAAAAAGTAAAAAATAGCTATATTAGGAATCGACCTCAGCTATCTTATGCAAAAAAAAAAAAAAAAAAAAAAAAAAAAAAAAAAAAAAAAAAACCGTTTAAAAATATTCAAATTTAAACGAAAAGTTCGAAAGCAACCTGGTTTAACATTAGAGAGCGGGTGTTTTCAAGTGAGTGAAGACTCCCCTTAAATTAGTTTAACGGCAATTTAAAATAGAAAGTGCAACTGAAATGATCATTTAAACATTGAAATATGATATTTCAAATAATTTTGTTAAATTAAGCAAGGAAACCTAGTCGGAGAAAACTAGTCATGTAGCAAAACCTTTTTTTTTTTTTTTTTTTTTAACACACTGATTTCTAAAAGTTATGATACAGCCAATTTTTTTACTCTCGCCATTAAAATAATGCAAATAAAGATAAAAATATGTTTTATGTTAATGATCATCTATGAACTTCAATAGAGCCTTACGAAACGAATATACCTAACCACTATTTTTTTTTGTTATTGAACACTTATATGGCAGTCGGAGGAAACTGAAAATATCCAACTTTTGTAATTCGTGTGGAATTTTTTTCATGCTTGTTGATCTTCAATTGATTGTTTATTTTATCATAAAATCAACATGCCATTACGTCCTATAGTTTCAAAGTGCTCAGGACCGACTTACATGAAAAAGCTTATGTTCCCTTCTTAAGAAATATTTTACCAGATTCTGCATTAACTGTTAAATCAACGGAAGATTTTTTATTCAGAAAATCAAACTGATACAATTACCAGATAAGTATAATATAGCTAGTCTTGATATTGTTTAATTTGTATTCGTCAACTGACACGCATGTATATGTAATAAGATTTGTGATGATATTGAACAGATGGAAGAGTTTAACAATGATATGAAATTAACAATAAATTACTTATCGAGTTATAAGTGATAGTTGTCACATGACGGGCGTTTTTTCTCTTTTCTTCCCTTGTTGCTCGGAAAATTCGGTTCAAAATGCCAACTTTGATGGTATTTTCTGTAAAATCTTCTGCTATTACCAAAGAATGCAAAACGTTATTCGATTTCATAGTTTCTGAATAAGAACACCTGCCAATTTAATGTTTTTCCGAGCAAAAAATGAGTTAAAAAATGCGTCTGAAAGTAGTTCCTTTCGATTTCAGATTTTAATTTTGATCAATAAGATTTGAGACCGTCTTAAAGATTATAAAACTGATCGCTTCTAAATCGTTTCTAAACTATTCCATATGCAAACTTGGAATTTTGAATTCTGATTATCTATGTTATTACGTCAGAAACGTTTACCATTAAACTCTAATGACATTATAATTTCTTGCGTAAAACTACGCAAGACAAATTACGAAAATGAATTTATTAAAATCTAATTCTTTTTTCAGAGGGAATGCAACTTTACATGATGATGAGAAATTGTTCCCCCGTTCTAAAATGACAGGATAAAGCCATTTGCTCCAACGTTCTTTGTTTATGATTTTCTAAATCAATGTTATAGTTAAATTTTCTTGAGTGACTGTTTGCATACGTATTTTATACGAACTTTGAAATTTTCGAAACGAATCATTCGATTTTCATTCAAGTACGAATCATTCCATTTATCATGCTGAAGAAAACTTTCCATTGCTCTATCCTGAAATTATTGATAAAAATGAGTTAAATTACATTAGGGGGTCTCTGTCGATATTGAGAAACGCATTTTGAAGAATGCATATTATATCGTAGCTAAAACTATTAAAATAAAGATAAAACAGTTATTTATTAACGATAACAGCGATGCTCATTTGGAAATCCATAAACATATCGCTGTCTTGCTACAATTTAGCATCAATGAAATGAGAGAATTAAGATTTTCAACTTTAATTGGTCCCCTAAAGTTGCCGATTTTACATATTTACTCTTAACTTCATAAACAAAAACCAAAAATAAACGAAAATTTACTATAAGGTATTTTTAACAATGCATAGACTGTAATGGTAACGCAGATACATATGTTTCTATTTAAGAATTTTTAATAATCCCATTATTATTAATGTTTAAAAAAATTAATCCAATATTATGTATTTGCGTTATATGTTTTTTTTTTTTTTATACCGCTAACCAGGCCCCTACCTGCCCGGCATGAATGCCTAGCTTAACGGGTTAGTACCTGGGTGCGGGGCGGAAATCGCCTGATCACAGCATGGCTGTGATCCACCTGACTATTGATTTGTTCACATCGCTGCTGTGCTTGCTCTCTTGTGATTTGCTACCGTTATCTTTGTTTGCCGGTTCAAGGTTTCTGTTTAACTTTGTTGAATTGACAGATTTAATAGGTCTCGTAATTTAGAACCTTGATCAGGTGACGAGACCCTCACCTGACTAGGCACCCCCAGAGGTATTATTCACAGGTAACTTGGAGGGCTTTGCACCCACGACGGATTTTACATGCACCAGGTGCCATTAGCGTACATAGATTTACATATTTACCATGTCTGTTGGCTTGTCACGTTGATGGTGGGTTGTCGCTGTAGTGTTTATCGCCTCTTTTATGGACTGATTTCCCTTCTTGTTGTATTTGTCTCTGTCAAGGCTTTTTGGCGTTTTTATAGGCTCGCCCCTGTTGTGGGTTGTTTTTTGTCTATCATTCATTGTTTTTTTGTCTCTTTCTTGATATATTTTTACCTCTAGCTTGTGCTAGAGCTGGTTTTCACATTTTGAATCTTGGTCTTCTTTCGAGAGTTTCACTGGTTATTATGTCACTATCGGGGGTTTTGTCACGTTGTAACATTTGTTACTGGTGGTTGTCACATTGTAACTTTTGTTACTGGTGGTTGTCACATTGTAACTTTTGTTACTGGTGGTTGTCACATTGTAACTTTTGTTACTGGTGGTTGTCACATTGTAACTTTTGTTACTGGTGGTTGTCACATTGTAACTTTTGTTACTGGTGGTTGTCACATTGTAACTTCTGTTACTGGTGGTTGTCACATTTCTGGATGTTGCACACTCATTTTTGTTGTCTTTGTCACTTTATCTCACCCAAGCATTGGGGATTTTGATTTTTTTTCCCCTTCGTGAATACGCTTTTTGCGATCAGTCCATTGAATCCTAATGGCTGTTATCACTGCTTTTGAATTTTGTGCAACTTGTTGATTTGTTGTTTGAGAAACTTGTCGCACTAATGGAGTGGGGCTTGTTCCGTGGCCGTTAGTCCGTCATGTATCTATGAGGCTGTATTCACTTGATTTGACACTGTTTTTTTCCCCATTAACTTTCTTTGGCAGGTGTGCTTTGTGCATTCACCATTTAATTATTTTGTTCACTTTTTGTTGGCTATTTGCCTTCATCAGTTGGTGAAATTCAGTCCGTCACAGATGACTTCCACTTCTCACTAGTGCTGAAAAAAATCGATTTTTTTTTTGGCGTAGCAAAGAGGTTGCGTTATATGTTTAGGTTTTTACAAAGCATGCGTTATATGTTTAGGTTTTTACAAAGCATCACAGAAAAAAAAATTATTATAAAATATATAAATAATTGTTCGAGTTGTATCTAAATAACAGAAGTTTCTCTTTGGTTCATTTTTCAATAATTTACATCTCATTAACTTATAATTTAAATGTGATGTAAATTTGTATTTCTATGTTTTATAGCATGTCAAACTTTAATATGTAATAGTGTTGCTATTGAACTTTTTAAAGTTGGGTTAAATTTTAATAGGTAGATAATATCTCTTACAGCAACACAAATTATATACATTTATAAAAATCATTTTATGAATAAAAATGACAATTTTTTCCTTTTAATAATTCAAACTAAAGTACCACGTTTTATTTTCTTCCCTTGCACTGTATATATGATAAACAACAATCAACTCAGGTTGTTCAACACAGGCAACAGAAGTCTTTTATTATTTAGACATAAACAAAAATATTTTTAAAAATGAATCGGAGTTTTCACCCATCACACGTGTTTAAAAAAAAAGACAGATAAAAGATACTGCACTGAAATTAAACATTTTAATTTAGTGATTTTACAAAACTGTTGTAGAAATAATGGAGATCATTTATTATTCTACCAAGAACAGAGTGCTTTGATAATATTATATTGGAATTGAATAACATACAATTTATGGTTTTATACTTATGATTTTTTTTTTTTATGTTACTAACAATTAAATTGGAAATGTTTTATTTGAAATTCATTTTACTTTTATATTATGTTATTTATACAGGATGTCCCAAAAAGGTTGACACGCTATTTAATATTTTTTAGGTATGTGGCCAATGTAAATTTAAAAAGTGTTTAAAATAAGAAAAGAAACATGTTTATTTTAATGAAATAATCCTCCCATTATTTTTCAGAATTACAATAAAGCAAAAAAGCTGACATATACACTTTTAAGTACCATTTAAAATACTATTCCATCACTAAAAGTAGGGGCCATGCACAAATATATGATGTCGTTCATTACATAAAAAATATGGTAACAAGTGTGAAAAAAATCCCATCACAAATGCATCAAAATGAAGGATTACGCGGGTATAGATCATGTAAAGAGACAAATTTAGTTTTAAATCCTAGAAACAATAATTTAAAAAAAGACATTTTATAAAACATTCCCAAAGTATTTTCTCTCATCTCCAATAACTGAGTTCTTTTAATAATGCTTTCTGTAAGTATTTTCGAGTTCTTCAATATTAATATCGTTGCTAACATGCATTATTTTTTTAAGCTCAGCTGTTTACGTCTGTGCTTTTTTTTTTTTTTTTGCGATATCTCACAAATTTGCATTTCTATTTTTATATATGATCCCCATTCACGATGGTAATTTTTTAATTAAGCACAACTCATTCAGTTTTAAAGATACAGGTATTCAATTTTCTGTAATGATCTTCTTGCAGCAAAAGAAAAACTTTCAAAATGACCAATTTTGTCTAGGAGGTTCGTATACAATTTTTTAAAATGTAGTTGTTTAAAATACAATGGCAAGAGTAATTTAATTAATATAATCCCGTTTTCTAACTTTTTTGGAACACTTTTGCAATTTACATTGCCTAACAAATCCCACACAGATATGAAAATCAAAGCGTTTTTCAACCTTTTTGGGTCACCATATATAAATTAAAATAAATCTCTAAAATTAATATAATAATGCGCTATGACGAAAATTTTATTTGAGTTTCACCTTTAAAAATGCATGAGCTAAAATAAAAACCTGCTCAAAACGGAAATTTTGAGTTTCCGTCTTAGAAGGGGTTTCTTAATCGGTCTAAAATAACCTGCACTTGGTTTCACTTCACTCATTGCGTTCACTTTCATTCACTTTCGGTCATTGCATGCTATTGCCGACAAGATCAAGGCCAGGGCTGCCAGTTCACTGGGGCGTACGCTGACTTCTGCCGGAACGATTACTGGACCACGGCCACCCGAAATCTATCGGTCATCCCCCAGAACTCGCGTGATCGAGTTTGTCGGCTACTAGGAATAGTAGAGTCCCCATATGTCATTTATGATTGGGACGAAATAGTATAGTAATGTTAAATCAGTTAAGAATAGTGCTTCAAAGATGAAAATGCTTTTTCAATAAACTTTTTTTCTTTCTAGAATTACTTTTTATTTCTTTTATTTTGTTGTAATTGTTGTAAGCATTTTTATGCACAATTTTCTGAAGATGAATGCAGAATTTAATAATTATTTGTTTGCCAAAAAGCCTCTGCTGATTCTTTTCATATTTTATGCGGCTGCAAAATATCCATTTTGTTAATTTCTGTTTCTATCTATACTCTTAATGAAACAAAAATAGTCACACTAGATTAATTTTAACACAATTATTCAAATTGGTTAAGAAATCATATGAGCTGTAATTTTCCAACTATCGAATCCTGGCCCAGACATTTTTCGTCCAGTTGGAAAATTACATCTCTCTATCTCTCTATATTAAAAAAAAAGTAACCACCGCGGCCGCCGCTGTCAATTAAGATTTTGTGCCTTGAAGTCTTTCTGGACTAATATCCAGAAAACTATTGCTAATAAAAATTTAAAAATTGGTGGTTTTATAAAGAAATGTTCGATAAACACGCTGAAGTAGACAGTTTTTAAATCGAAGAATTATTTTAAGAGATATTTAATATTAAAGTTGGTCAAAATAATTTTCTTATAAAAGTTTTATAGAAATGAAAACTATGCACAGGAATTTAACCATAATTTGTAAGGATATAGTTTACAAGGTTGCGGTGTGCAGACTGCAATTATTTTTTCAATTTGACTCATTTTTTGAGGTTATATTTCAATTTTTTATTCAAAATTTTCATTATTTTGACGAAGATTTATTTTATATTTAATAAATTCCATTATTTGAACCGCTGCCAATTTGTAAAATAGCGCACGTAATAATATTCCCTTTGAATTAAGAAATGTATTTACACGAGACTATTAAAAAGAGAAAGAAAACTTTAAAATAATATTTAAATGACCACGTGTTAAAAGCAATAAATGTAGAAAATGACGTAATAAAAATATACTTGCGCGTAAGTATTAAAAAGAGAAATACGAGTAACTAGGGAAATTTACGTCACATTTAAAATGATCAAATAACAATATTTCCAAACAATTTCAATTAATAATTATATTTTCATGAGAGATCAATTTATTTCGACATATCTTTTACCAATTATTGCAAATTTTAAAACAGCGTAAATAATAATATTTCCTTTCCAATGTCAAAATTCTTCTATTTGTTTATTTGGTGTTACAATTTAACGATAGTTATTATTATTATTTTTTTAATGAAAATTGATTGACGGGGTAATGGAAAAGTATCAAAAGACAAATAAGCGTTGAATTAAAAATTCCCCGATGAAAAAACTAACTTGTATAACGCATCTGATGTCAACTGAAAGTGACGCGACGCCACGATTATGCACGTTTGGCGTTAAATCATATATTTTGGTGACAGTTACAGTTGTAATCTGTTTCAACAGCGACCTTAAAATCCGTCAGTGAAAGGAAAATGAATGGAAACCCTGTTACAGCAGATCGCCACTGGTTGTTTAATTATAATACAATCTTCCGTAATCGTTTTAGAGATGATCAAATCAGAGTGTTTTTAAATCACGCGGTGTCAGAACGGGGGTTGGCGAGCGCAGCTCGTAGGGGGCAGAGCCCCCTAGTATTAAAAAAAAGTAACCACCGCCGCAGCCGCCGCTGTCAATTAAGATTTTGTGCCTTGAAGTCTTTCTGGACTAATATCCAGAAAATTATTGCAAATAAAAATTTAAAAATTGGTGGTTTTATAAAGAAATGTTCGATAAACACGCTGAAGTAGACAGTTTTTAAATCGAAGAATTATTTTAAGAGATATTTAATATTAAAGTTGGTCAAAATAATTTTCTTATAAAAGTTTTATAGAAACGAAAACTATGCGCAGGAATTTAGCCATAATTTGTAAGGATATAGTTGACAAGGTTGGGGTGTGCAGACTGCAATTATTTTTTCAATTTGACTCATTTTTTGAGGTTATATTTCAATTTTTTATTCAAAATTTTCATTATTTTGACGAAGATTTATTTCATATTTCATAAATTCCATTATTTGAATCGTTGCCAATTTGTAAAATAGCGCACGTAATAATATTCCCTTTCAATTAAGAAATGTATTTACACGAGACTATTAAAAACAGACAATTATTTCTATACCTATTTTCTATTATTTCTATTTTTCTTATTACTATAACTTTAAAATAATATTTAAATGATCACGTGTTAAAAGCAATAAATGTAGAAAATGACGGAATAAAAAATATACTTGCGCGTGAATATTAAAAAGATAAATAATTAAATTATTCCGCGTTTTCAAAGCATTAAGTAGAGTAAGATTGATTTATTTCGACAAAATATTTTATCTATTATTGCAAATTTTAAAACAGCGTAATTAATAATATTTCCCTTCAATTAAAAGCTGTATTTTTACGTTTAATAATTAAGTTTAAATCAACGAAATAACTAATAAATTGGTAAGATATAAATATAAATACAGATAAACGTTGAATTAAAGATCACTCGATGACATAACTACCACGCGTAACGCATCTGGTATCAATTGAATGCGACGCCCCTACAGATATGCACTTTTGGCTTTAAATACTATATTTTGGCGACAGTTCTTTTCTTTTATAGAAAGTAGTAGTCGAGATAATGGAGTAATACCCAATTTTCTATTAGCATCGTTACAAAATTTCCCGATGCAATGACATTGCTTACTTAACCATTTTGCACAAGTTGATTTTCAAATGTTTAATTAACCTTATTTTATCAATAGTTGTTAGCTGTCTCGACAGCAGTTGATTTGGCTTTAAAATCTCTTGGTCAAAGGAAAATGAATGGAAACCCGATTATAGCAGATATTACAGCCAGCAGCCGATTACACAAGGCCGATTATAGCAGCCGCCGATTACAGCCGGTCGTTTAATTATAATTCAATCTTCCGCAATCGTTTTAAGGTTGATCAAATCAGAATGTTTTTACAGTTTGTGGTGTCAGAACGAAGGTTGGCGAGCGTAGCTCGTAGGGGGCAGAGCCCCCTAGTCTCATAAAAAAAAAATAGTCACGTTTTGATTTTGTTACTGCAGTAGCATGCAGCCCTTTCCATTTTGAAAATTATTATCGTATCATAAACATAATTTATTTTTCAGAACCTTGTCAAAATGTTCAAATATATTTTCATCTAAAGCCCTCTTCTCTCACATATAATTGTCTGAGTGCAACGAAGACTCATACACAGCGCAGTATTACTTTGCCTCATATATAGCTACGATGGATATTAAAACATTTCGTCAAGCATAACTCAAAAAATATTTAACGGATTTCGTTCAAATTTTTACAGCAGGTACCTATAAAGGTGACAACGTCGTCTATTTATTACCAAGAATAAGTGTCAAACCGTTTGGAAGTTATATTAAAAAAATAGATAAAAAAGCACAATTAAAGTACATACGTCACTAAATTTTGTGCGTACGTCATTTTCACCGGCGGGAGATTTTCGTAGACAATCGGAATTGAAAAGTTCATGGAATACATGGAGCAAAAAAATATGCAAGCACTAATATTCAGCACAATAAAATATATTTCAATTTAATAAAAATGGAAAGTTAATCTGGAATTTTTTCTGTTTGAAAAGTATTAGAGATTAGTAAGAGTAGTATTAGTATTAGAGATTTGGCGTAAATCACACCATTAGCAGCTTTTTTATTTCGCGTGTGTATGTTAGGAACAATTCTTTGATGTTTAAATAAAAGGTTTCGATTTGTGGCATTATTTCTTATTTTCTTTTCCTTTTTAGTATTTTAAATGGAATTAGTGAAAGGCGTGTATTTTAAATTAAATGAGTGAAAGGCGTGTATTTTTAATGTATGTATTTCAAATGAAATCAGTGAAAGATTTATATTTAAATGAAATGAATGCAATATGAAGATGTTATGAGAAAAATATTTGGCGATTTATCAACTGCGCCAAGTTAACATAAAAGTACCAATACATATGTGGGTACTTCTCTATTATCCCGTCGACCACTTTTCATAACAAAAAACTATCGCCAAATAAACGGGAGAACGTTGTCATTGAAATATCAAAATACATAAATAAATAAAATATAAGAATTTAAGGACACAATTGTTATTTTAATGAATGAAATAACTAATAAATCAGTAAAACATAATGAAAAATACACGCAAATGTCGCGTTAAAAACCACTTGATGACGTAACAAACACGTATAATGCTTCTGATATCAAGTAAATGGGACTGCATTTTTGGCGTTTAATCTAACAGTTTGGCGATAGTTTTTTGTTATGAAAAGTGGTCGACGGGATAATAGAGCAGTACCTCTATGTGAAATGAAACAAGGCACAGATGTCATATACGCACCACGTTGGCGCGATTTTTCCCTCCACCAGCTTGGGGAAAACTTTGTTTTTGAATATTAGTTACAAATAGTGTGACAAATAGTACACGTGATTTTTTATTTCAATATAAAAATAAAATAACGTAATAAATGAAACAGCTTCTATTATTTTAAAAAAGGAAATAAAAATAAATAAATAATAGTTTGATATAAATAAAGGCGCGGATGTCATATACGCACCACATTGGCGCGATTGCAACAAAATGGCAATTTTATGCCTCACATAGTAACCCGGTTATTTTGTTTCAATTGTTGTTTATTAACTTTTATTTTTTATTTTAATTATATAAATTGTTTTTATTATATATATCAATATTTATTTATATCAAACTATCATTTATTTATTTTTATTTCCCATTTTTGAATAATAGGAGCTATTTCATTTATTACGTTATTTTATTTTTATATTGAAATAAAAAATTACATGCTATTATTGTATGGTATTTGTAACTAATATTCAAAAACATCGCCAAATTGGCGGGGGAAAAATCGCGCCAATCTGGTGCGTATATGACATCTGTGCCTAAATTAATATTGATATACATATAAAAATAATCTATAGAATTAAAATAAAAAATAAAAGTAAACAAACACAACAAACAGTTTTCGCCAAAGGGGCGGGGGAAAAATCGCGCCAACGTGGTGAGTATATGGCATCTGTGCCGGGATTTTTACCCTTTTATCTGTGCTTTCGGAAATATAAAAAAATTAAAAAATTCTTATATCAGGTGTATAATGTTTTGCATTTTTATACGGACCACTTCTCCATTTTAAGATTTTAAATGCTATTTATATCAGATATTTCTTTCTTGAGATTCCCACAAGTTTTTTCCGGTAATTTTTTTAGTTCGCTTATTAATTGTTTACAATTTGCCCCCCTGGCAATAACAATTATTTATCACAAAAAATGGGTACTTCTCTATTATCCCGTCGACCACTTTTCATAACAAAAAACTATCGCCAAACTGTAACGCTAAATAAACGGGAGAACGTTGCCATTGAAATATCAAAATAAATAAAATATAAGAATTTAAGGACACAATTGTTACTTTAATGAATGAAATAACTAATAAATCAGTAAAACATAATGAAAAATACACGCAAATGTCGAATTAAAAACCACTTGATGGCATAACAAATACGTATAATGCTTCTGGCATCAAGTAAATGGGACTGTATTTTTGGCGTTTAATCTTAGTTTGGCGATAGTTTTTTGTTATGAAAAGTGGTCGACGGGATAATAGAGAAGTACCCAAAAATGGCTTAGTTTTGTTAAATTTGTTTGTTATGTATTTTCATTTCTTATTAAAATATCGAAAATGGCAATAAAATTTTATTTTAGCACCGTACTTAATTTTTTAAAATGGCTCAAAAACATGGTTTAATAAACGTATATTTGTAAATATTTTAAAAAACATGTTTTCCCGCTCTCTAGAAAAATTTGTAAGATTCTACAACTGCCTTTGGCACCAACTAGTACATGATACGGAACTTTTCCCTATTCAGATACATAGAAGAGGTTGGTCACAAACAAGAGTAATGCTAGCAACAATATTGTTTTAACTCTATAAGAGTTAGAAACAATAATGATATTAAATTCCCCGATTAGCTTAGGGCCCGATTACGGAACTTTCTCCTAGAAAAAAAAACTGTAGAAGTCTTTACATTTGTTTCGAATGAAGCTCGACCAACAAAGTATTAATTGATAATACAAACAACACTAATATTAACATGGGGGCAAAAGTTTGAATTTAAGTGTATATATTTGGAACCCTCCCCCCCCCCCAACCACCCACCAAAAAAAGAAAAAGAAAGTTACAGAAATGAATTTAAAATGGCGTGAAGCCACCCTTTCTGACATAAGAAATTGGCTGCGAACCCGATTACGAAACTTTCACTTAACTTAATAACATGTATCTAATAGCCCTGAGGACAATTCCCCTTCCCAGTTATACGGACCTTGGGGCTTTTTTAAAAAGCTTGACGCAGTTCGGGTTGAAGAAGTTGAGATTTACTGTCAAATGACATAAACTACTATGAAAATAAAACTGGTGAATTATTATGCTGGTTTATGTATGTATTTAAAACTAGTCAGATGTGCCAATCCCAAAACTTTCTTCTATCTCAATCATGTTAATACTTCTAATTTCGTCCTCAGATCGCCAATAAAATTAATATTTTTCGTCATTCTGTTGTACGTCAGCTGCTTGCAAATCATCGGGTTACCGGGATGCAATCAACTGATGTATACTGAACTACGAAAAGTTCTTTTGGCCTGTCGGACAGATAGCCTCCCTATTCCTTGTTTTTACGAGTTTAGCTAATTTTACTGGAAAACACGAAGCTAAAATGCGTGGAACCCAATTAAAGAAGATTCATTCCCAGTTCTCGTCAACATTGAATTTGAATGAGAATATCGCCAAATTAGTCTTCTATAGTCAAGTTGGCTTCATTTGTGGCAACATATTTTTGTCACCAAATCTGTCGATATTTCGTCAATTGCCGCTAAGCTTGGCGAGAATTTGACGTTGGCGAATATAAATATATCGTGTTAAGCATTTAAGAATAGCAACAATGGTTACAACAATGAAAGAAAATTTTCTGAAACCATGTTAACTAAAACTCATAAATTAAACCCCTTTATGGATGAATTCTGCTGTCTCGTTTGGAAATGTCAACCACCCTAAAATTTCAAACCGCTATATCTCCGCCATTTTTTAATATAGAGACAAAACAAAAACTGCTCCGGATTCTCCGGATCAAGGCCGAACATTTAACGGAAAAAACTTTTAGGATTTCTAATTTTTTTATACATCTTTTTGAATTTGAAATTTTTAAATGGCTATCACAGCGCCCCCTTCCGGCGGAATATCCCCACATTCTAGTAGGACCTGCTGGCTACAGCCAAAAACATATTAAAAAATTTTGGTTTAATTATCTGCATAACATCATACACTTTTCGATGATACAATAGTGAAAATCGAACAAAAATCGCGATGGCAGCGCCCCCCTTTCGTCGAAATATCCCCGAATTCAACCTGGACCTGCAGGCTATGGTCAAAAACAGAAAAAAAAAATTGGTTCAGTTATCTGCATAACTTCATACACTTTTCGATGATACAATAGTGAAAATGGAACAAAAATATCGATCGCAGCGCCCCCTTTCGTCGAAATATCCCCAAATTCTGATAGAATCTGCTTGTCATAGCCAAAAACATAGAAAAAAAATTAGGTTCAATTTGAAGCATAACTTCATACACTTTTACATGGTACAATAGTGAAAATGGAACAAAAATATCGATCACAGCGCCCCCTTTCGTCGAAATATCCCCAAATTCTGATAGAATCTGCTTGCCATAGCCAAAAACATAGAAAAAAAATTGGTTCAATTTGAAGCATAACTTCATACACTTTTAGGTGGTACAATAGTGAAAATGAAACAAAAATATCGATCACAGCGCCCCCTTTCGTCGAAATATCCCCAAATTCTGATAGAATCTGCTTGCCATAGCCAAAAACATAGAAAAAAAAATTAGGTTCACTTTGAAGCATAACTTCATACGCTTTTCGATGATACAATGAAGACACACAGACGGACAGACGGACGGACGGACGGACAGACGGACAGACAGACATTTTGTAAAAACATGTTTTTCGGAATCTCTGACCCCTAAAACGTGTAAATCCGTCGAAAACCGGAAGTCGAAAAAAATTTCGATTACAATACTTTCTTCTATTATAGATAGAAGAAAGTAAAAATTGCATCTGATTACACTCTTTAGATAAATTACTCCTGTTTGCATTTAATAACAGATAAACGGCTTCCGTTTACTAAATTGTTTAAATATTGGGAAGAGTTGGCGAGAGATAGATAGACGTGTAAACAAACGGGTAGAGAGACGGATAGCGACAGAGATAAGCTACCGGGTAGCGAAATGAATAGACAGACGGGTAGCGAGGCAGGTGCAAAAAAGGGTTGACAGAGGGGTAGTGAGATGGGTAGGGAGACGGGTAGCGTGGTGGATAGAGAGACGAGTACAGAGACGACTTGACAGACGGGTAGAGAGAGGGGTATATAGACAGACAGACGTGTTGATAGACGAGTAGTGTAACGGGAAGCGACACAGGTAGAGACACGATTAAAGAGTCGGGTAGAAAGACAGACGGATGCTGAGACGGGTATACAGAAGAGTAGAGAGACAGTAGACAGATGAGTTCGGAGAGAGACACAGCTAAGACATACGAGTAGTTAGACTGGTAGACACGTTTGTAGCAAAGCATGTTATCAATGTGGTTTGAAGTATACGAGTTTCTATAAATAGTTATACAAATAAACAAAGGAAATTTTTTTAATTCAAATATTAAATATTTGATTTAATATTTCAATATTTAATATTTTATTTTTTAATATTTTATTTAGATATTTGTCACAAAGAAAATGTTGCAAAAATTAAATTAAATTTGCGTTAAAATACGCTTGCTAAAATACGCTATTGGCTGCAAATCTGATTATGTGACTTTAAAAATATCGTTTTAAAAGATCCGGCGGTTTTTTTTTTTTTTTTTTTTTAAAGTTTTGAGCAATTCCCGCTTAAGAAAATGAGATTATTTGCCAAATGTTATAAAAAAAAATGCATATGAAAACATAACAGTATATGAATTTATATATGATATTTTGTAATTATATCATTTAATTTGCTATTTTTCATATGTTGTATCTTTATCTATCTCTTGTCTATCATATGCTGTATATTCACTTAGATTCTTGTTGATATCTTCTTTATATCGTAATTGTTAACTTTATGTTCTCAGCAATATCACTCAGACTAATCCCTTTGAGGGAAGTCCTAGTTATATTTGTGCTGTTATGATAGATTAATAGTACTGCGACGAAATGTAAGAAAATGGCTTATCCGTGTCGATAATATCAGTACTAGAAGATAGATTCGCAGCAATAGAAAACAACTGAATGCCATTGTAGATCTCGATCTACAGACTTGGTGATTTGATCGGAAAATTGACGCCATATTCATATCTAAAATATTCTGGTGAGAAAAGAGCGGAAAAAAAGCAAGATATCCAAAATAACCCAAGAAAACCCCAGACTATATCTTATGTTAATGTCTTGTGAAGCTGATTTTCTGAAATCATAAATAAAAATAGAGTACAAAATATTTGTCATAAAACACCATAAGTGAACATGACAATATCGTTTTGGAACGAATAGTAATAGTTCTAGTTGTAAAGATTTTAAACTAATATCTGTGATGTTAGAGACTTATGCTTTGAATCTGTATATTATTAGCTTCACAAAAAAAACCTAAAAAGAAAAAAAAAACCATGGAAATTCTCCGTTTTTAACACTTTCCAACCTAGTTGAAAAGTATTTATGATTTCGGTTTGTCTGGCCGTATGGCCGTCTGTCCGTGCTCTAACACCCGTAAATATGCTCGGACTGCTCTGCAATTTTTATATGTTACTGTCGTTATCTATAGCATCTTCCCTATTTCAACGGAAGTGTGTAGCACTTATAATTTTTTTTACAGGGCCATTCAAAAGAATTCCGTTACATTGCTGCCTATGGGGGAAAAATCATTTGCGGTTTATTTAAATAATGTTTCACTATTTTAAACGCATTGAAATTTATATATCACTAAGGTGCATTACAAGAAGCTTAATATGGAATAGGGTGTGCATAGCACTTATAGTTACTTTACAGGGACAGTCAAAAGAATTCCGTTACATCACGTGTAAAGACGTAAAAAATCGTCTGCGGTTTATTTAAGAAATGTTTCACTATTTTAAACGCATTGAAATTTATATATATCACTAAGGTGCATTACAAGAGGCTTACTACAGAATAGTGTGTGAATAGCAGCCATCGTTCATTTACAGGGACACCCAAAATAATTCTCTACTGTCTGCTAACAATAATTCCTGGAAGTGCGTTTTAAGTTACTGAACGCGATTTTAATTTTAACTCGCTTTTTGTCTATTACGTGGTGTGTATAAATTCTGTAGATCCTATACAGGGAAGCACAAAAGTTTGCGAACACATTTTCGTTTATGGACAGACTCCAGACGGAGAATTTTAAACTGTGCTACGCGTTTCCTAACTGAACTAAAATTTAGCATCCAATGTAGTATATATACAAATCTATAGATCCTATACAGGGCTGAATAAAAGTATTCGGATATTTTTCCGAATATTGTATATGTCGGAAATTCCCAAAATTATGTTTTTAAATAGGTTATGCGTTTTCCAAATTGTTTACTTAGATGTAATGTTTTAGCTTATTAAATGGTATGATTTGTAAAATTATTTTGGAAGCGTTGGAAAGTGTTACATAATCTATGCTTGACACATGATTTTTCGTTCTTGTTTTTATATGAATGCATCATACTTTGTTTTTTGCTGTGCGAAATCCATAAATATAAGCTGTGTTATATAGGATAATAATATATTTATAGGAAAACTTATTTTTAATCGAAGCAGTGGCAAATGCAAAGGTAGAGAGGCGATGAGGAGGACCCTCTCCCTTGAGCCCAACACAATCATATGAAATTAGAATTCTCTTTTTGACTTTTCGGAAGCAATGGGTTCGTAAAAAAATTTGACTTCCGGCTTTCGTCGAATTTATACGTTTTAGAATGTCCTGAACACGATTTGACTCTTTTTAGAAAATGTCTGACCGTGATTCTGTGATTTATGTGATGCTTATATCTCCAGTTTATGTGCGCAGAATTCAACGAAACATCAAATCTCGAATCCTCTTGCTAGGAATAGATTGTCATTTAATTTTGGTTGCGGTCATATAAGGGATTGCTGAAATTTGATGATTTGTTCGAATTTTGAATCAGCCCAACAGAATAAATCACAGGTAATGGGACCTCCAGTAAACGCTGGAAACGTGATTACACTATATTAATTATTGACACAATTATTCTAATTGGTAAAGAAATCTTATGAGTTGTAATCTTCCGAACTGGGCGAAAAACTGGAGGTCCCATTACCTGTGATTAATTCTGTTGTGCTGTTTCAGAAATCAGACCAGATGCTATGATCATTCAGGTTAACTGGGTAAATTAGTTCAGTCATATTCGTCCGGGATTGCTTAGTTGGTAGAGCATTGGCAGCTTCAGCCAAGGGATCCCGGTATCGAATCCTGGCCCGGACTTTTTCGCCCATTTGGGAAGATTACATCTCATATCCTCTTATGGTCTTTTTTAATCAGTTTATCTTATCTCCATAAATTGCTAGTACTAATTACATAAATTATATTTTATAATTATTTAATCTACCAGCGGAGCTTCAGTAGTGAATCATCAAGTTAAAAAAAAAGTTTCATTACTTGCCAAGCAGGACGTCATACATGATTATAAAAAAACTGTTTTAGCTATTTAAAATGTATGATTCATTACGATTCAAGTTCACACAGATGAGACAAATAGGCTGCCACAAATGTTGAAATTTGTACCGATTAATGATAACGGGCTTTTTTTATTTCCAATTACTATTTAAACTTAATGAGATTTGCATTTGTTTTCTGTAATATACTTAATCCGTTGTTGATCGCATCTTTTTGAACGACACCATTGGTTGCGTGTGACCTTTACCGTGCGTGTGTGACCGTTTCTCTCATATTGCGCCGTAATGAAAATAGTTATAAAATCTTTCTTCAGATGAAATACAATATAATTTATATTTTAAGATAGGAGAACATACTACGTCTGATCAGAATAATTATATGAAAACTAACACGTTAAATTCACTTTCATGACTTGAACGTTTTTTACTCTACTGATGTTTGTCTGAAACGTCTACATGTTTTTAATGTGATTTTATTGTGTATTTTATTAAATTGTCTGAATTTAAAGTGTTAGTTTTCAAATAATAAGTTATATTTATAGAAAAACAGAGGAATTCAAGGTAATTTAAAGGTCATTTCTAAATTAAATGCACACTTTTTAAGCCTAACGGGTGAGAAATGCTGATAGCGCGACCAACAAACAGGTTAATTATAGAAACAGCAGTATGAAAAAAAAAAATCGATATAATGTGTTCGTTAAACAGCAGAAGAACACATATTTTGTGTACAACATAAAACAGAATAACAAATGAAAATAATAAGAGAAAGGGTATCAATTTCCTCTAATTTTGGTTCTAACAAACTGTGACTGTGAGATCACAATTCACTGCACATGCAATGTAAATGTTTCCAACATAAATTTATACAAATAAGTTTTCAATCCATGCCCATGCCCTTAATTTTTATTTTAAATATGAAACGTAATTGTTAAGAAATATGTTAATCTAAAGATTTTTAGGTTGATTTCTTTAGACATCGATTTATTGCAATCACTTCTTTTATATATATATATATCTATGTCTGGTGAAATATTGTCATCGCGATAACGTCCGAAAACAGAACCAATTCGAACGTAATTGGGACAGTGTATTGATCTTGGAAATACCTTGGATGAGTTCGTTAAAGTATGTAGATCTTATAGTTTGTTTACAGGGTACACAAAAGCATAGCATACAACACTAGTCATCACGACAATGTCCGAAATATTGAACCATTTCAAACCTAATTGGGATAGGGTATTGATCTTACAAGTATCTTGGATGATTTCGTTAATTAAGTTTTGTTCTGGCACCCCTAGGCGGTCAACTACGGGAAAAACCAGCCCTCTTCAAAGTAAAGAGTATAAAATTAACGAATATATCTTTACTTTGGGTAGTCTCATACCATGACATATTTTGGTCTAAATTTCGTTTTTTTTTTTTTCGAACGACGAACGAAATCTTCTTTTGGCGCCCGTTCTACTCTGGCGTCTCATTTTTTACCTAAACTTTTGACTGTGGATCCGATTACAGAATATTAGCCCTATGTTTTTGCGATGAACATTATTGCTGTATCTTATTTTTTATTAAATACACCAAATTTTATATTTAAGTTTAATGATTAAAAATGTATATGTGGATCTAATTTTAAATTTTAATACGCAACAGGGGGCACTGTTGTTCTGTTCTTCTTTTAAGTTATTGATCACAATAACTACGTTTTTAAATTTGAAGAAATTCGAAAATCTTTATATTCAAAATCGTTAATTCTACTATAAATTAATATAATAAAATTATACTGAAGAACGTTTTTTGATGGCAACAGCATACTATTTTACGAAGAAGAGCAGAATTAAGCTTCTTTTACGGGTTGCGTGAGTGCAGAGGGCCGTCATGAGACATTCGAAGTTCCTCGGCCTGATTGATTTTTGGAGTCTTTTTACGCATCAACCGATATTTACCTGTTGATTTTTCTAGAAGTATACAGCAATTGAAAAATGTAAAATCACGTGCCTTTAACATGGAATATGTTTGTGTTCATATTCTGAATAGAATTGAAGGGTTGCCAACAAAAACTGTATTTGTCCAAAAAGCACAATTTTCAGAAAGAGAAAATAGCTGTGTATTAAGTGGTGTTTCCAGAACAACTAAAACGTTCTTGCCTAAAAGGACATGGGTCTTTGAAAATAACAATCTTGTGTTGCTGATTCATTTTCGTGATTTTGAGACTTGTACTGTTTTGTTGTTGAGAAGCCTCCAGTTTATTCACATACAACACAAAATTGCTCTAAACACTGGGTGCCCATGGTAAAAGTGTCCAAAAGTAATGACTTAAGCTAAGATAAAACGCAATCATTGGGTATAATTTTCAGTTGCATTAAAAAGGCCAAATCCTCAGGTTCCTTTGCATGCTAGTGGAATTTAGTGTGAGGATCATTAATACCATTAGTGGCTCTAGATATATTTAAATAGTACAGTCTGTTTCAATAGTTAGACACAACCAGAAAACGTCGTTTATTAAATAACAATATAAAAATTTTAAAAAACTTATTATTTACTTATTAGATTCTGTAAAATAATTTAAATTAACCATATCAAAATGAGTAAATGGGTACATTATCATAACTTTGCTAAAAAAATCATAAAAATTTGTAACTATACAGTGTCTTAAAAGTTTAGGGATAGTTGCAAAAAAAAAAAAAAAAAAAAAACATACCATTTAACACTTTTACGTGGTGTTATTTATTAATAGTATTTTACTGGTATCGGATAACTTTAAATAACAGTGTTTCCCTTGAGTCATTGAGTTTTGATATATTACTAGAAGCAGAGAAACCCGCGCTCTTTCAAAGACTTATTTTTAGTTCGTTAGTAGAGTCATAGTGATTTCCATTCTTGTATACTTTACGAATTAAGGAATCCCAAATGTCCTCAATTAGGTTTAAGTCTGGGCTTAAAGATGTCCAATCTGAAGCACATTACGCGCGGAATACCACTGTTTCATACTATGCTAGTTGTGGATTGAAGCGTTATCGTGCTGAAATTCCCTCTCAGGAACGCCTAAGTTGTCACCAAATGGAAGTAGGTGTTGCTTTAGTGTTTCTTATTACTTTGTTGATTTTTGTTTTCCATGGAGAAATGTCAGAGAGATTTGGACATTAAAGTCAATCCCCCCCCCCCCCCCAAAAAAAAAAAAAAAAAAAAAAAAACTATCAAAGACTTGCCATCTGGTTGTCTACTGAAGAAAGTACACGGCTGTTTCTTGAGGTCATGACAGTAGAATTTCAGTCATCAAGACCATCCAGATTCCACTTATTTTCATCACTGAATAACATGGTAAGCCATTTGTCCCCGTACAACATGCACTTTCGAGTCCAATCCAATCTGGCCTGTATATTCTGTGATTTTAGGCGCAGTTAACAAGACGTTTTTTTAAACATTGTTTTTAAAGTTTATTATACGTCTATGTAATTGTGACCTTCCAGACATTGACATCAAGATTATCTTTAATTTTCCCTCACGGACATATTTTGTTTTAACATCAATCTTCCAATTGTTTTATCAGTCTGAACCCTTTTTACATGTATCTACCTGCATTTTGGTTTCCGGTCAAAATTGCTATTTCTAACAAGTTCTCGGTATATTCCTCGCTTTGAAGAATTTAAAATTCTAGAAATTTTCAATAGCGGGCTTATTTTTCGATTTAAACTTAAAAATATTTAAAATTTTCTTCTATGGATTCAATTGTTTTCGGCATCATCTTAAATAACCAACGGAAATTGGATATTCAGATATACTTCTCGGGGAAAACAGTTGGTTGGTTGGAATGGTTGATCGTTGAAACACAAATCGAGCTTCTGAACCTTCTCACCGCCGCGAACTGATATATCATAAATATCATAAATGTCAGCATAGTGAACTGATATATCCGTTCACTATGCTGTAGCTTTCACTGCAATGGAAACATTCTTTAAATTAATATAATGCCATTTTAAAACATCGAGTAATGATTAATGCTCTTAAGGATTATACTCGTATACATAATTAAGATTTTTACATCAAGTTTAAAAATTCCTCTTTTTTTAGCATTTAAAAAAAATTACAGAGAAAACAACATTACAAATTTGCCCTTTTGCTCGGCGGTCAGGGGAAAATTTGCGTAATGTGCCTAAACTTTTGAGAGAGAAGTTTTTTAACAAAAATGAAGAAAGGCGTATTATTTAAATAAATAATGCTGATGTAACCATTCTAATACCTCTGCTATTTTTCATTTCAATTACCTTTTAAGTGTTTATTATGAAATTATTTCATATATTTCTCTTTCTAATTTTATTATCATATTTTAGTGTGTGTCGAAACTTTTAAGACAGACGGTATTCGATCTCTTGCCAAGTTTTTAGTTGCATTTCAGGTGGCCTCCCAGATTTGAGGACATAACGCCGCCGCGCCGGCCGATGGACTTTTGTGTTTGAGGCTTCATGAAATGTTGTTTGTTGTTGAAATTGTTGATCTTAGTTAACGAACAAAAAGATAGTAGCATGATTTGAAATAGCGCATTTCTGCAGAAGTTGATTTAAAAACACCTCGATTGTTACAAAACACTTAGCAAAAGATCGAAAATAGTTTGGACATCTGCATACCCACTACTGGTACTGATACTTACTGAACTTCACTAATCTGCAAGGTTGCACTTTTCAGTTCCAGAACGTTTGATTTTTTATTATATCAGAGTGCAAAAGTATGATCTACAGCCAAAAGTGGCTGGCTACATGAGACTGTTATGAAAAATGAGCTTTTATTTCCATATTTACATTATTAAGAAACAGAATTTATTCTCGAATTATTAAGTCGAATGTTTAACCTTTTTTACGTAAATTAGATTTTTAGCGACTTATTTTATCGCCAATTTGCTTAAGAATAATCATTTTCGTATTTTAAAGCTCAGGTTGCATTTTTTATGGACTCATGCACTTCAATGAAAGAGGAGGAAGAGTTAGAATGAGACCAGCTAATTTTAATAAATACAAAACATTTAGTCTAACCTTAGAATCTATAATGGAATTGCAACAAAACATTCTAAAATTTATAAACACTTTAAGCATCAGAGTACAAAATGTTTTATTTATTGAAATAAGCAATTTGAAACAATACTTAATGTTAAAACTAAAACGTTGGACAGTCTTTAAGTTAAAATAATTTTCACGTAAAGGGACATTTATTATTATTATTATTATTATATATTATTTTGCAAAAAGCAGTATCGGAATGGCATTCCGGCACTAGCGCAACCCTTGCTAACACGCAATGAAATTTGAGGAGTTTTAATGCACTATTTAATGCTACTGAAATTTACAACTACTCATATGTCCTTCTTTCAGTAAAAAACATTATTTTTTTATACCTTTAGCGAGGATTCATTGAATAATTTATTTTTCAATTTAAAAGTATGATATTTAACATAATGCAGGGAATGACCCTCTACAATTACAAGAAGTTTCAGTTATTACAAGTCATTGTGGTTTTCCTCATTATAATTTTATTTAAATTTTAAAATTTAAAGTTTATTCGATAACCCTGAATTTGCTTATCTAAGAGCCCAGATCCCGATGATGAACATGGTCAGACGAAAACTGAGAGAGTGCTCTATACTCATAACAACATTCTGGCGGGTGCTTCAGAACCCACGCACCTGTTTTTCTAACTCCCGTTAGTTAGCAAGAATAATGGTTATGACTTTATATAATTAGCAATTTTAATTTATATTATATGTCTTTAAACAGCTCCGGCAATCAAATATTATTAACATATTTTCTTTACAATGTCATTACTGAAAATCTCCCTTTCACACACATTAAAACTATTTGCGCTCACACACTAATGGAACGATGTATTGCACGTGCACCCTCTGACGTCACAACCCCCTACGACCTCCCGATTGGCTAGCGGTGCACGCAGCTGTCCCCCCTTAATTGTTCTCTTCCTTATTATTTCTAATAGAATCACGTTAGATGCTCACTCCGACTTTATTCGCGTTCTGCACTCTCGGCCGAGTTCGAAGTTTCCACAGTTTCTTTTTTTCCCACCCCCAGCGACACATAACGGCCAAAACTGGAGTTCAAATCAAGAGAGGTCACGTGGCCCGATAATTAAGAGTTTCAGAAAGCAGAAGGTTTTTGACAAGCCAGTTTTACTTCATATACAGACGGTGAAATCTATTGCCGTAATCAAAATATCAAACTAAACTACAGTCCTGCATCGCTCTGGTTAGCCCTATTTTTTTTCTGCGGGTCGGGTTCAGGTCGTGTTGACTCTAGATTTGTTTGGTGCGTGTCAAGTTCTGGTCAGTTTGTGATTGTTTGTGTTTGGGTCAGCTTGGTTTTTGCGAGTCTGGTTCAGGTAAACCTGATTTTCCCAAAGAAATAAGATATGGGGTTTGTCTAAAAAAAAAGTTACAATTCAGAAATTAATCACGTCTTTAATTTTTTTCATTTACTTTTTTATTTTAATTACCTACATTGGTATCTCGTGTTATGAAAACTAAAAGTTTTTCCACACTTTTCTTTTTATTAAAAAAAAAATGTCAATTCTCAAACACATGAGCAAAATGTCTTATATGTTAGCACTTTATTACACTTTTTTCTTTATTACACATACTTTACTAACTTCTTGACATAAAAATTATTTTTAATTCTTCAAATGTATTATATATTTTTTTGAAGTGTTGACAAATATTATAGAAAACAAATATTTGTTCAAATATATTACCAATTTGGATAGGAAACAAATATGTGTCCACTCTGTTATTATGGTTTCAAAAATTAGACATATCAATTCCTCTAAAAGATTCCTTACAATAATATGAATTATTGCCTTAATATAAAATTCCCGTAGTTAAAATAATTTAGAAATATACCATAATGTAATTTGAAATAATATATAAGATGTAATTTAATGGATAAACTACTCTAGTAACAGAGTGGAAAAATAGAAGATTTCCGTTTTTAAAAAAATATATCAAGACATTATTTAGGCTTAAGTAACCTTGTATATATATTGCATAGATACATAAGCTTACTATTAATTATATTTACCAATCTTAATAGTTATTTATATTATCTATAGCAAGGTAAAATAGTGGACAGACAAAAATGTACTTACCTAATATTTTGTTACAAAAATCTGTAAAAAAATATTTTCCCACTTTATGAATGCAACTTCCATGTGGACTAAATCTTCAAACATGTACACAGTCTTGAGAGATGTGCTGTTGTCTACTGAGTAATAGGAGCATTAGAAGATCTTGGTAACAGAGTGGACATAAGAAAACGAGGATCCTTTGGGGCCATTTTATTTCAAGCTGTATTATATTTTTATAATTAAATTTTTTTCTCAGTTCATATTTGAATTGAAAGATAAGGCATCTAATTTTGAAATCATATATTCTAATACGAGCAAATCTTGTGTGTGGTTTTATATATATATATATATATATATATATATGCAAATTTTATCTTAAAAACGGCTCTAACGATTTTGACGAAATTTTGTATCCTACCGTTTTGGGGCACCAGAAAATCATTGGGCTAGATCACGTGTTCGAGAAAATTCGATTAGTGGGTCATTTTGGGTCAGGGTCAAGCTAATTCTATCTAAAAAACAGTTCAAACGATTTTGACTAAATTTTGTATCTTACCATTTTTGGGCACGAGAAGACTATTGGGCTGGGTCACATGTTCGAGAACTTTCGATTAGTGGGTCATTTTTGGGTCAACGCGGGTCAAATTAATTTTATCTAAAAACGGCTCTAACGATTTTGATTAAATTTTGTGTCCTACGAGTTTCGAGCACGATAAAATCATTGGGCTAGGTCACCTGTCCGAGAAAAATCGATTAGTGGGTCATTTCTGGGTCATTGTGGGTCAAGATCTAAAAGGCGGCTCAATTTACACTAAATTTTGCATCCAATGGTTTTCGAGCACGAGAAGACTGTTGGGCTAGGTCACATGTTCGAGAAAATTCAATTAGTGGGTCATTTTGGTCATGGGTCATTATGGGTCAAGCTATTTTATCTTAAAAACGCTTCAGAGGATTTGAAATAAATTTAGCACCCTGCAGGTTTAGGGAACAAGAAGACTATTAGGCTAGGTCACATGTTCGAGAAACTTCGATTAGTGGGTCATTTTGGTCATGGGTCATTATGGGTCAAGCTATTTTATCTTAAAAACGGCTCAGACTATTTACACTAAATTTTGCATCCTATGGTTTTCGGGCACGAGAAGACTGTTGGGCTAGGTCACATGTTCGAGAAAATTCAATTAGTGGGTCATTTTGGTCATGGGTCATTATGGGTCAAGCTATTTTATCTTAAAAACGCTTCAGAGGATTTGAAATAAATTTAGCACCCTGCAGGTTTAGGGAACAAGAAGACTATTAGGCTAGGTCACATGTTCGAGAAACTTCGATTAGTGGGTCATTTTGGTCATGGGTCATTATGGGTCAAGCTATTTTATCTTAAAAACGGCTCAGACTATTTACACTAAATTTTGCATCCTATGGTTTTCGGGCACGAGAAGACTGTTGGGCTAAGTCACATGTTCGAGAAAATTCAATTAGTGGGTCATTTTGGTCATGAGTCATGATATTTGAACTCAAATTTAATTTTGACCGAGCATAGCTCGGTCTTCCCTGCTTGTGATTAAATACATTTGCAATCTGTATCTTGAATTTCCAAGGCTCTCTTTTCGAAGTTTCTCACTGGGGACAATCAGTTTTTCAAAAATTAGGCATTATAAACTGAAAACACTTAAATGTTTTAAGAAACTATTATTCAACACATATTGTATTATCTACAAAAAGTTGCATATTATTTGTATAAAATAATAATAATATCTCTTTTTTAACTGGAAATTTAATTATATTGTTGGACACTGTTTTGTAACTTTATTTGAGAATGACCCATATATGCTTTCAGATGGAAAATGCTATATGAATAAATGTATATCCATTCATTTTTCTTCATCTACTACCTACTACATATATAAAATGCAAATGAAACTTTCTTTCTGGCTGCTTATAATTTGAGTTCTGCTGAATGGATTTTGTTAGGATTTGCACTGTTAGTTAGATAATTTTTCAGAGAAGGTTTTATTATACAACACATCGTTCTACGTTGCTTAGTTACATAATTATGGGGGAAAGTTCTATAATCAGGTGAACCCGATTATGAAAGATTAGCCTTTTTAAAAATTTCTACTGGACGGATTTTGATAAGACTTGCATTGTTAGTTAGATAATTTTTAAAGGATAGTTTTAGTACATTGCATGTCTTTCTTTCGTTCTTCACCAAATCCTACTATAAACGAGCAATTAAAATAGTTGGTCCTTAACAGCCCAAATTTTGTCTGACACAGAAAATATAAGAGCGCAATGACGTTCGTACCGTTTTCAACACATTCCACGTAAAGATCATAAAACACAAGGTCAAATTCACCGATATATTTCATTTGATTCAATTAGTGTTTCGAGAAATCGATAAGTATAGCGGGCAAAGCCTGTTAGTTAAAGTTAAAATTAATATTAGAGATATGACTATAGATTATTTTACGACAATTGCATTAAAAGGTGTCACTAATTTCCTTTCCTCTGGGGTTTTGGAACGGGTTCGTATTTAAATATTTCGGGATCAGGTTGAAATGTGTCAGGTTGGGATTAATGTTCGGTTTTGGGTAGGGCGCAATCCGAACCTTTAATCTAAATTAAACCAACTATTTCTGAGCAACTAATTCTAAATTAACCAATAGTTTAGAAATACAATTCTAACTATTTCTAAAACAATGTTGTGCAAGAACGCATTGAGGTTTTCACTCCCTGTGAGTTTTGGCTTGGGTTCGAATCACTTTTTGAAAAGCAAACATAGACTCAAAAAATCCACGAGTTTGAGTCAAAATCACCACTGAAATTCATTCAATTTCTTACGTTAAAAACACACCTTTTCCTCTTGAAATACCATTTCCAACGAACAAGCGTAATTCTAGTGTAGAATTCTGAAAAAACATGTGTATATTAAACTTGTGCGCGGTGATGTGTTTATAGTGTTTCACAGTCAATCTCTACACTAGAGACACTAATAAACAGATATGCCCCCACTCTCCCACACACACACACACACACCTCTACCCCTCTGAGTAGCTTAAAAAGATTTTACAAGACATGATAGCCCTTAAACTAAAAAAATTAAAAACATATACTTATTTAATGTATTTAATGCTGAGTTACATTTTTTAGGAAAAATTATCCCGACAATTTAACACTATAAGCCACTCAAGTAGTTTAAGCGTTTAATTCGCAGAAATTAATTTAACTACAATATTTCAATTAAACCGGAGTATTTTAAGTCTTCTTCCAATACTAAATTAATTAAAAAGATTTTGATATTACTATAGTAAGTTCATAAAATTAAGCAAAATAATTTAAGAACTCGCAAAAAATCTTCCGTAGTCGTGAAATTATTAATCAGAAAACGTAGAGATATCTACACATAAAATGAACTAATTTTATATTTTAAAAAATCCCACAAATTTTCTGGTTGCTATTTACGAGTTTCTTATATGTGGTTGAACGATAACAGACTACGGCCCCTTTACACCAGTGGTTCCAAAACGTTTTGGGTCCATTCCTCCCCTAACAAGTAAAGATACCAGAGTCCTTGGCTGCGAATTTCAATTTTTATAGCTTATTCGATTCGTCTCATTGAGCTTAGTAATTTGATATCTCGCATATCTGCTACTGAGTTTTAATAATGAAATGACAAGGGGGCGAGTCAAAATTAAAAATTTCGTTTATTGAAAAACAGTTGCCATCAAAGAATAAGCATGATATGAGGTCAATTAAGATATTTCCACTGCTATACATTGATGATAATCAATTTTTGACGCATTGTTCTTTCCGAAGAAGTGAGTAAAGCAAAAATATTTCTCGCAGTGAGCACAACGAGCAAGGGCTTCTTCTTTAGCTGACTCGGCGGCGCACTCAAGACAAGTCTGCATCCACTCTTCCATTTTACTAGGTGCGCAACTAAGGTTCGGGGTTTCACACATAGATGACGCTAATGGCCCATGTAGTCGACATACATGTCTAAAGTTGTGTTTTTCTAACAGCTTGGATATCTATTAACAATAACCAGTCGTAATAACAACACATATCGAAACGCAAAAATATTTTTTCTAACAACGAAAATGTCGAGTTTTGTGCCAAATAAACAGCATTTGCGGTAAGCTTTGCTTTTCTGCTTTAACTTGAAAAACAAATTGCAGCTGAAGCACGTCGTTTGCTTGAGGAGGCCTACGGCAAACATGCACCATCGAAATCTACCTGTGAAAATTGGTTTAAACGCTTCAGAAATGGCGATTTCGACACTGAGGACAAGGAGCGCTCCGGAAGACCAAAAACACTTGAGGACGCCGATCTGCAAGCGTTATTAGATGAAGATGATACGCAAGCACAAGAACAACTTGCAGAGGCATTAAACATGATTCGCAAAGGTATTTCCAAACGTTTACATGCCATGGGAAAAATTCAAAAGGAAGGAAAATGGGTGCCACATGAGTTGACTGAGAGACAGACGGAAAATCGAAGAGCCACTTCCAAAATTTTGCTTTTGCGGCATGAAAGAAAGAGTTTCCTGCATCGAATTGTTACTGACGATGAGAAGTGGATATATTTCGAGAATCCCAAACGCAAAAAATCGTGACTTTCACCTGGCGAAGCATCAACATCGAAGGCACGGCCAAATCGCTTCGGAAAGAAGACAATGATCTGCATTTGGTGGGACCAGAAAGGAATCGTGTACTATAAGTTGCTGAAACCGGGCGAAACAGTTAATGGGAATCGCTACCGACAACAACTGAATAATTTGAACCATGCATTGCTCGAAAAACGGCCAGAATGGGACACGAGACACGAACGAGTGATATTGCAGCACGACAACGCTCCATGCCATCGCACTTCCATCGTCCAAGACATCATCAAAACACTGAAATGGGATCTGCTACCGCACCCGACGTATTCACCAGACCTGGCCCCTTCCGATTATCACTTGTTTCGGTCGATGGCGCATAGCTTGGCTGGGCTACACTTGGCTAATTTCGAAGAAGTGCAAAATTGGTTGGATGAATGGTTTCGGTCCAAAGACGCGTCTTTTTATCGTCGCGGTATTCATGCATTGCCAGAGAGATGACAAAAATGTGTAGCTAGCGAAGGACGATACTTTGAATAAATCATTTTTTGCATTTCTCTTAAATTTTTCCATAGTTTATAGATAAAAAAACCCAGAAACTTAGTTGCGCACCTGATAAAACAGTAGTCTGTAGAGGTGACGTAATTTTCGTCTTTATCAATGTAACCTCCTTTGGCAAATCCATACCTGAACATAGGGATGAACTTAATTGATGCAAACTGATAGTGTGCCAGTAATTCAAACTTAACTGTATATTCTAACTGTAATATTTCTTTATTTGTGCTTTAATCACATCTTCAGGAAGAACAATATGTCATAATTTGATAATAATCAATGTATGGTACGGTAAATATCTTAATAATTAAACGTGTGTCATGCTTATTTCTTTGACGGCAATTGTTTTTTAATAATGAAAAGTTTAAACTTTGACCGGGCGTTCTGTGTTAATTAAAACTCAATAGCAGGTATGCCAGACATCAAATTATTAAGCTCTACGAGACGAATCGAATGAGCTGTGAAAATCTAAATTCGCCGCCAAGGACTCTGGTACCTTTACTTGTAAAAGGTTAGTATTTTTCTACCACCCACAATGATTGTCAGAGAGTTTTTCAACCAACGAAATAATTGCAATTAAGTTGCCAGTCAGAAAAACACCTTTCAAAGCATGGATTCTATAATGAAGCAGAAAAAACATTATTTGGCTATTGATAAGGCGAATTTTACACTTGAATTAATTATTTATTTTGGATGAAAGGTTCGTGTTTAGAAATATACAGAAAAAACAAAAGAAAATGTTTGTCTTACAACTACTCAAATAATCATTATGTGAGATTAGTTACTAAAATGCAAGAACAATTTAAGCGATAATTTTATTTGGAAGTTAATTTTTTTAACCCTTTATACTCCGACTGTACGTTTGAGTACCATTAAAGAAAATTTAATAAAAAATTTATTTTATTCGTCTACTAATAAAAGTAAATTTTACTTTTCATACAAAATGCTTGATCACATTTAGAAAGTCTGTTGGGCTATTTACATCAAAACCTAATCAGCAACAATTACTTATGTCAACATATCTAACTGAATCTGAAGTTTGATGAAAATCTGTGCTATAGTGTGTTCTTCAGATAGAGCTATTGCCGAAATCGTAATATTCGAAGCTAAATAAGTTAATTTCTTAAGAAAGTATTGTAATCGAAATTCTTTTCGACTTCCGGTTTTTGACAGATTTTGCATGTTTTGGAGGTCAGAGATCCCGAAAAACACGTTTATACAAAATGTCTGTCTGTCTGTCTATCCGTCCCCATTGGATCATCGAAAAATGCATGAAGTTATGTATTGAATTGAACCAAATTTGATTTATGGGTTTGTGAGTATGGTCAGCAGGTCTCATTTGAATTTGGAGATATTCCGCCAGAAGGGGTGCTGTAATATCGGTTTTTGTGTCATTTTCATTATCGCACCATCGAAAAGTGTATGAAGTTACGCATATAGTATTCAACCAAATTTTGTGTATATGTTTTTGATTATTGTCTGTAGATCCTAATTCAATATGGTGCTTTTCCGCCGGAAAGGGGCTCCGTGATAGCGATTTTCGTGCGATTTTCTCGAATTTTTGTAGTCATGTTGTAGATTGACTGCTCGTGCAGCGAAGGTAACCAGGCGTTTTGCAAGTAGCTGACGTGCAACAGAATAACGAAAAATTTGATTTTATTGGCGCTGTGATAGTGAATTTTGAAGTATTAACATGTATGAGGTAGAAGAAAGTTTTGCGATTGTTTGCGATCCGACTAGTTTTAAATAGTTATTTTCTCAACCATTTTCGTAGGTGCAGCTTTTCTCTTATTAAAAAATGTTATATGAAATATTTAAAATTTCAAAAACCTTTCCATTTACAAATAAAATCCCATTTATTTTCATCGTTTCTAGAAGAATTGCGAGATTTCGATAACAGTATTTTTTGCTAATTAATCTAATTATTCTTGTAACTTTTTTACAGAAAGAGGTGTAGTTACCAAGTTATTAAATCAATTTTAATGAAAATACTTATCTAAACTTCATATTATTAGTATATAAATTTTCTAATATGTCGTCAGACATTAAGGAGGATAATTATTAAGGTGGATCAATTTCTTGATTCATAAGTTGGGGCATAAAGGGTTAAATATATCAATGTAAAAAGCAATACAGAAATGTGAATAATAATAAATAATTAAAAATACAAAAGTAAGCGTTTACCGGATATTTTCATAATGAAGAAATGAGAAATTATTTCTTAATTTTTTTATTTCGTCAAAGGGTCTCTGCCGCCTTTCACGCGGGATTAAGAGGGACACAGCCCCCTTCGCGCCCTGACGAGAAATCTTTAGTTCATTTTTCTCTTAGTGTTTAATTATTTTAAGCCACTTGGGAATAATATATATATTTTAATCATTAGAGGAAAATAAATTCACAATCAAGGGGGCAAAGATCCCCCTTTCTCTTGCCGGCGCCCATGTAGATGAGGGATGGGATGACAAAGGTTGCAATTATACCGGGTACTGACCAGACAGGGTCTGGGAACATGTATAATGCATGTAGGAAGGCGTATAAACGTAACCTGTTCCGGGCCTCAGTTTTCCTCAAAAAGTGTGCTTCTATGTTCCTCCCTGTTGCTTTTATGATATTTTGTGACTTAATATGTATAATGATTTATTTAAGATTTAAAAAAAAATGCATTTATAGGAAGCGTAGAACATGCATTTAACTGCCAAGTGTATTTAATAGAAGATTTATCCTGTCTTCTTGCGCAACAAATCTATGTTATAAAGCAAAAACATGTCCGTAAGTAAATTTTTACGTATGGTAATTTTGACATTTTAATGTTTTACTTTCAATGTTAGGAAAAATTTTCTCTTCGGTATGTTTCTTTAAGAGTCTTGCTTTTGGGAATGTTTTAGTGGTTAGGAGTTTCCATTTTTTCACACGGCTGGTGACAACTTCGTTTATACATTTCTCAGAGGAGTTATAAATTTTTACACGTTTTATCTGATTGGGGAAATTTTTGGAAGTTATAAAGGAGTAGTAGGAAGTTATAAAGGGAAGTAGTATGAATAGTTATTTCAATTAAGTTATGACCCATCATTAATGTTTGTTATGTTTTGTTTCAAAATTGATGGTTAAAGAAAAAGATCTTGGGCATGTCATTTGTCCACGCCATTTTCTTTTAAGATTATTTGGAGGATTATGGCGGGAGATAGCTACTCACTTTTAAAGAGAACCTAGTTTTTGATTGGGAGTTTTTTGTCCTATGTCTAACATGTGTGCGTGAAAGCGACATCTATACATTATTTCTTTACTTTTCACAAGTGAAATTGTGCCTCTAAGAATTTATGTTTCGTGGTTATTTCATGCAATTTTATATTAATGAGGTCGCGGTGGTCAGCTGGCAAAGTATAAATATGGGAGTGAAAGGCTGAATGAGCGGATTTGAGTGGAGTATTGCCACACAAAGGAGCCTTAGACTTGGAGTTCTCGCTTTCTGGATTGAAAACTTGCTTTGCTACCGCTTGCTCGGAGATTGCTGTATTGTTTTAGCAGTCTTGTTTCGACATTTGGTAAGAAGTTGCTTCATTGTATTTGAATAAAGTGATTTTGTGGAAACCACGGGTTTCTAGTTAGTAGTGACATTTGGGATATTTGAATTGTTTTCTAGCAAAGTATTTTGGAGATGTTCTAGATATGATCTTGAGTAGACATTTTCATGGCGTAAGTGAATTTTAGGATTAATAAATTTATATATATATATATAACCATAAATGAAACATTATCATAACACCAACTTAAACATTTATTTAATTAAGTATGAAATTATATTTAGTTTGTTGAGTTGTTGGGGTTGGAATTGATTAACGTATTTAGATTGCTGTCAGCTCCACTGCAATCCTTTTTGCTTATTAATTTTGAATAACTTTGTTGTTACTTTAAACTAGAGAGCTAGTGATTACATTTGTAGGTTTTTCATAACCGGAGACTTTAGTAAAGCAAAGTATTCCGGAGTCGCTCGAGACTAACAAGGGGAGGTTCTGAGGTCGGGGACACAGAATGCGGCGAATGTTTGTGTATCGATAGAGTATAGTTAATATATAAATAGATGAAAGCCATAAAGCGCAATACCCAGGGGTTCTTGAGAAAATAAGCCTCAAACTGTAAGTAACAGTTTATAATGGAATAAATTACTTCCGTGGAAAAAAATCAGCCACGTCTCGTGACTCTTTTACCGTAAAAAGTTCTGAGATCGTGTAAAGCCAAGTTTAGCTATCTTATTAAATCTGAAATTTTCATTCACAAATCACTCCTAGTCTATTACGCAGCACAGGGAAGTTATTACACCTTACTATGTTATGGGATGGGATGGGATAATTGGAGTAAGGCAAATTATATACGCACAGGGAAGTTATTACTCCTTAATATGTTATGGTATTATTTGATTAAGACTAATTATAAACATCACATTCTCGTGCTACGTAATTTCCAAGTCACAAAATAATAATTAACTAAAGATGTAGAGACTAGGAGTGATTTATGAATGAAAATTTCAGAGTTAATAAGATAGCTAAACTTGGCTTTACACGATCTCAGAACTTTTTACGGTAAAAGAGTAACGAAACTTGGCTGAATTTTTTACAGGTGACGTTTTTGATGGGATTTCACTTCTTTTTGTAAGTAATCTTACTTTTCTTGATTTTGGTCTCTTTTTGGAGATAATCTACTGATTTTTGCTAAGCCCACACTCTGTCCCTATTACTTGCAGGTACCAAAAATTTGAAGCTTTAGTTCCGTTTGCAAAGTCTTGTGGATAAAAAGAAGTTTCAGGTTCCTAGGCAAGCACTAAGTTATTAGAGGGGGGGGGGGTCAAAAATACTCTCAATTGCTTCCAGGAAAGTTGCTATCCATCTGAGATATTACTCGCAGCCCTAGATACTTGATATTTAGCACAAAAGTACTGTTTAGGATAAGAAGAAAGCAAAATTAAAATTTCAGGAAATTTCCAATAAATCAAACTATATTCGAATTTTTGATGTTTTCTGTTTCGTTTTTTTTAATCTCTTTTTTTTAATCTTTTTTTTATTATTATTTCTGGATTTTTAAATTTTTCCTTATATTGTATCCTAAATACTACATTTCCGCCAAATGTCAAGCTTCTAAGACTACAAAATCGATATATTTTCAAACTTTCGACTTTTTATAAATTTATTGACTTTTCGATTTTACTTCTAAGTTTCCTGATTTTCATGTCAATATAGTAATTCTTTGATCCGTCTTCTTAGGATCAATTAGGTTCAATTTAAAAATAAATCAAAATAATCTTAGAGTCACCATGATTTTATTTAGAAAGGACTATCAAGCCAGTAATGTCGGGAGGGGGAGCTGTGAAAATGTTTGTGGTGCTAACATCATATAACAATCCATATTTCATATGCAAATTAAATAGAGAAAACAAACATATCTATAAAGGAACCGCCCATAACGCAGACAGTCTATAGCGGAACTTTTCTGTATCGAAATTCGTAAACAAAAGAAAAGAAAAGCATAATCCGAGGAAAATAACATAAAACAATTAGGGGCGGTGTACTAGCTAATATCGCAATTATCTTAAAACTCATGCTTCTAGCACTACAAAATCGAACAGTTTTCGAATTTTCGATTTTTTACAGATATTTCGATTTTTCTACTTTATTTTCGAATTTTACGAATTTTTTAATTGTTATTTTTATTGAATCGTAAATACTACCTTTACACCAAATTTTAAGTTTCTAAGACTACAAGATAATAATTATTTTCAATTTTCGAATTTTTTTTTCTAATTTTCCGGATTTTTAAATTTTTTTCTTATTTTGTATCCTAAATACTACCTTTATTACAAACTTCAAGCTTCTATCGCTACAAAATCGAATTATTTTCAAACTTTCAATTTTTTAATTTTATTTTCGAATTTATTATGTTTTAATTTTTGCTTTTTCTGTATCCTAAACACTAACTTTACGCCGAATTTTAAGTTTCTAAAGCTACAAGATCGAATTTTTTTTCAATTTTTCAAATTTTCCAGATATTTTCTTCTTTTTTTGTATCCTAAATGCTACCTATTCCAAATTTCAAGTTTCTAGCTCTAAAAACTCGAATTATTTTCAAATTTTCGTTTTTTTTAAATTTTATTTTCGATTTTTGTTGTGTTTTTATTTATTTTTTATTTTTCTGAATCTTAAACACTACCCTTACACTAAATTTTCAGTTTCTAAGACTTCGAGATGGAATTATTTTCAATTTCTCTCTCTCTCTCTTTTTTTTTTTTTTTTTTTTTTTTTTTTTTGAAATTTTTGAATTTTTGGTATTTTTTAATTTTTTTCTTAAACAGTATCCTAAATATTACCTTTATTCCAAATATCAAATTTCTAGCGCTATGAAATCTGATTATTTTCAATTTTTCCTTATTTTTCGATTTTTTTATTTTATTTTCGAATTTTATTGTGTTTTTCATTTTACCTTATTCTGAATCCTAATCACTATCTTTACGCCGAATTTTAAGTTTCTAAGGCTAAAGATCAAATTATTTTCAATTTTTCAATTTTTTTCGAATTTTTGATTTTTTTTTTTCGAATTATCCGGATTTTTTAATTTTTCCTTATTTTATATCCTAAATACTACCTTTATTCCGAATTCCAAGTGCAACAAAATCAGATTTTTTTCAAATTTTCGATTTTTTCAAATTTTATTTTCGATTTTTATTGTGTTTTTGATGTTCTTTTTCTGAAATCTAAACACTACCATCACACCAAATTTTAAGTTTCTAAGACTACAAGATCGTATTATTTTCAATTTTGTTGGAATTTGTTGAATTTTCGAAAGTTTTTATATTTTTTTCGAATTTTCTGGATTTTATAATTTTGTCTTTCTTTGTATCCTAAACACTACCTTTATTCCAAATTTCAAGTTTCTAGGGCTACGGGATCTACCTAATCTTTTTGATGACGCATGAGTGAGTGAGTTAGTGACAAAAAATCGAAAATTTGAGTTCATATATCGTCTGCACTAGAAAAGACAGAAACGTAAAATTTTAAATTTTGATCCTATTTGCCACATACTCTATATAAACGAAGTTTCAGGTTTTTGGGATTCACCAGAGCGCAAAGATATGGTTGTGTCAAAAGTGCCCCGAGTTGCTTCCAGAAAAGAATGCTTACGGCTGTGCTTTCTCGACTTGGAAGAGGCACTGCCGTGCCTCCAGATTTAAAAAAAAAAAAAAAAAAAAAAAAAAAACACGAACTGCAATGTTGAAAGACATTTACAATTTTATGCCCGCATCTTAAATTGAGTTTTATTTTATTACTTTATTGTATAATATTTATTTGTTCTTTTATTTTAAGTATATATTTGTATTGATTAAATAAAATAGTTCCTGAAAGTCTGTAATTTTCAAATGTTATACTTTTAAATGCTCAATTTCGTGCCAACAATGTTATTTTTTAAATGATTTATTTCACGTGAATTTCATTTTGCGCCAACTATTATGCTTAGCGATAATGGTGTCGGTATAACGAAAAAGTACCATTATGTTCTCTGTTGACATTTTCTTGGATGAAAATGCGAAGTGAGATTGTAAAATTGTTCTTGCACTCTAAAACAATAAGGTCCATGTCCTGGTGAGTTTCCAGCAAGTTCAGCTCCCATTGATGCAAAAGAAATTGAGCTGTTATATTGGCGGATGTTTTCTTTAAGAGTTTTGTAATCTGGATCATGTGGAGTACTCATTTTTCTCTGTAAAGAGGCGGGGAATCGTTGTCTACGCTTTAATTTCTCACGTCCTTTATGACAACAAAAGTTAACCATACCATCTGATGGTTTTTCAACTTCAAAATGCAATGTTTTGAAAAGCAGACATTTTATATTCATAGGACCAGAGTAGTGATGCTCAACTTTATGTGCAATGGCATGTCCATTCGCAGCAGTTATTTGTTGCCTAGTGGTATTCTGACTTTCATATCTGATCCTACTTCTGTGGCTTCGCACGTAGTCTCTATTTAAACGGCGTCTCCTTTCAAAAAGTGTCTCAAAATCTGCCATGTATTTATAAAAAAAGATATGCAAAAAGCAAAATTTCTCTGTACGCTATAAACAATAAAATTTAGCTAAAGCATATAAAAATCGAAAAACATTTCAAAACAAACTAATCTACCATTGTTGTCATTGCCAGATCACTTCAAACAAACTTTCGATGAATCTAAAAAATGAATGACTCACTATACAGCTTATTGTTTACTTTACCAAAATTAAACACGATTTCTGAAATGGTTTATAAGTTACGCAAATCATTGCATTTTGTTAGTTTAAACCCAATAGACAATATTTTCGCGACGTCACAGTAAACATGAAGTTTTATTCGCTTATAAAAGCAAAGTACACGTGCAGAAACCTGAAAATTAAAAATATATACGTCCAAAAAATCCACGTGTCTGAATATTTTTCATTATTTCTTTTTTGCTCTGCACACCCTGAGAAAAGTTTTGTTGAATCAACAAAAATTTGGTTGATCCAACAAAACTTTCCGTTTAAATATGGGTAGTAGAGAGAAATTGACAGTCCGACCTCAGGAGGAGGTGTGAGGTGCGAGGAGGGAGGAGGGCTCCTCCCGAAGTGCCCTCCTCCTCCTCCCGAAGAAACCTCCTCCTCCTCCCAAAGTGCACCACCTCATACCTCCTCCCGAAGTGCCCTCCTCCTCCTCACGAAGTCCTCTCCTCCTCCCAAAGTGCCCTCCTCCTCCCGAAGTGCCCTCCTCCTCCACCACCTAAGATAAGGGGATTAATTAAGGATTAGTGTTAATTAATTTTAACTGCGAGACTTAGAAATTTTTCAAAGCAATTTTTTTTTTCAACTAGAGTACGAGGTGTGTTTCAACGGATTTATTTTAGCGAATTAAAAATTTAATTAATTTTAATTGCGAGACTTAGAAATTTTTCGAAGCAATTTTTTTTTTTTCAACTAGAGTACGAGGTGTGTTTCAACGGATTACAAATTTAATTAATTTTAATTGCAAGACTTAGAAATTTTTCGAAGCATTTTTTTTTAAAACTAGAGTAGGCCATTCAATATACATGTTAGAGTATATTTAATGAAATTTATCAATGTACGGGATGTGTTTTTAGACATCCAACTGTTAGCCTGCATTCGTGTTTTACATTTAACAACCGTGAATAATTTAAACAGGTTGGAGATATAATTTTAATGCTGATTAATTTTGATGATGTACTATCCATGTTTTTAAAGAAAGTGGATTTTGTTAGTGATCACTTTTTATGTAACCTGATTGTACAAACTTTTAAAAGCGTATTGTTTGAATAAACTATCTTGATTTTACATCTTTGTCATTATTTCTATAAAATACATGTTTAAAATATAGGCAATAAACTTGATTAAAATACAATAAACTGAATTACAATACAAATGAATGAAAAAAAAATACACACCAGATTGAAGAAAACATGTCTTGTACTAACCACTGCTTAAACTGTTCATCTTATCTAATGGGGAATCCCCACAAGTGAGATCATCCTATCCTGTGCCTTCAAGACATCACCTGGCATATCACTACGCATGCGCGAGCTTATCTAATCAGTGATAAGATTATCAGATAACAACCCCTATATAAGGTCGAACATATCGTGTGGAATCATTGCTTAGCTTTTCCTGCCTCAGTGTTCCTGCTTAGTTCGTGATTATTCCTTGACTTGCTTGTTCAGTGATTTTCAACCTGTAAAAATGTCTTCAATCATCTTTTCGGATAATGGCTTGAACGTCCGATATATAAGTGACTTTATAGAGAAAGCCCATGCTGATCGTTATTTGACGGAGTTAAAAACATTACCATTCTACAGACCTACTTTTCATTTGCGAGGAAAGGATGTGAAACCTAAACGATTGGTTTTAGCTTATGGAGATCCCAATACCAGCTATGCCTTCAGTGGAACAAGTGTGCCCTCCAAATCTTGGACTTTACTTATGATTGAACTTCGTGATAAAGTGGAAAGAGAAACAGCCTGTACTTTTAACTATGTGCTACTTAATTTGTACCAGGATGGAACTACCTATATCAGTCACCACAAAGGTAATGAATCCAGTTTAAATGCTACGTTCCCTATCACAGTACTCAGTTTTGGCGCTCAAAGAACTATTGAATTCAAGATACCTAGTGTACCCTCGACATTTATCAAGCTAGAACATGGATCCTTCTACAACATGTTGCCACCTACCAACGAATTATTCACACACGGCATCGGAGCAGAACCTGCTATTAAAGACGTTCGAATTAGCCTCACTTTTCGACATTTAATAGTTCATCCTCTTGATTTGAAAAAGCCAAGACTGGACTTGATGAATGATCCTGAACTGAATTTAGACTTGTTTGCTGTATCCCCTGACTATGCTCCACCTAAATATGCTTCACCATTAAACAGACCTCAAGAGAAACTGTCTACACATACATTTCATGAATCAGATGGATATTTCTCAATTCCTTGGAATCTTGAATGGAATACCTGTGCTCAAATTGAAATGGATAAAAACTGTAATTTGAAACTGCATATAAGAATTTTTAAAGAAGGTGCACGCGGCGAATTATTTCCAACCAAAAATGGCATTGTAATGACACCTTTAACGTATGATCATTTCCAACAAAATATGATCAAGTTCAACTTTTATTCTGTGAAAGACAGTTACGTGTCCAATAATCAACTTTTAACAGCATTTTCCGATGAAGGACATTGCATATTACAACAGATTTTCAAGGCAAACCAACATAGCTTTCATTTTAAACCTGAAGGAATACGTTTATCTATAGATCAATTTTTAAAATTACGTGAAGCAATTCCGGAAATTACCGACTGCATGATTGATATGCTTCTTGTAAAAGCGATTCCTATGTCTGTATTACGAAAATCAAAAAAGTGTATTCAGACACACACTAATGAGGATAGTGCGAAGAAGCATTTCCTTTCTTGTTTTGACCAAGAATTAGAAAGATCTCTTAATCAAGTATATACTTGTTATGCCTGTACCATTAGCCAGTTATCGCAATTAGACCATGACTGCTTAAATACTTCATTAAGAGAAAAATTTGTTCTGTATAGAGATAGTGCATTATTAAACTTTAATGTCTATCAGTTTGTGAAGAATCTCACAGCAAACTGTCTTTGTCACTATACACCTGCATTTTTTGATACTTTGAATTCAAACTTTTATGTAAACTATTTAGAAACTGTGTTTGTAAATTCCCATGAAGTATAATGCTTTTAAAACTACAAAATGTTTGTAACATTTGCTTGAATAAAAATATTTTTTTTTCCCTAAATAATTTCTATGTGATTATTTCATATCTTTAAGTGTTTCTTTTTTTCAGATTTGAGATATGTAGAAAACAGTCATGAAAAGTAGTTTTGAACTAAGAAAAAATGTTTTAAGATTGTTCTAAAAAAAAAAAAAGTATACTTTCTGACACATTTTTAAATTTAATATCTGTTCACAAATGTGTTAGAATTTTTCGCGGCAAGAACTATCTTAAAATAGTATCGGTTCATTAAAAAAACACTGAAACATTCTTCACTTAATTGAAACTTTACAAAGGGAAATATTTTATGTGGAAAAAAAAATGTCTAAGTTCTACAATTAAAATAAATTAATATTATTTAGGAAAATTAAATAAGGTTATTTTGCTCATGAGTTAAAATTTCTTATTACAACGTATCTGTCATGAGTAATCGCTAACGGGTTTTCCTATGAATGATTCATATCTATCTACCACTAATCGGCTTCGCCCTTATCAGATCCTCTTATCTATGAATCATATGCGTTGTATATTAGCAAGATCTTTCGGGGTAAACTTTAGTCTGTTCTAGATTTCGTTTCTTGTAGCGTTACAAACCTTAGCTCTTGGATTTTTTTATACTTGTGCGTGTGTTAGAGTTTCTGAAGTGATAATATGGATTCATCTAATCAACAGCAAATGTCTTTAAACTTTGATAATGAAGTAAGTGGATTTTAATATATATTTTTATTATATAATGTACTTTCAAATCTTTAATTCAGCAAATTTATTAAATAATTTGTGAAATGACTTAGCCTAAAACAAGAATGATTTTTACCCGAGGGGTATATTTACTGTAAAGCATGATAAAATCTATTTTTTAATTTTATGAAGAAGACCCGTATATTCTAAAATTACTATTCTAAACTGTGATATTATTATTATTTTTTATTATATATTTTACTTGCCGTAAATCATGAATAATTTTTACCCGAGGGATATATTAAATAGAGATACTTAACCAAACTAAAATTTTATGAAGGTGGTCCGTATATTCTAAAATGTGATTATTCATATATTTTACTGTAAAGCATGATAAAATCTATTTTTCAAATTTTATGAAGGGCTCCCGTATATTCTAAAATGTGATTATTTATATATTTTACTGTAATGTATGACAAAATCTATTTTAAAATTTTATGAAGGGGTCGCGTATATTCTAAAATTACTATTCTAAGCGGTGATATTTTATTTAGCGTAAAGCATACTAAAATATATTTTCAAATTTTATGAAGGGCCCCCCATATATTATAAAATTGATATTCTAAGCTGTGATATTTTATTTAGCGTAAAGCATACTAAAATATATTTTCAAATTTTATGAAGGGGCCCCATATATTATAAAATTGATATTCTAAGCTGTGATATTATTATTATTTTTTTATATATTTTACTTGCCGTAAATCATGAATAATTTTTACCCTAGGGGTATATTAAATAGTGATACTTAACTTAACTAAAATTTTATGAAGGACATCCGTATATTCTAAAATGTGATTATTCCTATATTTTACTGTAATGCATAACAAAATCTATTTTAAAATTTTATGAAGGATTCTGTATATTCTAAAATTACTATTCTAAGCTGTGATATTTTACTTAGTATAAAGCATGAATAATTTTTACCCGAGGGGTATATTTTACTGTAATGCATGATAAAATCTATTTTCAAATTTTATGAAGGGCATATACATTTATTATGAATAATTTTTACCCGAGGGGTATATTTTACTTTGCCTAAAGCATGACAAAATCTATTTTCAAATTTTATGAAGGGGTCCAGTATATTCTAAAATTATAAAGGTTTTATTTACGAGACAGGAGTATAATTTTTTGAAATACAAGATTGATTAAGTATAGCAATGATTGTATTAAGGGTAACTATTTTTAATACCTATTTAAACTATTTTTAATGTATATTTAAAATATTTCACCTTAGAAGTGTATATATCTTAATAATGCTACTTGTAATTTATTTTCATACCAGTATAATGTATTAGTTCTAAATAATTAATTTTGGGAAATATATATCGAAATGATTTTATTCTGTGGAAATATCTCTCAATATTTTTAAAAGTTTTGTGAAATGATATTATTTATATGGAAAACTTTTAGGACTCTATATTTTTAAATTGTTAGTTTAAAAAGAATTTTATATACATTTTAATACTTCTCACAAGTAAATATGTTTATTATAAAATTTATATGTAGTAGGGAAAAAGTTATTTGAATCAGTTTTTCTTATTATTACAAATTTTTAATCCAATGTGTGGACCTTCATTAGAATAATGCAAAATTAGTTTATAATGTCAGCCATGAATATTTAAAATAGATCCTTTTTATTTAAAGTTTTTACTTGAATATTTAAAACAGTATTCACATTTTTTTCAACTCGTTAAGTATTCTAATTAAACAATCTTCATTAATTAGTAGCGATATCTTGTAATGACTCATTGTGGGAAATCCCATGACGTCATACTTGGGGAAAACCGATGAGGTCATAGATAAGATTCTCTTATCTGATTAAATAGATAAGCGCGCTGAGGTGGATTCATTCTTATAGTAGTTGTCCTAGAGACTGTACGCTATAATTAGTGCTCCAAGCATTCTACATTATTAAAAAAAGTAATAAACGATGAATTCAAAAATTCAAACTCAAGTAAGTTGAAAAACTGTTTAGTATCATTCTCTATTTTTTTATAAGATTATTTTCCTTTCTAAATGATTTTAACCTAAGAGTTTTCCATATGTTATTTGATTGCTAAACGATTTATTTTTGAAACTCTCTAAATGAATCTATTCAAACACCTATCTATTGTGTGGACCTTCATTAGAATAATACACTGTATATTCTAAAATGTGATTATTCATATATTTTACTGTAAAGCATGATAAAATCTATTTTCAAATTTTATGAAGGGCTCTGTAGATTCCAAAATTACTATTCTAAAATGTGATTATTCATATATTTTACTGTAATGCATGACAAAATCTATTTTTCAAATTTTATGAAGGTCTCTGTATATTCTAAAATGTGATTATTCATATATTTTACTGTAATGCATGACAAAATCTATTTTAAAATTTTATGAAGGGCGCTGTATATTTTAAAATTAATATTCTAAGCTGTGATATTATTATTTTTTGATATATAAGATTGATTAAGTATAGCAATGATTTTATTAAGGGTAACTATTTTTAATACCTATTTAAACTATTTTTAAAAATATTTAAAATATTTCACCTTAATAGTGTATATACCTTAATAATGCTACTTGTAATTTATTTTCATACCAGTATAGTGTATTAGTTCTAAATAATTAATTTTAGGAAATATATATCGAAATGATTTTATTCTGTGGAAATATCTCTCAATATTTTTAAAAGTTTTGTGAAATGATATTATTTATATGGAAAACTTTTTAGGACTCTATATTTTTAAATTGCTAGTTTAAAAAAGAACTTTATATACATTTTAATACTTCTCACAAGTAAATATGTTTATTATAAAATTTATATGTAGTAGGGAAAAAGTTATTTGAAACAGTTTTTCTTATTATTACAAATTTTTAATCCAGTGTGTGGACCTTCATTAGAATAATGCAAAGTTAGTTTATAATGTCAGCCATGAATATTTAAAATAGATCCTTTTTATTTGAAGTTTTTACATGAATTTTTAAAACAGTATTCACATTTTTTTAACTCGTTAAGTATTCTAATTAAACAATCTTCATTAATTAGTAGCGATATCTTGTAATGACTCATTGTGGAAAATCCCATGACGTCATACTTGGGGAAAACCGATGAGGTCATAGATAAGATTCTCTTATCTGATTAAATAGATAAGCGCGCTGAGGTGGGTTCATTCTTATAGTAGTTGTCCTAGAGACTGTACGTTATAATTAGTGCTCCAAGCATTCTACATTATTAATCTTTTTTGAAAAGTAATAAACGATGAATTCAAATATTCAAAGTCAAGTAAGTTGAAAAACTGTTTAGTATCATTCTCTATTTTTTTCATAAGATTGTTTTCCTTTTTAAATGATTTTAACCTAAGAGTTTTGCATATGTTATGTGGTTGTTAAACGATTTATTTTTTAAACTCTCTAAATGAATCTATTCAAATACCTATCTATTGTGATACTAATTTTCTTGAAAAAGTTCTAATTAGAAAAAAAAAATTGTTCTTTTAGAAAGATATGACTTTTCTGTTTTGATCTCGCTATTAATATCTGTATGTGTGCTAAATGTATAGTTATTTTAGTGAATGAAATTTTACTTTAACTTAATTAAAACTATAAACAAAGTCATTATTCTTTAGCACTATTCTATGTGAAATTTTTTATAACATGTTATTGATGAACCCTTTTCAAAAATAATTTATGTTTTCTAATTTAGTGGGAAACTGATTTAAACATCAGTCCCAGCAAAATCGACGCCATAGAAATAAGAGCTCTGAAGGAAATAGCAGAAAAAACCCCAGCACCTTCAACGCAAGAGTCTTCTCTGGTATATTATTATTATTTTTATTTATTATTAGTGTGTAAAAATTTTAATAAATGTAGATTGTAAACGATTATTTTCTTTTAAAGTGGGACATGGATTTTTCCCTCACACCTAACCAAACAAATCTTATGGATCAAGTTGAGAAGATGTATAGAAGTGAGAGAGAGAAAAAAAATCAAATGATGGAGTCTCTGAAGGTATTTTTTAAAACTTTATAAAACAACTAAAGTTTAAATTAAATTTTTTTTTTGTAAAATCTTATAGGGTATATTCTTTTTTTTAGCGTAACCTGCCCAGTATGGTTCAAGCAACCACGGCAAAACCCCATTCTGATGTTCCTAAGGTATGTTTTCTTTAGTATATAATAATTATAAGTTGTTTTAAATCATTCACTTTAAATCTTGATAGCGTAAAGTTTAATTCTTAACGCTCAAAGTTTAAATCTTAATAAGATAAAGTTTAATTCTTGATAACGTAAAGTTTAATTCTTGATAACGCAAAATTTAATTCTTGATATCTCAAAGTTCAATTCTTAAAGCTCAAAGTTTAAATGTTGATAAAGTCTAATTCTTAAAGTTTAAATCTTGATAAATAGTAGAACCTTTTTTTAGTAGGCATGTTTATAAAGCTAGGGTATGTATTTCTTTTCAGGATCAGCATGTGTGTGAATTTTGTAAAAAATCGTTTTCACGTAAGGACAACTTAAAGCGACACCAACTGATTCACACAAAACAAAGAGGAGCTCAATCTGATCTTAACCCTTCTGCCCCAGTCGCAGGCCCGTCTAATGCCCGCCCTTCTATCGCAGGCCAGTCAAACGTGGAGTCCTCTAAGGTAATTCTTTAAATATATTTTTTTTGTCTTTTTATGTCTTCTTTAATGTTAGTCCTCGAGAAAGATTAAATAGTTTTAAAGAGTTTTTTTAATAGTATCATTTAGAAAATTGTGAGGGTTTGAAATAAATTTTCTGTTTAACTTAGGTTTTGTTTAATAAAGCTTAATGAAGGGTTTTTTAAATAAAAAATTAATTCTTTAAAAAAAAATGTAAAAGTTTAATGAAGACTTAAATTTTAATGAAAATTAATTCTTTAAGAAAGTTAAATAAAATTTTAAATGAGGGTTTTTTCATCTTTTCAGGACGTTTACACATGCGATGTGTGCCAAAAATCTTTCTCCAATGCCTTCAGTTTGAGACGTCATCGTGCTACCCACACAAAATCATCTAACAGTCTGTTTACCTGCGAAATTTGTCAATCAACATTCACCAGAATCGACAATTTTCTTCGACACAAGAAGTCTCATTCAGAAGATGAAAGCTGTTTTAAGTGTGATATTTGTCAAGAAATGTTCACCCGGGTTGACAACTTAAAACGGCATTTAATATCACATGAAAACCCCCAATATAGATGTCCTGAATGCGGAGGAAAATTCCCAAGAAAAGAAAATTTAAATCAGCATATCCGCACGCAGCATAGTAGCACTTCTCATTACGTCTCGGTGAAGCGACCCAGGACAACTGCACGATCCAGTACAAGACCTCGAAAAGAAACTACAGCCTTAAATGTTTTTAAAGTAGTCACGATTGATTCTGATGAGGACACTCACCATGACATCACAGTTTTCTTTGACTCTGCTCGTGAAGAATTAAGAGAGGCTCTGGAGGAAGCTGTTGAAGAAAGGGATGCAATCAAGTGGCATGTGATGATAAAGGTTATACTTGAAAAAATATCTGTAGAAGGCGAGCAGGAGCTACTCTCAACGTATTTCCACTCAGACACTTACGAACAATTTACGAATGATTCCATTGAAGAAAATTTAGAAGAAGCACATCGGAAAATTATCAGTTCATTTGAAAAATTTGTCCAAAGGGGGTCCGGATGGCTTCTCAAGGAAGTATCATATCTTGAACTTAAAATGGGAAAATATTCCCCTTTGAAAGGTAGCAGCTATCTTCAATTCCCAAAAGACTTAAAAGGTAAAGAAGCCATACTTAATATCCAAAACTTCGAAGATCAGAAATGTTTTCTCTGGTGTGTCCTGGCACACCAATTAAACCTAGATTTTAAGGAAAATCCCAACAGAGTAACCAAGTACCAACCGTTCGAAAATACAGTCAACATGAATGGCATATCCTATCCAGTACCATATCAGAAGATTCCTTTAATTGAGTCAATGAATGATTTAAGAATCAATATTTTCGGGTACGAGGAGGGCGAACTTTACATCCTATATGTGTCTAATAAAACAAACGAGGATGTGATTAACCTACTTCTTCTTTGTGATGGTGAGAATACCCATTATACCCTTATAAGGAACTTTTCAAGATTCATGTCCCATCGAAGCAAACATGACGGGTGTGCCTATTACTGCTATACCTGCTTACATGGATTCACAAGACCAGAATTACTAGAAGATCACAAGCCCTATTGCAGTAACCACACCCCTCAAGTAATTAAAATGCCAAAACCCGGTGAAAATATACTCTCATTTACAGGAATCCATTTGCAAGCTCCTATGCCCTACGTCATCTATGCAGATTTCGAATCCCTGCTCGTACCCATTCACACTACTGAACCCTCCAACAAGTCATCTTACCAAGTAAAGACTGCTCGTCACGAGGCATGTGGGTTTGCGTTCGTTATTGTGGGCTCTGACGGACGCACCTATAAGAAAATAGAAGTGTATCGTGGTGAGAATGCTGCAGAAGAATTTATTAAAGCCATCCTAAAATTCAAAGAGGAAATCACATCGAAATTATTAACCATCGCCCCGATGAATCTCACTGACGAAGAGGAAGAAGCTTTCCAGCAAGCCACAGAATGTTGGATATGTCATAAGTCATTGGGCAAGGAACGCGTCAGGGATCACGATCACATTTCTTCAAAGTACAGGGGAGCTGCCCACCCCTCTTGTAATATTAACTTCAAGCAGAGTAAAGTGATTCCTGTCGTGTTTCACAATCTGAAAAAGTATGACGCACACCATATAATGCGTAAGCTAGGTTGCTTTAAACAGCTGAAAATAAGTGTGATTGCTGCCAATATAGAAGACTACATCACATTCAAATTACAAGAATATCATTCCTCTATTCAATTCTCATTCATTGACTCACTGCTCTTCCTCCCGGCCTCCTTGGACAAATTAACATCAAATCTGAAACCATGCGACTTTAATATATTAAGAGAAAACTTTTCTCAAAATACAAGGACTGAACTACTATGTCGCAAAGGTATTTATCCCTACGAATATATGAATTCGTTTAAAAAATTTCAAGAAACCCAGCTTCCTCCACCCTCTGCTTTCCACAACACATTATCCAATCAAGATATCACAGAATCAGACTATGCACATGCGAAAAATATATGGAATACTTTCAGAATAAACAATCTCGGGGAATATCACGATCTATATTTAAAGACCGATGTGCTTCTACTAGCCGATGTATTCGAAAATTTTAGACGTCTCTGCAGTCAATATTATAATATTGACCCATCCCACCTCGTCACTTCACCAGGCTTGTCTTGGCAGGCCTGTTTGAAAATGACTGAGGTGGAGTTGGAATTATTGACCGATGTGGACATGCTGCTGTTTATCGAAGAAGGCGTACGCGGGGGTGTGTCGCAGATCTCCCACAGGTTTGCGACCGCCAATAATAAAGATGTTCCAAATCACGTCCCCAGTGAAGAAACATCCCATATCATGTACTGGGATGCCAACAATCTTTACGGTTGGGCGATGTCCCAGTACATGCCCCATGGAGGGTTACAGTGGTGTGATGGCACCAACTTCACAGAAGAAAGCATATTACAGATACCAGATGACTCAAGTACAGGTTACATTTTCGAGGTGGACTTTGAGTACCCTGAATCCCTTCACGATGACCATAACGACTATCCTCTTGCCCCGCAAAGACTTACCGTACAAGAAGAAATGCTGTCTGATTACGCAAAGAATCTTCTACAGAAGGGGTTCAGAGGTACTCCGAAACTCATCCCCAACTTGATGAGAAAAATAAAATATATTTCTCATTATAGAAACGTTAAATTATACATTGAATTGGGGTTAAAGCTAACGAAAATTCACAGAGTTCTCCAGTTCCAACAGTCCCCTTGGCTCAAACAATATATCGAATTTAACACTGAAAAACGCAAGAAAGCAACTAGTGCCTTTGAGAAGGATTTCTTCAAATTACTAAATAACAGCATTTATGGCAAGTGTATCGAAAATCTTAGGAAGAGGCGAAATATAGAGTTATCTAATCAGGAAAGAAGATGTGAGAAGCTAGTCGCCTCTCCCTACTTCAAAAATTTCAAGATATTCGATGAGAATCTCGTAGCTGTTGAAAGGCAGAAGCCCAGTATCTTGATGAACCGGCCTATTTACGTCGGGTTTTCGATACTAGAGCTATCAAAGGTGCTCATGTACGAATTCCATTATAAATTTATCAAACAAATTTATCCTGGAAATCGTTCAATTCTGCTTTTCACGGATACAGATTCTTTAACCTATCTCATCACGACTGAAAACCTACAAAATGAGATGTATCTCAATAGGACGCGATTTGATTTTTCAGATTACCCCCAAGAACACCCCCTTTATTCTAACACGAATAAGAAAGTCTTGGGGAAATTTAAAGACGAATTAAATGGCGTGCCTATTCATCAGTTTGTAGGTTTAAAGTCGAAAATGTATTCGATTAAATCCTCCAAAGAAGAAAAAAAGCGAGCCAAGAGGGTCTCAACATCTATAGTTAAAAATAAATTGAAACATGAAGATTATGTGAAATGTTTGGAAAGACAAGCTACAACCTTTGAAGAACAGTCAAGAATAGGGCAGCAATCACACATACTTTACACCCTTAAACAAAATAAAAAGTGTTTGTCACCCTTTGACGACAAACGTTACCTGCTAGAAGATGGAGTAAGTAGCCTAGCTTACGGACATTATAAAATTCCAAGATAATTAGAAAAAAAAAAAAATCTAAAATCTTTAGAAAAAAAAAAAAAAAAAAAAAAAAAAAAAAAAAGAAGGAAGATATCAAAATCTTCCAAACAAATTTTTGGGAATCGATTGTGTGATCTACCTCCCCGTGGTGATTCCTGGGACCAGGAAGTTTTGACTCTAGGTCACTTCTAGCCAAAAGCTCACACCTTAAGGCAAAATTCATTTCAGTTGAGAGTTTATATCTTAGATTACTTTCAGTTGAAAATCCTACTTTTGGCAATTTTTTAAACTAAAAATTCTATTTTAACTCTAAATTCTATTTTTGGTTTAAAAGAAAAAAAAAATCTTAATACCTTTTTTAATGCATGAATCATTATTTCTAACATATATATTGAATAGCCTATTCTAGTTTAAAAAAAAAAAAAAAAATCGCAAAAAAATTTCTAAGTTCCATAATTAAAATTAATGACTATTTTTAATTAAACCATTATTGACTTTTAAAATTTACCTGTAACATGTATATCGAATACCCTATTCTCGTTTAAAAAAAAATGCTTCAAAAAATTTCTAAGTCCCGCAATTAAAATTAATTAAATTTCTAATTTACTAAAATAAATCTGTTGAAACACAACTCGTACTCTAGTTGAAAAAAAAAATGGCTTCGAAAAATTTCTAAGTTCCCCAATTAAAATTAATGAATGACCCTTTTTAATTACTATTTTTAAATACAATTCACAAATTGAAAAAATATTTCCCACCCTACTCTAGTAAGAAATTCTCCGCTAAAAAAAAAAAAAAATTGCTTCGAAAAATTTCTAAGTCTCGCAATTAAAATTAATTAACACTAATCCTTAATTAATCCCCTTATCTTAGGTGGTGGAGGAGGAGGGCACTTCGGGAGGAGGAGGGCACTTTGGGAGGAGGAGAGCACTTCGTGAGGAGGAGGAGGTCACTTCGGGAGGAGGTGTGAGGTGGTGCACTTTGGGAGGAGGAGGAGGGCACTTCGGGAGGAGCCCTCTTCCCTCCTCGCACCTCACACCTCCTCCTGAGGTCGGACTGTCAATTTCTCTCTACTATGGGTCAATGGAAATTTTGTTTGAATCAACAAGAAAAATAATGTTGATTTTTTTTGCAATTCCAACAAAAAAATTTGTATCATCAGCAAAAAATGTTTTGTTAATTCAAGTAAAAATGGTTCAATTTTACTTGAATTAACAAAATTCTTTTGTTGAAAGTTTTCTCAAAATAAATATAATTATCTATTACTTTAAGAGTTCTTTTCAGTTTCGGCAACAAAAACTTTTGTTTAAAGAACAATTGTTTTGTGTAATTTTAAGAATTTTCTTTGTTTTAACAACAAAAGGTTTTCGTTACAGAAACAATTATTATATTTACTTTAAAATTATTTTTTGTATTAGAACCAATCTAAACTTAACTATTTTTTAGGTAATTTTTAATTCATTTTCAGCAGTGAATTACGCCTGCAATCCTTGAATAATAACAAGTGAATTTTTATCCTGTTTTTTTTTTTTTTTTTTTTTTTTTTTAGCGTAAACCGACAGATTAAACAATGTCCCAAGCCGGGAATCGTATCCGGGTCCTCAGAATAACGATCTGAGGCGCTACCACTGAGCTAAAAGGAAGGAACGATATCCAAACTCGAAATTTCTCACTCATATATATGTCGGACCGGCTGCAACCGCAGCACAAGATGGAAATGTCATCATGAGCCCGGCTTGGTACATTTTTCACTCTGTCGGTTTACGCTTGAAAAAAAGCAGGATAAAAATTCACTGTTTCTTATTTAAGAATTACAGGCGTAAATTACTGCTGAAAATGAATTAAAAATTAATCCGTGCATTAGTTCTTGAGATTTAGTTATAGTGAAAATCATGAAAAAAGTAGCATAGCAGCGCCACCTTTTGGGCTATTTAAATCAAAACGTAATCAGCTTCAATTTATGTCAAGGTCTAACTCAATCTTTAGTTTGATGTAAATCAGTGCATTAGTTCTTGAGAAATCGCGAATCTATTGCAGAAATCACGAAAATTGCAATACAGCAGCGCCACCTGTTGCGTGATTTACGCCAAAAACTAATCAGCACCAATTTATATCAGGAAGTAACTAAATATAAAGTTTTATTAAATTCCATGCATTAATTCTTGAAATAGAGTGCCCAAAAAATTTTTGTCACATAGAGACAGACAGAATCATAGACAGTCATTTTCTAAAAACAGTCAAATCCTGTTCAGGACCTTCTGAAATCCGTCGAAAACCAGAAGTTGAAAATTTTCATGACTCCAATACTTTCTTCTAGTAAAGATAGAAGAAAGTAATGAATGGGATAGGGGGATTTTTAAAACTACCTTGGTCCGTCCCAATTAAAAAAGTTTTAATTATCCAAAAAATATGTTAATCCTTTAATTATATAGCTATATAAGTCAAATAAACCAAGTTACGTGAGAGAGCTATGGCTACTACACAACAGTTTACATTTTGTAAAAACAACAAAATTTTGCTGGAATTACAAATTTAAATTACAAAATTATGGTAAAATTAAAAAAAAAAACAGATTTTGTTAATTCAAGTAAAATTGATGAAATTTTGTTATAATTTTGTAAGAGTGTTAACAATATTTTTTTGTCAATGCAACAAAACAAACTTTTTGCTTCAACTAAAAATGTTGCTTGAAACAACCAAAATGTACTCAACAAAACATGTTTTCTTGTTTTAATCATTTCCTTTTTCTGGGTGCAATTATGGAGAAATCCACTGTTGTAATATGGATGTGTTTTAGCACCGGAATCAACACACCGCGTTTTATTATATTTAGATATATAGATTGTTACAAAAAATGAACAGTTATTACTAAGATTGTTATTACTAAGTGCTTTGTTGTCATCAAAATTGGTTCGAATCGTCAAACAATGATAGTATGAATGAAAAATACCCGAAAGCACTTATGGGCTGTGCACGTGTTCTTCTACAAGCAAACTCTTATGAGATCCGACCATGGGCGTACCCAAGGGGTGGGCTGATGGGGCTACAGCCCCCCCCCCCGAAATTTTCGAAAGTGATATGAAAAAAGTGCTGATTTTTTCTTTCTTTTTTTGGAAAAATTTTAACTTTTTTCTATCATACAGCGGACTATAGCCATTCTCAGTAGTCCCATATTATTCCGCATTGAAACCAAAGAAGAGAAAGGGGGCTGATGGGATTACAGCCCCCTCCTTCCGAAATAGTCGGAAATTAAATGAAAAAAGTGTTTTTTCCTTGCTTTTTTACACAAATCTGTAATTTTTTCTTCTGTCATACAACGAAATAGCCATTCTCGTTAACCCCATATTAGTCCACATTGACATCACAGTATACCCAAAGATGGGGAGGGGGCTGATAGAATTACAGCCCCCTGCTCTTGAAATAATCGAAAATGAAATGAAAAAATAGTGCCAATTTTTTTTTCTCTGTTTGAGATAAATTTGTATCCCCCCCCCCTATCATTTAAGAGACTAGCCACTCCCTTCGCTTTGGTTCCATATTAGTGCACAGTGACACCAGTTTGTACCCAAAGCGGTGAAAGGGACTAATGGGCTTACAGCCCCCTCCCAAAATAGTCGAAAATGAAATGAAAAAGATTCTGATTTTTTTTTTCTTTTTGTTTGTTTGAGATAAATTTGTAATTTGGTTTTCTGCAATTCTTACTTTTTTAGATAAATCTGTATTTTTTTTATTCTGTCATACAGCGAAATAGCCATTTTCGTTAGTCCCATGTTAGTCCACATTGACATCACAGTATATCGAAAGAAGGGGAGGGAGCTGATGGGACTGCACCCCCTCCTCCCGAAATAAACGAAAATGAAATGAAAAAATAGTTCTTTTTTTCTTTCTGTTTGAGAAAGTATTGTATTTTTCTCCATACCATTCAACAGATTAGCCGCTCACTTCTCTTTACTTCCATGTTAGTATACCACATTATACCAAAGAAGTGGAAGGGGGGTTATGGGGTTACAGCCCCCTCCAAAAATAGTAAAAAATTAAATGAAAAAATGCTGATTTCTTTCTTTTTGTTTGAGATAAGTTTGTAACTTTGTTTTCTGAAATATGACGAACTACCCATTCTGTTTAGTCTCATATCAGCGCACTTTTACACCACAGTATACTCAACGAGGGGAAGGGGGCTGATGGGGTTACAGGCCCCCTTGCGAAATAGTCGAAAATGAAATGAAAAAGGTGCTGATATTTTTCTTTCTGTTTGAGATAAATTTGTAATTTAGTTTTCTGTTTTACCGAAAATTAGCTATTCTCGTTAGTCTTATATTAGTCCACATAGACACCACAGCGTACCCAAAGAAGGGGAAGGAGATTGATGGGGTTACAGACCGCCACTCCCTTCTGAAATAGTCGAAAATGACATGGGAAAAAAAAACACTGATATTTTTTTTCTTTCCCTCCTGTCATTCAATGGACTAGCCACGCTCCTCTCTTTAGTCCAATATCAGTAAAGTTGCCAAAAGAGGTTGAAGGGGGCAATGGGGTTACAGCTCCCCCTCCCGAAATAATCAAAAATAAAATGAAAAAACTCCTGATTTTTTTCTTTTTCTTTAAGATAAATGTGTAATTTGTCATACAGCCATTCCAGTTAGTCCCATAATTAGTGCACAGTGACACCCCAGCATACAATACCCAAAGACGGCGATGGGTTCGGGAGTTATGATGTTACAGCTCCAATCCCCCTCTGAAGAGGTCGCAGTAAAATGAAAAACGGGCTGATATTGTGTCTTTCTTTTTTAGATAAATTTGTTTTATTTTCTGGAATGCAATGAATCTGTCATTCTTGTTAATCCAATATTCTCCTCATTCCTGTGAACTAATTTACTTGAGACAAACAAAATCTATTTTCAAATCACTGAAAAATAGCTCCATCCCTGTTTTGCTGGATAAATGAATACATATATGCTCATTTCAAGAGACCTACAAGTAAGTTCGACAAATTTAGAAGCAGTTTAATTTATGGAGTTTTTTAATCTCTCCCACAGGCGGCGCAAAGATTGTCAATGCGGAAGTATGTTAATGCACAGTAACACCACGGCTAATCTCAAGTCGATTTCGGCTAAATCGGAAATCAGGTGCGGAGGAGTTGACTGTAAAATTAGCTTATTAACTTTCATTTTTCAGACACATTTCCATGCCATACCGAAATGTGTTTTTGTCTGACTGCAAAGACATCTTTGGAGTTTGGTAACGCTCCTCCCATTTATCTTCCTATTCCGTCCTAACTTTGCAGCCAATATTTTTCATTTGGAACAGTTTAAAGTCATTATTATTACTTGTGCAATGCACAAATAATAAGCAAAGTCGTTATTTTAAATATGTGTATAAAATATTTTGTGTGTATATCTTTATAAAAAGAGCTTATTGTTGTCTATCTCTTTTCGTTTTACACTGAAAAATCGGAACTTCTTTTATGATGTTGGATGTATCTTTTATTCTGGTTATTTGTGCTTTTCTTTATGCTGCTATTTAGACATCACATATTCTTATTAGCAAAAAGAAAAATATATATTTATTTTATCAAATGTTTAGTGTTCTAGCAAGAAACTTTAACATTCAATTACTCCCTCAAATCTTCCCGAATCCACTGAGTATCTGATATATTTTGGTTCAAATTAATTTAATAATAATTTTTGGATTTAAAGGAAACAAAAGACGAGATACACAGCTCATAAACAGTTGCATGAATAATATTCAAATTTTAATTGCTTAATAGGCGTCCAGCCAACATAGTGAAAAAGTACCCAAGCCGGGACTCGAACCCGGGTCATCAGATTAGCGCACTGACGTTCTACCAACTGAAACACTTGGGGTTGTATGAATTCTACAAAAATATATTGTATGGGAGTTTTTGTTGAAAGGAAATTGAGAAAAAAAAAATTGGGAACTTAAAAGTGAGGTCTAAGATCAGGAAATCTTCTAAAGTTCCAAGTCATATGTTTGAGGTAGATGTTTTTTTTAGCATTCTGAGAAAATTTTATATATAGCGTAATGCAGGACGTATAATACTGGTATGCATATAATAATTGGTGTGATGTATCCGTATGTCCCGAATGTCCACTTTGCATGCAGGATAGGCCAAAATTTTGTAGATTATGGCTAAATGATAGTTTCCTTGCCCTTTAAAAAAATATATTCTCTTTTTCAAATGGGATCTAGCTTAAGAATCTAACACACATTCTTTAAATTTTAGCTCTATGTATATTTCTCTATGTGTGTAACACTTATTGTTAAATTGATCATTTTAAAACAATTTCACCAAATCAACAAATGCACGTACTGAAACTTTTTTGTGAATGGCAATGTCAAGTAAGATTTGCCATTTATTATTGATTTTCGATTTTGGAAGAACCTTTAAACAAGATTTTGTTAACCAGATTTTTAAAAAGTTAGTTCAGTATATTATTTCAATTTAAAAAGTCCTTCCGGCCTGTACCGGGAGGAAAAGGTAGCTTTCCTATATCTTCGTTTTAAAATTTTAGCTAATGTTACACGAAAACAGCAAGTTAAAATGCAAAGAAACGTTTACAAAAGATTCGTTAATACTGAATTTTAATAAGAATTTCGCCAAATTATTGAGCAATAGCCAAATTGGCTTCATTTATGAAGACTTATTTTGGTCGCCAAATGTCACAAATTTTGCCAATTTTGTCGCCAATTTTGCCAATTTTGTCGCCAACGTCGCCAATTTTGTCGCTAACGGACATGAATATATAGTTTTAAGCGTATGATTGGGAAAATGATTACAACAATGAAAGAAAATAATTTGCGAGTAATCGCGTTAATGTGCTGTTTTGTTTCAAAATGTCAGCCACCCTAGAATTTCAAACTGCTCTATCTCAGCCATTTTTAAAGATAGAGGTAAACCAAAAAAAGCTCTGGAATCCTTGTATCAAGGCCTAATACATAATTAAAAAATAAATTTGATTTTTTAACTTTTTGGTATATTTATTTTAGTTTAAAATTTTTAAATGGCCGCCATCTTGAAACAAAATGGCGGACCAAGCTGACCAACGAACTCGGTCGAGACATAGTTTACCTTAATACACACAATTAGTTTCATCAAAATCGATTTATAAATACGAGCGTTATCGTATGACATAGGTCAGATATATATATGGATATATCTATATATATAAATCAACATTTGAACGGAGGGTGGTTTTGGGGTCTGCGGGTCATGATCGGTGAAAATATATCGAAATTTTCCGGAACTGCTTTCCTCCGAACGGCTGCAATAGGTAGCTTTATACTTTTTTGTATTGAAAGCTACCTAAAACTATACCTATAAACATAGATGTTTGTATGTGTGCTGGTTTTTAAAGAGACCGCTGTGTTTTTTCCAGGTCACTTTGATGAAATTCAGGCTTCATCACGGCGAAATTCGCGTTTTCTTGCGATGCTTTGACGAAATTCACGTTTTTTGCAATCCTTTGAAGAAATTAACGTTTTTACACGACCATTTGACAGATAACGTATTTTCTTTTCCGTGATCCTTTGTCGAAATTTGCGTTCTTTCCGCTGCTTTTTGACGAAATTCGCGTTTTTTTCACTACCCTTTGTCAAAATTTGCATTTTCTTGCGTCTTTTGGTTGAAATTTACGTTTTTACCATGGTCCTTTGACGAAATTTACGATTATTCTGCGGCTCTTTGACGAAATTTGCGTTTTTTTCGTGATCCTTTGTGAAATTTGCGTTTTTTCTGCGGGCTTTTGATGAAATTAGCGTTTTTTATGTATCTCTTTGACGAAAGTCGCGTTTTCTCCGCGACCATTTGACAAAATTCGCGTTTCCTCCGCAGTCATTTGACTTTTTTTCGCGATCCTTTGTTCAAATTTGCGTTTTTTCCGCGTCTTTTTGACAAAATTCGCGTTTTTTGCGATCCTTTAACGAAATACGCGTTTTTTCCACGGCTCTTTGACGAAATACGTGTTTTTTCGCCTTTCTCGAAATTCGCATTTTTTCCGCGGCCCTTTGATGAAATTCGCGCTGTTTCTGCAGCCCTTCGACGAAATTAGAGTTTTTTCAACAGTCAGACGAAATTCGCGTTTTCTCTGTGATCATTTGACGAAATTCGCGTGTCCTCCGCGATCATTTGACGAAATTGGGATTTTCTCCGCGATTATTTGACGAAGTTTGCGTTTGCTTCACGATTATTTGACGAAATTTGACCTTTTTCCGCGATCCTTTTGACAAATTTCGTGATTTTTCGCGGCCCTTTGACAAAATTCGAGTTTTATCCGCGTCCCTTTGACAAAATTCGCATTTTATCCGAGACTCTTTGACAAAATTCGGGCTTTTCCATGATCCTTTAACGAAATTGGAGATTTTTTTGCGGGCGATTGACGAAGTTGATTTTTTTCGGCGGCCATTTGTCAAAAATTGCGATACATTTTTAAGTCCGAATTTTCGGAATGATGACCGATTTTTTTAAATTTTCGAAACCTCATGCCTTAACTTTTCGGAAAATTTGGAACAGAATTACCCCTGCCCCCCCTACTCCACCTTTCCCCCCTCTAGCTACGTCCTTACTGTCAAAGTTGTTGTTGTTTACAACACAATTCAACGTGTTTTGTAATATTCAAAACGTTATGGAAATTTAAATCAGCCCCCCCCCCCTCCCGAAATAAAATCCTGGGTACGCCACTGGATCCGACTATCGGTTTTTCTAAACGTTCCGTTGTTTTTTCACCGAAACCGAATGTTCGCCGAAACTGAGATTTTGGGCCGAAATTTGCCGAAAACGAAAATGAACTTTCGATCGATCTCTAGTTAAAATAAAAAATAAGAAATATAACTTTTACTATATAGCTAATTTTTAAGTCACACGGTTTTAATCTAAAATTTAATGCAATCGACAATAGACTTGTATGCAAAATTTTAACAAACTGGATTCGTTCATGTGTGATTTTATTTAAGGTGGGATCTCAGATGACCGGCTTAGCAAGGCATGCCTGACTATGGAAGCGATTTGGAATCGAAATTAGTTTTCCATTTTTTGATAAATAGTTTACTTAAAAATAGCAAATAAAACCTTTGTGCAAGAATATTAAAGCTGCTCGTCAGTAAACTTTCCCATTCTCCGCGCTAATGTTATTCCTATGCATTCCGTAGGATGCATTCGTATTTTTAAAATATCTCCTCAGAAAATTAATATTTTTAACTTCTGTTTTCTTTGTACTGTTCTTAAAGAATGCCTCTTTTTATCTTAGTTGTCAATTTTTTTCTAAAATATATACTGAATTTTATATGAAATGTTAAAATCTTATTCAGTTTCGCTAAGATTTTAACACATAAAAATATAAATTAAGCACATAGTTTATAAATATTTTGGTAACTAAGGAAAAAAGAGATTCTTTAAGAACAGCACACAGAAAACAGAAGTTAAAAATATTAAATTCCTGAGGAGATATTTTAAAAATACGAATGCATCCTACGCCCATAGGAATAACATTAGCGAGGAAAATCGGGAAGTTCACTGACGAGCAGCCTTAAAAGGAAGAATACCAACGTTAAAAATGCATAAATAATACACAAAAAAGCAGCAAACAGGTGTTTCGAATCCACAAGCGAGATTCTTCTTCACTGCGACAAAGAGCAAAGCACAAATACTTTTGTTTTTAATGGCAATGTATTTCGTATGACTGACGGTTTGGCTACGGGCAATCCTCTTAGTCCAATTTTAGGCGATATTTACATGCACTATTTTGAAGTCAAGTTGTCTGAAATATTAAAAAGTTTCCGTTTTATGTTCGTTTTGTCGATGATAGTTATGTGTCCTGATTGAAATGAATTCGGACATTAATCATATTCTCTCTATTATGAATTCCATTGATTTTTACATTCAATTTACTTTTGAAATTGAGATCCACAATGGTCTTTCTTTCCTGGATGTCCTTGTTATTCGCAGTGAAGATGGCTTTCAGACTACAGTCTTTCGTAAATCTTTTGCAGTCAGTTTTCCACCTCAAGGTATTCTACTCATCCACTTAACCAGAAATTTGCTGCTTTCAATACTTTTGTTTTTCGGGCTTCCAATATTTGTTCCACTCCTCAGTTACTTAGAGCTGAACTTCATTATCTCAAAACTATTGCTGTTGATCGTGGTTTTTCCTCTAATATTATAGATTCTATTAATAAGAAATTGACGAAACCCGTCCATTCTGATAAGAATTTTAATTCCAACTCTAATACTTTAGTTGTTTTGCCATTTTTTCTAAAATCAGTCAGCAAATTTCTAAAATTTTAAGAAAGTTTGAATTCAATGTTTTTTTTTTCTCCTGTTAATAAAATCTCTTTTTAAAATCTCAAAAACCCCATTGATCGTATAGATAACTGGGGTATTTACCAAATCTGCTACCAGTGTGGTCTCTTTTATATTGATCAGACTAAACGTGTTCTTAGATTTCGTTTAAAAGAGAATGAAAGTTATGTTAAAAATCAGGAGCTTAAACGTTCTTCTATTGTTCAACATTGTTGGTATTTTCAACATAGGTTCAACTTTTCCTCAGCCAATATTATCCAAACATGTTATTTTAACCTTGATCTTGATTTTTGGGAAGATCACCACGTCATTAAAAATTCTCACTCCTTAGTCAATGACTTATCTAGTACTTCTGATTTTCCAAGTATTTGTAAATCATTAATTTAATTTCCCTTTTTTGTTATTCTTTTGTTTCTTTTGTTCTCCGGTAGATGTCTCTACTTGCCACTCTCTCAGTTGTTTCATGCTGCTTTCTTCTTATTGGTTGCTTTTGGCGCGTTCTCTACTCGCATCGGGTATTTAAGACACCACCCCTCTGTTGTTTAGCCCAGTCTTGCTTTTTCTAGCACGCTGTGCTTTGCTCTTTGTCGCACTGCAGAAGAATCTCGCTTTTGGATTCGAAACAACTGTTTGCTGCTTTTATGTGTATTATTTGTGCATTTTTAACGTTGATATTATTCCTTTTAATAAATAGTTTACTTATCGAGTTATAAGCTATTCTGGTCACGTGACGACACGTTTTTCGCTCTTCTCTGGCTGCCGCGTCGGGAAGTTGGTTCAAAACGCCAACTTTGACAGTCCTTTCTAAAATAAATTCTGCATTTACCAAAAAATGGAAAATGTGTTTCGATTAAATAGTTTCTGAATAAGAATACCTGCCAATTTCATGCAATTGCGAACAATGAATTAAACAATTGTCATAAAGTAGCCTGTTTGGATTTGAGAATAGCCTTAAAAACGTAAAAGAGCATTTCCTCCCCTTTAACGCTGTCTCTAATAAGGTACGGACTTAAAAATACTTAAATAATATGTGTTGTCATTGACAATGAACTTGTGCACAAACTTTAAGCAAAATCAGTTAATAAAATATTCGATTTCACTCAAAGACAAAAAAAGATAATTTAGCCCCTAAACACTACCCTTGATGAGGTATGGTCCTGAAAATACTTAAATATGCTTTGCCATTCACAATGAACGAGCGTACGACATTTGAGCAAAATTGGTTCGTTAGATATGTGATTTCAATAAAAAACGTAAAAGAATGTTTCTGGACCCTGCCCTGACAACACACGAGTATTACATTATCATCAACACATGAGTATTACATTGTCATCTTATGTACAACATCTGACAAGATAATAACTTTTGGTAAAGCTCGTACTTAGCACTGAGACCTGATGCATTTTATAGCACTGTATGACAAAGTTAGAGAACCGATAAAATTTATAATATAATAATAATTACTTGCACTACCTATTAAAACAGACATTAATTTATTTTAAAGTAAATCAAAAAGCAGTAGACATGCTCCAAAGCTACAAAAAACACTTTCAAAATTACGCTAAAACTAGTCAATAGGTTAAAAGTTCTAACTGAAGATGCCTCAGAAACAAGAGGTGAAAATATTTATAGAACTTTTAACCTATTGACTAGTTTTAGTGTAATTTTGAAAGTTTTTTTTTTTTTAAGCTTTTGGACATGTGCACTTCTTTTTGGTGTGTTTTAAAATAAATTAATGTCTGTTTTAATAGGTAGTGCAAGTACTTATTATTTTAATAAATGACATTATGGACGACCGTAGATAAAAAACGATAAAATTTGTCTTCAAAAATCGTAATATATATGTAGGATCTAAGTTTATCTTACATATGACGTGTCAACAAATTAAATAACTCTCTGGTTTTTATTTGTTGTCAATATCTTGAAAGCATGAGATGCAGAAGCAAAATTCACGGCTCACAAGCATGATGACTTTAGACTTTCAAAATGAGAAATGCTCAGTTACATATTTTCCATCAATACACCAATTAATTTTTCAGCAGAGCTGAAATTACGCTGAAAATCAATGAAGTACAAAGGATGTGAATTATCACTTTACTAAACAGCGTACAACCATTACAGTGAAAAAATGTCCAGACCGGGGTTCGATCCCGGATCCCTAGGTATAGCGCACCAAGTGCTTTACCAATTAAGCTATCCAGACGACATCCAGTCTAGCAAGTCTCTCACTCTTATATGGCAAGGCTAAAACCACGCAGCACAAGATGGAAAGTCAACAATGAGCACAACACCGTTGGCATGCATGAGACAAATTAAACCCAGTATCGGTGAATATTAATACACTAATTAATTTTTCAGCAGAACTGAAATTACGCTGTAAATCAATGAAGTACAATAGCGTCCTTGTATCTGTCCTTATAAAAGGTTGTCCTTGAGAAGAAACTTTTTTGTTGGTCCTATAAAGTTTATTTTAACGACATAAAATTTTCTAAAAAAATACGGAAGATATCTATTATAAAACGGAAACTTAAAAATGAATATTTCAGAAATCACGGAAAATTTCCTAGAATTTTTCGATTTTTTTTTTCGTTAATATACGGAAATAGTACTGGGCCAATACAATTTCTGTTTTTTTTTTTTTTTTTTTTCAGGAATTTTTTTTACGGTGTAGAAGCAGTTATGGGATCTAGAAACGAGAAACTACAAGCAGAAAAAGAACTAGAAGAAAAGAAATTACAAACAGCAATCGAAGTAAAGAAAATGAAAATGGAAGGAAGAAAATGAAGAGCAGAATTGGAAGCAAAAGATCGTGAAAGGGAATTCGAGATTAAGAAAATACAGATGCAAAAAACCTCAAGAGAACATATCTATGTGAACCCAAGAACAAATCCAAGTAAGCAATGTGAATTACTTAAACTGTTAACGAAATATGATAATTCTAGTGATATTATTTTATACTGGCAGATCCGCCCGGCATTGCCCGGTCCCGTCAAAAAATAATACGAAACGCGAAATCATTCTAAAAATCGCTGCACGAAAACCTTCCACTGGTAACTCTTTGTCTTTCGGAAATTAAACAGAGAGATGGACTCGAAGCGGAAGTAAATTGAATACCACCCCCTGAAATGTCTGGATCATTTGATTCAAAGCGTGTCATTTTTTGGTCAAAATTAAAAAAAGGTTACCGTCTGATTTTCACAAAATTTGCATTTTCGATATCAGAAAAAAAAATAAACTATGAGTTTCGATTCAAATAATCCAATACTTTTCTTAATACTCGAGGATGAGTGAAAATGAAACTTTTTCGTTGTCTGGGATTATAAAATCGGTAACTTTATTTTGCGGTTTCAATAAGAATAGCCATTTTTGGCGCACGCGCAGGAAAATGTTTTAGTTCCACCGCAAAGGGATCCATTTTGTTCTAAACAAATTATCTGACACGTGTCCCTGCTGCCTATGATACCGTGTCTAGCAGGCATGCTAGGCACGCGCTGCAAAATTTTTAGTTCCAGTTTCTACCCCAGGTGGAGCATTCTGTTCTAAATAAACCTATTTCCGAACGAAACTCCAGCACTCGTTCCTGATGCTTACGGCACCGTGTAGAAGGTGTGCCGTGCACGCGCGAAAACTCTGTTAGGTCTACTTTTCACCGCCAGAGAGTACCAAATCTATTTCTTAAATAATTAGCTATATCTTAATTAGTTCATGCTAAGTTGAATGAACCGATTACCGTTGAAATCGGATCCATAGAACCCGAGAAAATAAATCACTCCCTGGATATTAATATTCATAAATAGTGGTAACCAAGGGCTGAAAAAATGATACCGAAGTTTATTTAGTACCTGGGAGACCTCGGAAGAATGTCAGAAAAGACTTCGTTTGAATCGGACCAAGATTAAATGCAAAATCTTTTAGTTACATTTTCCACCGCCAGGGGGTGCACTCTGTTTTAAACAAACCTCTTTTCGAACGAAACTTCGGCACGTGTCCCCGTTACTTATGACAACGTATAGAAGGCATTCTGTGCACACGCAGAAAATCTTTCAGTTCCGCTTTCCACCGCCAGGTGGCGCCAAATCTATCTCTTAATTAGTTCATGTTAAGTTGAATGAATCAATTGTCGTTGGGCCCTTTGTCTGAATCGGACAAATTTGAAATGCAAGATTGTTAGTTTCACTTCACACTTCAATTGTTGTTTCAATTGTTAGTTGCACTCAGTCTAAATAAAACTCTTTCCGGTCGAAACTCCAGCACCTGTCCCGCTGCCTACGACATCGTATAGTTGGCGGGATGCGCACACGCTGCAAAATCTTTTAGTTCCATTTTCTACCGCCAGGTGGCGGTAGAACAGTAGTTCGTGTTAAGTTGAATGAACTAATTCTCGTTGAAATTGGGCCTATAGAATCCGAGAAAATACGCCTCCTTCGTCATTAATATTCAAAAATAGTGGCAACGAAGCCCTGAAAAAATGATACCGAAGTTTATCTAGTACCTGGGGACCTGGGAAAGGGTTTCTTTTGAATCGGATTAATAATGAAATATTTCTGATTTTGGAGGCAGGGAGGGGAAGTAAGGAGTTTCGATCAGAGCATTAACGCGATATTTAAACTACAAGCGAACACTCACTCCCCCCCCCCCACACACACACACACAGAATTAAACCAACAGCGTTAAAAAATTAGTAATTATCATTAACTTTTGAAACAAAAACAAAATGACTTTTTTTTTTTTTTTTTTACATACAAAAACAGTAAGTTATCGTTGTTAATTTCTGAAATCAAATACATAAATGACGTATACATGAAAAAACTCTAAAAATTGCATAAAACAAATCGCAAAAATTCACAACTCGCTGTTCGAATTGCAATCAGCTGACGACCTTTTCATCTGCCAATCACAATTGCCCGATTGACTTCCAGCTGTGCCTACAATTCTATCAGCTACCAATCACAACTGCTATCCAATGGTGTTTGACTTGTAGTGGGCGATTTGCGACGTCATTTGAAACAAAAAACGCTGCAAACCATGAAAAAAAATGTTTAAAAAATTTAATTAAAAGAAAAAATCTAATAAAAAAATCGGGATACAAAATAATCCGCCCTTTTTTAAAAAAATTATGATATTTTATCTGTAAAAAATTATCAACTTTCTCCAAGCTAAAATGAGTGAAAAAAATGACGATTCTGAGCGTATCTGAGGCTGAAATGGAAGCAATCACCGAACCAATCAAGCATTCGGGGCAAAATTACTTAGTGTCGAAGGAAAGCATTTGCCAAAAAATCAAAAATTGCTGTACGAATTTCGCATACACTTTATTGAAAAGAGGATCAAATTTACTACATCGGGCTAAAAGATTGGTACCAGATTCCTATTAGTAATGTGAGTAAATCGCAGCGAAGCGTCAAAAAACACTAACAATCGCATTTTTAAAATCATGATTTTTTATCTGCAAAGAATTACAGTGTCTCACATAAGTGATGGGACACTTGTGCTTTACAAAAGGAAACTAATCAAATAAATTAAAAAAACATGTACACATTTTTTTTGTGAGTGTGTTTCATACTTAAATTTAGTAAAGATTATTACATAACATACATTTTGTCAAAATATTAAAATATTAATTTAATAAAAATACAAATGTTTAGAACGGAGCAAAAAATAGCTCACATAAGTGATGGGACACCATTATATATGCAACAAAAATCGTCTGAAATAAGCAATAAAAATATTTTTTGGGGTTTTATTTTTACTTAAAAGCAATTGGCAATAATTTATAAAATCGTCTGCAGTATTTCTCTCCAGTTTGTTTTGGAATTTTTGTGTTTTTTAGCTCTGTGTAGTCATGAATGCTAAACGAAAAGAAACTTCGCCTGAAATTCGAAAATTAGTTATTAATTTGCATATTGAACGTGGAAAATCTATTAGAAAAACTGCTGAAACAGTTAACTTGAGTCGTTCAACAGTTTTCAATATCATTAAACGATATAAAAAGAATCATATGATTCAGGATAAAAGAAGACCTGGCTGACCATCAAAGCTATCCAATGGAATAAAGCGAATTATCGTTCGAAATATTAAAAAAAATCCAAGAATTAGTGCTTCAAAAGTTGCTGCTGATTTACAAGCATTATATGGAATAATTGTTAATCCTGAAACTATTAGAAGGGTAATTCGATCTGCTGGATATCACGGTAGAGTAGCCAGGAAAAAATTCTTCGTAAGTGAAAAGAATAGAAAACTCAGACTAGCTTTCGCAAAATCCAACATAAATAAGAATTCTGATTACTGGAATAAAGTTATATTTGCTGATGAGAGTAAATTTAATATATTTGGTTCTGACGGTAGAATCTTGGTGTGGAGAAAACCTAGGGAAGAACTTCGCAAACAGAACTTGGTACCAACAGTAAAACATGGTGGAGGAGGAGTTATGGTATGGGGGTGTATGTCGTCCGCTGGAGTTGGTAATCTTGTTTTTATTGACAGTATAATGGATCAGTACAAGTATATTGATATTTTAAAGCAAAATTTGAAATCTTCAGCACGAAAATTGAACCTTCATAACGATTTTAAATTCTACCAGGACAATGACCCCAAGCACACTGCTCTGAACGTTAGACTCTGGCTGCTATATAACTGTCCTGAAATAATAAAAACACCACCACAATCTCCAGACTTAAATCCCATAGAGAATATGTGGCAAGAATTGGAATCAAGAATTCGCAAACACACCATTTCTTCAAAACAACAACTAAAATCGGTGCTTCAAGAAGAATGGGGTAAAATCACTCCAGAAATCACAAAAAAATAGTCGAATCCATCCCAAAAAGATTAAATCATGTTTTAAAAGTAAAAGGAAATCCAACAAAATATTAAAACCTTTTAAAAAGTAAAATTTTTGGATAAATATTTGATGGAAAAGTAAGTGTCCCATCACTTATGTGAGCCATTTTTTGCTCCGTTCTGAACAATTGTATTTTTACTAAATTAATATTTTAATATTTTGACAAAATGTATGTTATGTAATAATTGTTACTAACTTTAAATATGAAACACACCCAAAAAATTTTTGCACATGTTTGTTTATTTATTTTATTGCAGTTTCTTTTTATAAAGCACAAGTGTCCCATCACTTTTGTGAGACACTGTATCTAAAAAGAGAAAGCAAAAAAATGACGATTCTGAGCGTATCTGAGGCTGATATGGAAGCGCAACCACCGAAACAATCAAGCATTCGGGGCAAAATTTCTTAGTGTCGAAGGGAAAAATTCTCCAAAAATTCAAAAATCGCTGTACAAATTTCGCATAAACTTTATTGAAAAGATGACAAAATTTACTATATTGGGCTAAAAGGTGTTGGGACCGGATTCCCATTACTAATGTGGAAAAATCGCAGCAAAACGTGAAAAAACACTAAAAATCGCATAAAAAAATTCTATTCAAAAATTCCAAAATCTGGCTTCAAGGTGTAAAACTACATGCATAGAGGTACCTTCCCACCAAATTTTGTAGCTCTGCGTACAGCGGTCTCTTCAGAACACAACCCGAGAAACACACACACACAAACTTCTTGTTTCTTTATTATAGTTGGAGATTTGACCATGTACGAAAGGCAGATAACGCAAACCGGTATTTAAAAAAAAAAAAAAAAAAAAAAAAAAGATTGGGTAACTTATTTTATTAATCTAATGTCACTAGACGTAATCCTCTTTAATAAAAAGGTACGTGTTGCTGACGACTAGGAATTTCGATAATCGTTGCCACAGGAATCTCGGAAAATTAAACATTTGAAGTTATTGAAAAAATTAATTGCTCGAAAAGTATTTGTCAGAAAATTGTTAGAGAAAATGCGTTAGAAAGGTAAACAATTGCATTTTTCTTGATATAAATTTCAAATCCACTGATTATGCACTTTTTCAAATATTGAATTTCAAAAATTACCAAATTTCACAATGGAGTACTATAGCGAAAACTTCACGCGTAAAAAAAATAATAACAGCAATTTGTCAGCACGAGTCACAAATTATAGTAGCTGTATTATTCTGTTAAAATATAAAAGTGAATTATGATGTCATGAGTGCATGATTTTTATTTAATTTTTCAACAAATATACTAGATGCTCCATTTCTTTTTAGTTGTGAATAATATAGGTTAATTCACGTTATTAAAAAATGTAGCTATAAATCATATAAATCAATGGAAAACAGTAAGTAATAAATTGTAAACGTAACAGTAAACCGTATTAAAAAAACACAACTTAGTGAAATAAGTATCCGTTTTTATGTTATTTTAGGATATTCCAGGTGTACATATTACTTTAAAATACAAGGTTAAATTCACCGATATATGTCGTTTGATTCAAGGTTCTTTTGGAGAAACCGACCAGCGCAGCGGGCGTAGTCTGCTAGTTAATATAATAATTAGAGAAAATGAACCTGAAATCCATGATTACGATTATATAAAAGTATCGTTTTGAAACGATATAAACTATTGCCGGAAGAGTTCAGGAAAAGATTTTTCTCTCGTAAAAAGGTGCCATTGACTAATTGGCGCGATTAGGCCTATGAAATAAAGGTATATTTCCAACAAAGGATTGAAGGTCTCGAAGTAGATAATTTTGATGAATTATCGGAATTGATAATAGTTAATTAAATTAGACATAATTTCTCCTTCACTTTGTCTCCTCTGCGGAGACAAAGGAACATTTCATTGAGGAATTACGAGCAGGGAAGACCGAGCTATGCTCGGTCAAAATTAAATTTGAGTTCAAATATCATGACCCATGACCAAAATGACCTACTAATTGAATTTTCTCGAACATGTGACTTAGCCCAACAATCTTCTCGTGCCCGAAAACCATAGGATGCAAAATTTAGTGTAAATAGTCTGAGCCGTTTTTAAGATAAAATAGCTTGACCCATAATGACCCATGACCAAAATGATCCACTAATCGAAATTTCTCGAACATGTCACCTAGCCTAATAGTCTTCTTGTTCCTTAAACCTGTAGGGTGCTAAATTTATTTCAAATCCTCTGAACCGTTTTTAAGATAAAATAGCTTGACCCATAATGAGCCATGACCAAAATGACCCACTAATTGAATTTTCTCGAACATGTGACCTAGCCCAACAGTCTTCTCGTACTCGAAAACCAAAGGATGCAAAATTTAGTGTAAATTGAGCCGCTTTTTAGATCTTGACCCACAATGACCCAGAAATGACCCACTAATCGAATTTTCTCGAACATGTGACCTAGCCCAATGATTTTCGCGTGTCCGAAACTCGTAGGATACAAAATTTAATCAAAATCGTTAGAGCCGTTTTTTAGATAAAATTAATTTGACCCGCTTTGACCCAAAAATGACCCACTAATCGAAAGTTCTCGAACATGTGACCCAGCCTAATAGTCTTCTGGTGCCCGAAAATAGTCGGATACAAAATTTCGTCAAAATCGTTTGAACCGTTTTTTAGATACAATTAGCTTGACCATGACCCAAAATGACCCACTAATTGAATTTTCTCGAACATGTGACCTAGCCCAACAGTCTTCTCGTGCCCGAAAACCATTGGATGCAAAATTTAGTGTAAATTGAGCCGCTTTTTAGATCTTGACCCACAAAAACCCAAAATGACCCACTAATCGAATTTTCTCGAACATGTGACCTAGCCCAATGGTTTTCTGATGCCCCAAAACGGTAGGATACGAAATTTCGTCAAAATCGTTAGAGCCGTTTTTAAAATAAAATTTGCATATATATATATATATATATATATATATATATATATCAAGCAGGGCGGTCGCTCTGCCAAGCCAAGCTTTAAAAAAAAAAAAAACGCCACAGAAACAACGCCAAGAACTGGAATAAAGACCGCTAATGCTTATATACAGAAAGCAACTTCGCAGTGTTAAATCGACAAAACATGCCAGATTAAAATATCAGATATCAAATAAACCAAGCGTCGTAGAAAAAAAAAAACGAAAACTGGAAGAATCTAAGGAAGAATTTCTTCAATTTAAGACCAAACTTATCTTCATAAGTGATTTATAAACAGAGATATAGCTTTTTTAAAAAAACGTCGAGTTACTTAAAATGATCACTTTTTTCTTCGTCAAACTTTTTTTTTTCAAACAAGCTACAGGCCTTAATATTGGGCAGAATAAAAAAAGGATTGCATTTTTGGACAAGTAATTACGTAATCTATGTGCTTTTATAAAATGCAGTGTAAAAAAGATTTATTTTCTATTCTTAATTAGCAAAAAACTGTTAATTAACTTGGCGATTAAAAAATTATGCCAAAACAGAGATAAAACCCGCCAACGACCATGTACCATCTGTATTAAAATAGCACAAATCAGTTACAGGTTATAATATAACCACATCAAATTTCATCTGCAAGTCAGCATTTTCTTCTGAAGATATTTTTTTTTAAATAAAACTTCATAATTATAAGAACATATATTTTATCAGACAATTAAATATGACTGCAAACTGTGCCAGATGACTGTTTCCAACATGAATAAGTATGAGAAATTGCCGCTCAAGGATATCGGTCTGAGTGGTTCAGTCGCAGCGCGTCAGCACGGCATGCACAAGGTCCCAGGTTCGAGTCCTGCCCCAGGTCAACTTTTCACTCATGTTTGTTTAGTATATTTAATTGTCTGATAAAATGCATGTTCTTATAATATTGTAAAATAAAGTAATTAGACGTAGAGTTTATGCTTTAAAAAATATTTTTAATATATAATTTACGTTTTTAGAAAGATCTTTAAAAATAAATTAGTTTTTGAGGGAAGATGTACCTTCTAAAATGTATACATTAAGACTTATCGGCATTTAAAATTTCTTTCCAAACGTAAACAAAATTTTTGAAATGAATTAAATGTGATTCATTTATTTCTTTAAAAAAAAAAAAAAAAAAAACGGTAAAGGACAGGCATTTCGTTCGCAGGAATACCTTTCACGTCATTTTCCTATAAATTAATGAAATCCAGTTGTTAAATTATTTTTATTTTAGAATTGAAGTTTCCATTTAAATTTATTGTAACAGTACAATGTTTAATTGAATAAAATAATATAAATCTAAGAAATTACTAAGAAATTCCAAACATGCACAGGGCAACGCAAAAATAAATAAATAAATAGATAAATAAATAAATTAAAATCAGCTTTCAGAAATTCTAAAAATTGTTCGTATATCTTAATTACAAGCTAAAGGAGGGTTTATTTCTATATTATTCTACATATAATAGTAATTTCAGCAAATATAGTAAATTCCAATGCGATCTGATTTAAACTTTAAGATAGTTTATAAGACATGATAAAAAAATTATAAAAAAGAGTGGTTTGTCACATTTCGGTTAGGAGATGGGGAGGGGCGTGAAAAAAATTAGGAAGTATAATAAGGCTATCTGTTTGAAACTTTACGATATTTTATAACACATAACATAAATTTTAAAAATAAAGCCGCGTCAAAAATTATAGGGAGGGGCGGAGCGTGTTTTGCCTACAAAAGGGGGGGGGGGACACTTTTCTAAATTTTAACGATATCCGTCATGTCACATATCGTTACAAAGGGCTGTGACCACTTATTCCTGTTATGCATCACAGGTATCACCCCCACATTTTGCGCCCTCCCCCCCGACACTACTCATGTGCTATATCGTTGGAAAGTTCTGTGAACGCTTAATCATACTATGCAGGGACGGGGGGGGGATTTTTAAATTTTGCACATACCCCTCATGTGATACATCGTTGGAAAGGTCTGTGACCGCTTAATCCTATTATGCATCTCGGTTGTTCATCCCCCCACTTTGCACCTAAACGTGATTAGCTTTCACCATCAGGGGGCGCTTTCCTATCTCTGTTTATATGGGTCAGATCACGACGGGGTATGGCTCATTCGACTCGACATCGATAGAGCTTTCTGATTTTAGTTCGTTTTTTCACCACCAGGGGGCACTTTCCTATCTCTGGTTCTATGGGCTGGATCACGACGGGGTATAGCTCATTCGACTTGACATCTATAGCCTTAACGATTTCAGTGCCCGAGGTTCATATAGAACAGATTACGCTACCTGGAACTTGAGCGTGCGCAGCACGACTGCTATACGGTGTCGAAGGCAGTGGGGACACGTGTCGGAGGTTCGTTTGGTTAGAGGTGTATACTATTCGATGTGCAAATTAAGGGATTATCCGGTGCCGAAAGCAGCGGGGAACTGGTCGGAGGTTCGTTCGGTTCGAGGTTTATCTTATTCGAGGTTTTACAAGGTTCGAGGCCCCGATGTAAATTAAGGGCCCGCTAGTGGGCGAAGCCAGCTAGTGCTAATAATAAAAGAGCGTGATATCACGTTTCATATCAAATGCAGCACTGACACGCTATGTACGTATTCCATTTTTATTCATTTCATGGATAAGTCAGTGATATTTTTTAACGCAGGATAACAAGTATTATAACAAGCCACGTTTAATATGTTGTTTTTAAGAGTGTATTTAGTTTAATTGAAAAATCTACTGGTATTTCTAGTTAACCCTTTAAACAATGACTGAAAGTAAAATGTAATTTAAAATTATTTCTCATGTTTAGATTATTTAAGTTATGTTTAATCTATTTAAAAAAAAGAAATGATATCTACAAAAACAACTTTTCATAAGTAGAAAAAGCCAAGCATTAAAAAAAAAAAAAAAAAAAAAAAAAAAAAAGTTGTGGCTAAAAAATGGTGTGATATCAAATTTCCAAGCTATTATATTACTTATTTAACTTTTTTCCATTAAATAAGTTATCATATATATAAGTCGAGTGCCTACGTATATGTTAATAGAAATCGTTTTCTCCTGTACTAAATACATCCTAACGAGTTTCTGAAAATGCAATTTTTTTCAAATTATGCATGATGGGCTTGGCGGCCATCTTTCCATATTTCTAAGCATCCAAATTTCTAAAGTAAAAGCGTAATATGTTTGCACTGTAATATGTTTATAACAATTTCGAACTTCAGATTTTAACTACGGACAGATAAATTAGATAAGACTGATATTTTGAGAAATTGATTTTTACTAGTTTGAAATTATTAATTACTCTAAAAAATAAATCATAAGATGAATCTTTAAGATAAGTCATCATTATCTTAAGACACAATTTTCAGAGCGTACAAGTCTATAAATGAAACGCTTAAAACATTTGCTTAAATAACAATTTTGAACTTCGGATTTTAACTACGTATTTGAGTGTTTAGAATTTTGTGAATAATATGCAAAGATGGCCGCCAAGCCCATCATGCATAATTTGAAAAAATTTGCATTTTCAGAAACTCGTTAGGATGTATTTAGTACAGGAGAAAACGATTTCTATTAACATATACGTAGGCACTCGACTTATATATATGATAACTTATTTAATGGAAAAAAGTTAAATAAGTAATATAATAGCTTGGAAATTTGATATCACACCATTTTTTAGCCACAACTTTTTTTTTTTTTTTTTTATGCTTGGCTTTTTCTACTTATGAAAAGTTGTTTTTGTAGATATATATAACCACACACAAGATTTGCTTGTATTAGAATATATGATTAGTAATCCAGAAAATTGAGGATTTAGTAAATAAATTAGATAATTTATAAAACAGCGCGAAGGATTTGTACAACCGAGAATAAGAAATATATGTAGTCGTAAGTATAAGAAATATAAGTACCAATTCGAAAGGGCCTCAGGATGATAACCGGCAAGGTGTGAATCATGGAAAAAACGAGTCACATATAGTCTGTTTTAAGTGTAATAGGCATGGCTACGTGAGCGTGAAATACACTGGTTCCACTGGGATCAGAATGCAGCACGAATTTCAAGTGTCAATCCGCAACGTAATCGGAACTGGCGAAAATCGAAATATTATGATTGGAGCCAAAACACACAAATAAAAATAGTTAACATTGGCGCATTAACTAGAAAGAAGGGAAGAATCCTAGACATCCAGAGAATAAAAACAAGCATAATTATCGATACCGGGAATGACATTTCAATCTCCAGTTGAAGATACCATACCCCGATAAACTCACCAAAGTTAACCAGCGACGATGGGTTTCTTCTTGCATAAAGTATGCGTGGATGATGTGGAAGTACAGGATAAATTTTATGTGGTCCAAAACACTGTATCTTATCTATACTAATATTATAAAGGGGTAAAGATTGTTTGTTTGTTTGTTTGTAGGGGGTAATCTCTGGAACTACCGAACCGATTTCAAAAGTGATGGTGGCAAATTAATGGTGACAACCCCTGCTCCAACATAGGCTACATTTTATGTCGGTGCCACTAACCCCAGGAGGGTGCAGGAGCGAAAAACGTTCTAAAATTGCGATTTTTTCTATACTGAAGGAGCTAGAAATTTGAAATTTGGCATTGTAGTTACTTATAAGATGTAAATACTCTCTAAGAACAAAAAAAGAAAAAAAAATCGAAATTTAAAAGGGTAAAATAAGCGAGAAGCGTTCTAAAAACATTCTAAATTACAATTTCTATGGAATGTCTGGAACAACAGAACCGATTTCAAAAGTGATGGAAGCAAATTGATGGTGACAATCCCTGCTGTAACATAGGCTATATTTTATATCGGTGCCACTACTAAAGAGGGGTGCAAGAGCGAAAAACTTTCTAAAATTTCGATTTTGTTTATACTGAAGGAACTAGAAGCTTGAAATTTGGCATGGTAGTTACTTTTAAGATGCTCTAAGAACAGTTTAAAAAAAGTTCGAAATTTAAAAGGGTGAAATAAGCAAAAAGCGTTCTAAAAACATTCTAAATTACAATTTCTATGGAATCTCTGGAACTACAGGACCGATTTCAAAAGTGATGGAGGCAAATTGATGGTGACAATCCCTGCTCCAACATAGGCTATATTTTATGTCGGTGCCACTAACCCCAATGGGGTGCAGGAGCGAAAAATGTTCGAAAATTGGGACTTTTTATACTGAAGGAGCTAGAAATTTGAAATTTGGCATTGTAGTTACTTATAAGATATAAATGCTCTCTAAGAATAATAAAAAAAATCGAAATTTACAAGGGTGAAATGAGCGAAAAGCGTTCTAAAATCATTCTAAATTACAATTTCTATGGGATATCTGGAACTACAGAACCGATTTCAAAAGTGATGGTGGCAAATTGATGGTGACAATCCCTGCTCAAACAGCCTCTTTAATAAAAAGCTATGCGTTGCTGACGACTGGTTTTTTCGCTAATTGTTGCCACAGATTTATCTCGGAAAATGAAACATTTGAAGTTACTGAAAGAAATAATAGCTCGAAAAGTATTTGTCAGAAAATTGTTAGACAAACTGCGTTTGAAAGGTAAAAAATTGTATTTTTCTTGATATAAATTTCAAATCTAATGATTATGCCATTTTTCAAATATTAAATTTCAAAATATACCATATTTCTCAATGGAGTACCATAGCGAAACCTGCAATCGTAAAAAGATAATGATAAGAGCGACGTGTCCTGACGTGTATATTGACACGAATCACAAATTATAGTAGCCTTATTATTCTGTTAAAATATAAGAGTGAATTATTAAATGTCAATATTTTGTTTGATTAAAAGTTCGTTAAGAGAAATTGGCCAGCGTAGCGGGCGTAGCTTGCTGGTGATTTTATAATAGGTAGAAAAGCAGCCGAAGGCTTAGATCTAGAAGTAGTAGGAGACGTTGTTAAAATACTAAATAACAACGCAGTACAAGTAGGCTACATTGAAATTGACGGAACTTCCCAAAACAAAGGAGGTAATCGCATCAAATGTAAGCAAAAATAATCGATTGGTTGGTTGGTTGGTTGTATAGGGTTTAATGGCACAAAATCACTTTAGAGACATTCTGAATCAAAATAAGAATTATAAAAAAACAAACTCTCCAAAAAAATGTCATGCTAAAACAATGTCATAAAAAGTATAAATATAAAACAAAGCTGAATGACAAATGCTACCTGGATGGGACCCCATCCAGATCTTTTTACACGTTACGGAAGTTGAAATAGTTATGAACCTTAAGGAACAAAATGTGATTGAAGCTAGAAAGATAACAATCTACCGCCGGGATGAACAAATACCAGCTAATCAGGTACAAATACTCATTAAGCTTACTTTTAATTCACCTAATTTACCTAAGTTAATAAAAGCTGGATACTTGTCATGTTCTGTCAGACCGTATGTTCCAAATTCACTGCGTTGTTTTAGATGTCAACGCTTTGGACATTCAAAAAGATCATGCCACGGTAATGTCATCTGTGGTCGTTGCAGTGAAGTGGACCGTGAAAGTGTACACTGCAATGCCCCAGTACGTTGTGTAAACTAATAAAAAAGAGCATCCACCTTATGCTAAATCTTGTGAAAAGGGGAAAAGGAAAAATAGATACAGACAATGTGCACAAAAGGGAATATGTCACACCCTGAAGCCAGGAAAATAGTTGAATCCAGGACACCCAAATTTGGAGTATTATATGCTGCTACCGTATCAAAAACAATTTGCAAAACTTACAAAACTATAGTAACTCAAACTGAAATCTCTAAAGAAAGCAATTTCTATCTACACAAAGAAGACAAAATTCTTACTAATCCCAATATAACTTTTAGATCAACACACTCTGTTCTCTCTAAGGCACCACAACCTGTGATGTAACCAGGATGTGGGTCCAGATGCTCTGGATACCACTAATTTTATAAAGTGTTTTTTGTCTTATCTAATCGGAGAAATTTCTGTGATAATCAAACCAAAGAAAACTTTACGATATTACTGGTATCGAGAGTATCTGTACCTCCTCCTTGGCTACGCCACTAACCACATCCTATTTTCCCAAACTACCGCTCCATAAAATAAATTCTCAAAATAACACTAAAACACAGCCGTCGCAGCAAATCCACTAATCTGATGTTGGAAAACATAATCTTTCAACCATAAAATCCACTGAGTCATCAGAGAATTCCTCTAAACAGAAAAAAAAAATCAAACATGCAAAAGTACTCAAAATACAAAATCAATAGATAAAACAGCTAGACAAAACAATTTGTCTACAGATGACAGAGGCACTCTTTTTAAAATCCTGCTTCGAATTTATAAGATAACGAAGAATATAGCATGTCTACTACCTCCTAACAAAATGACGTAAATTTACACATCTAAAAACTCCCCAAATGACTAATATTATTTCGTGGAACTGCTGTGGCTATTATAGTAAATATGACGAAATCCGTAGTATTCTCTATGACAACCAACCATTGTGTTTGGCTTTACAAAAAACACATCTGAAACCTACTGACAAAACTAAATTGCACGCATATGTAAATAACAGAAATGACTTTACAGGTAGTAATGTTAGGGCCACTGGAGGTGTTGTAGCAATAATAATTGAGGTTGGGAAGATATGATTAATATCAATTGAGGAAATATCGAATGGAATTAACGCATGTTACGAAGATAGCTAACAGGGAAAAGATACAGAAATTAATAAATTAATTTAAAATGGCGTTAAGCCACGCTTTCTGACATAAGCAATTGGCTGCGAACCCAATTACGAAACTTTCACTTAACTTAATAACATGTATCTAATAGCCCTGAGGGTACTTTCCCTTCCCAGTTACACGGAGCTTGGGGCTTTTTTAAAAAGCTTGACGCAGTTCGAGTTTAAGAAGTTGAGATTTACTGCCAAATGACATAAACTACTATGAAAATAAACCTGATGAATTATTATATTGGTTTATGTATGTATTTAAAAAGTTGTATCTGATTACTCTTATTAGATAAATTACTCCTGTTTGCATTTAATAACAGATGAACGGCTTCTGTATACTAAATTGTTTAAATATTGGGAAGAGGTGGCGAGAGGTAGAGAGACGTGTAAACAAACGGGTAGACAGACGGATAGCGACACAGACAAGCTAACGAGTAGCGAAACGAATAGACAGACGGGTAACAAGACAGGTAAAAAAGAGGGTTGACAGAGGGGTAGCGAGATGGGTAGGGAGACGTGTAGCGAGTCGAGTAGTGAGACCGGTAGACAGGATGTAGAGGGAAAGGTTGCGAGACGGGTAGCGTGGTGGATAGAGAGACGAGTATAGAGATGAGTACAGATACGAGTTGACAGACAGGTAGAGAGAAGGGTATATAGACAGACAGACGTGTCGAAAGACGGGTAGTGAAGCGGGAAGCGAGACAGTTAGAGAGACGGATAGACAGATGGGTAGAGAGACGGTTAAAGAGTAGGGTTGAAAGACAGACGGATAGTGAGATGGGTATACAGACGAGTAGAGAGACAGTAGATAGATGGGTACGGAGAGAGACACGGTATAGAGACACGGCTAGACATACGGGTAGTTAGACGGGTAGACAGACGGTTAGAGAAACAGATAGGCGGGTAGAGAGACCAGTAAAAAAATATACAGACATGTAGAGAGATGTGTAGAGAGAGAGTCAATCGGGTTGAGAGATTGGTAGAAGAGTGGGATAGGGAAACAAACAGATTGTAGAGAGAGACAGACAGGCAGGCAGAAGAAAAGTCTGGGGTTTGAAGTAGTAAAGGCGCAGGTGGGAGAGCCTCCTAGAAAATAATCAAGAAGTATTATTTTTGAAATATTTTTTTTTCATTTTCGCCGATATGGAGATTTAATGTAAAATTTATCTTTACAGAAGTCATCGAAAGATTTTTTATGTACTTTAGTAGGAATTTAGGCTACAATTTGGTAATCAGGTTTGTAGCAATGCATGTTATCAATGTGGTTTGAAGTGTACGAGTTTCTATAAATAGTTATTCAAATAAACAAGGAGGAATATTTTTTAATTCAAATGTAAATATTTGCTACAAAGAAAATGTTGCATCAATGAAATTAAATTTGCGTTAAACTACGCTTGCTAAAATACGCTCTTTGCTACAAATCCGATTACGAAACTTTAAAAAGCTTGACGTTTTAAAAGATCCGGCTTTTTTAAGTTTTGAGCAATACCCGCTTAAGAAAATGAGATTCTGTGCCAAATGTTATAAAAAAATATATATGAAAACATAACAGTATATATGAATTTATATATGATATTTTGTAATTCTATCATTTAATTTGTTCTTTTTCATATATTGTATCTTCTTTATATCGTAATTGTTAACCCCATGTTCTCAGCAATATCACTCTTCCCTTTGAGGGAAGTCCTAGTACTGGCAGATGAAAAACCTATTTACGAACGCCCGAGGATATTATCTCTAGTTGAGAGGAAATCACCAATAAGCAAGTACAACAGTGGTTATAAGATGGCATCATTAGGCAGAGTTTTTCTGATTTCGCGGCACCAGTAGTCCGGAGTAAGGAAAAGATGAATCTCACCGATTATGTATAGATTATAGAAAAATAAATCGAAAAATAATGAAAGATCGCTACCCATTACGGCTGATTGAGGAAGTTATTGATAAGCTACAGAAGGGAAAAGTATTTATGATGTTACATCTCAAAAATGGTTTTTTCCATGTCGAAATTGAAGAAAGCAGACGCAAATATACAGCTTTTGTAACTCATGAAAGGGAATATGACTTTTTACGTTGTCTGTTCGGATTATGCACATCAGGTAACCAATTCCAAAATAAACACAGTGCTCTAAGAATTGCTGCGAGAAGGTGCTATTATCGTGTATATGGATGATTTTGTTATTCCATCAGATGATGAAGAAGAATGAATAGGAAAACTGAAACTGATATTAGAAGTATTATCAGCATACGGGTTAGAAATTAATTTCAAAAGTACCAAGTCCTTAAAAAAATTGAATTCTTAGGATATATAATTGAAAACGGAACAATAAAACTGTCCTAAGCAAAAACAAAGACTGTTCAAAAAATTCCTAAACCAATAACTGCAAAACAGCTACAATCTTTTTTAGGCTTAACAGGGTACTTCTGAAAATTTATCCCAAACTATGCCAAAATTACCAAACCTCTAAGTGATTTATTAAGGAAAGGACATTGCTTCCAATTTGAAAAAGAGCAGCTCGAGGCATTCAACGGGTGGAAGAAAAAATTGTCAACAAAACGAGTACTGTAATTATATAAACAAGGATCCACATTAGTGCTTCATACTGATGCAAGCAGCTAGGGATTTGGCGCGGTTTTATTACAAAAGAAGAGGATGAGAATTTTCACTCATCGCCACAACAGGAAAAATATTCAAGTTACGAAATCGAAGTACTAGACATAATTGAAGCTCTAAAGAGGAATCATCTAATGGGAAATAAATTCAAAATAGTCACGGTGCATTTCAGAAAACCTTAAACAAAAAAGATCTAGCACCTAAAGTAGCAAGAAGTGCATTACTCATCGAAGAATATGACTACGAAATTGAACATCGAGCAGTAACAAGAACGAAACACGTAGACGCTATTAGTCGAAATGTCCTGATAACACAGTCAGTAATGATTATAACTAGATCGCAAGGAGAAGTAACGAAGAGAATAGCAATAACCCAAAGACTAGAGAAATTCATAAAAGAGATCAAGTCACTAGTTAAGGATGGATCATCCAATGATTGCATAGTAAAGTATGACATATTGTATAGATTCGAGAATGGAATAGAAATGTTGGTAGAGCCAGAAGAGATGCAATGGAAAATTATACGAAAATTTCATGAACTAGAACACTTCGCTGTATCAAAGATGGAAGATCTAGTGAAGCAAGGATTTCACATAGCCAGATTAAGGAAGAAAGTAGAAACAGTAATTGTAAACTGTGTTGAATGTATTTTGTATAATAGGAAGCACGGAAAAGCTGAAGGTTTTCGAAATCCGATACCAAAAGAAGATAGACCTTTAGAAACATACCACATCGACCACGTACATCCATTGTCACTCACAAATAAACAATATCGATATATATTAACCATAGTATATGCATTCACGAAGTTCACATGGTTTTACCCCGTGAAATCAACGTCGGCAAAGGAAGTGATAGATAAATTGGAACTTCACCAAACAACTTTCGGGAACACAACTAGAATTATATCTGATAAAGGAACAGCTTTTACCGCAAGTGAATTTACGGAATATTGTACAAGACAAAAGATTGAGCATTTGAAAATAACAACTGGGATGCTAAGAGAAAATGTACAGGTGGAAAAAAGGCACAGAACAATTATACTATTCTTGTCCAAATTGTCTAGCAGCGACGAATCCAAATGGTATAAGTATATACCAAAATTACAAAGAATTGTTAACAGCAGAATAGCACATTGCACCAAGTACAGTCTTTTTGAGTTGACGACAGGAGTTAATAATTAACAAGATTAATAAATTAATAATTAACAAAAACGAAAAATCATGCGTCAAGCATAGATTATGTAACACTATGAAATGCCTATGAATCGCATAACTTTTTGACTTGTTTCCAACCATTTTGTCTCGGTGCCACAAAATCTTTACTGAATTGAATGCCAATCAAACATAAAAAGATGAAATTTTGTCTGTATTTCTATACAAAGCTACAATTTAGAAGCGAGTATCGTGAAATTATAAGCACAGGTGTATTAAAACTCGGCCGAGGAAACTCAAGTAATCTGGAATCGAAATAAAGTATAGTTAATTTTTAATTAACAAAAACCACCAATCTAACAGCTATTGCCTATCGAATTTAAACATTTTTCGTTATAGCAGTTGGCAATCAATAAAATTCCACAATAAAATTCTTTCCACAACAATTGATTTTCTATTGAAAGATTTCCACGTGAAAAATTAAATTGAAATAAAAAGTTTCAACAATTAAAAAGAAAGTGAATATGACGTGACGTGATATTGGAAGTATATAAGAACTCAATAATACAAGGAAAATGAGTATGAGTAAGTACAGAAAGCAGGTTAATATGACGTCATTAGAGAGTTAAAAAGTAAATGAATATGACGACATATGGGAAGTTTAACAGACTTTTACAAATATTTGGCAATCGTACAACGAGAGTATCAATATGAGTAAGTACAGAAACTATGTGGATATGACGCCAGCAGGTGAAAATAACGTCATATGAGTTTGAAGAAAGTACTGAATCATGATAAAAACCGATTTTTGAAATATTGGCATATTTTAACATTATGAGGCTCTCTGAATTTGTTTTCGCTATTTTGAAATGTAATCCGCATGTATATGTGTGTGTATTCTTGGTGAAGAATTGAAATAAAGATTTCAGATTTAAAAAAAAATAAAATGTCAGGTCATTGTATGGGATGAATGCAATATGTCACATAAGATTACATTTCAGGGCTCCAATCAGACACTCCAATTTTTAAGAGGCAATGATTTACTAATGGATGGAGTCACTGTTGGACTGTCTGGAGATTTCTGACAAACATTGCCGGTCATTCTAAAAGGAACAACGGCGATGAAATTAACGCATGCCTTTTCTCGTCACATCTAAGATATGATCGCAGTTTGTGACTAAACTAAAAATATGAGAGTTTATCTGGATGGAAACATATTGCATGATCAATTTTCTGACCATTTGCTTAAAACGGCGAATGGAGCCGCTTCATCCAGGAACTGGTCTATTCAAAATCAGAGAAGCATTTTGTAACAGTTATGTCTGTTGAAGAACTCAAGGTGATAGTATTTCCAAATATTCGACATTTTACAGACCATAAATGGTGATTCTTGCACTAAAAAATGGTAGTGCAAACAACATCAACTTGAAGATTCAAGAACAGTTACTTGGAGAAGCTGTATTGTACAAATCTATAAGATACCGTTTTTGAAGAAAATGAGCTTTGACGTAATTGTTTTTCAGTGCGTTCCATCAGGGCTACACTAGATACCGGGCTTGCTCATTCATTATCATGACGTCACAAAAGGTGACTGGCCGCGACGAAAGACATACAGCGATTGGCGCAAAACGATGGGTGCGTCGCTTTGTAACAATCGCTGGTTGCGGTTAAGGCTCCTATTAGGGGAGCTGACGCATATCCATTCTGTTGCCCAAAATAACCGCCATATTGTGACCTAGCTCAGCATTAGGAAACCGCCTGAGCAGGTGTTCGCCGTCCTCGTTACTGTCACTCGCCGTCCACTAGTACGGTAAGCTAACCGGTTTTAGCTTGGTTTTTGGTCCGCTGGGTCATTAAATGGCGGTATGATTCAGCCTGTATTATAGGAGCTCTAGTTGCGGTCAGCCACTATTTGTGACGTTTTGAGAGTGAATGAGCAAGCCCGGTATCCAGTGTTGCCTTGGTTCCATCATGTACTGTTCAAAGACAGTTTGGCATTTTTCCTATATAGCTTTTATTGCTTCAATGATGAATGGAAGCAAGCTGATTTATAGCTGAATTCTGATGAATTTATTATATAAATTTATATATTTTTTAATTGGGTTTTTATTAGATTCATTTATATAACATTTCGACTGCTTACTCTTATTATGCTTTTTATACAGCATGCTTAATTTTGAAATTGATTTTTCTAAACGAACATTCTTAAAATCCCGGAAAACGCGGGGTACTTCACCTAGTAATATTATAAATTTGAAATTGTGAAATTGTGTGGCTCACATCAGTGTCAATACGGATGATTAAATGCCTTTGCATAATGGTGGATTATACTCCAGGAAGTAACGTAGGTTATGTTTTATTTACTTTCTTCAAATATTTTTCTTAATAATCGAAAATTTCATTATTTTCATTGAGAATCAATGGACATTTTCCCGATAAAATTTAACCACGTTTCTTTGTTGTTGTCAACAATGAAGAAGCCGTAATAATAATTTGTTCACAGCAATTAATTTTCAATTGACATATTTCCAGGGGGAAAATGAAATTTAAATATTTTCTTTTAAGTATTAAACAATAACGAAAAGTCATACGTCAGGCATAAGATTATGAAACACTTTCCAACACATCCGGAAATCTCTAGCGGAACTTCAACGTTAAATACGGTGAAAGAAGATATGCGATAAACAATTTAGGAAACATAACACATTTAAAAATCCAGTTTTAGCAATTACCCCCCCCCCCATAGTCAAAAACGTAGTCGAATAATTTTGTGCAGCATTGTATATGATCTATAGATTTGAATACTTCATAGAATGATAAAATTTAGTTCAGTTAGAAAATTCACATCTAGCAATTTTCACCAATCGATGTAAGTGTATTCGAAATCTTTTGTACAACTCTGTATATAATCTAAAGATTTTTTTTTACACCCCACATAATAATCTAAAATTTCATTCAGGTAAAAAAAGCATAAGGCAACTTAAGACTTACTTCCAGCAATTACCAACCATAAAGGACAATGTATCTTGTTCTTTGCGTAGCCCTGTATTTATATTTCACAAACTTATATAAGTCTACTAAATATAGTTCAGCAGAAAAATGCGTAACACAATTAAAATACCCTTAAGCAATTCACTCCCATAGTCAGTAATACTTACGTATTCCTTTGTGTAACCATGTATATGATCAACAAAATTTATACACACCAAATGCAAAAAATTAGTTAAACTTAAAAACGCACACCAAAGTTGAAAACGCACATATCATACATAAACTGTAATTATCGCACTAAGTAAGACTGTAATCGAATTATTTTGTGTGTGGTGCTGCAAAAGAATAATAAACGTAATGCACATTATACTTTTTAATGAGCAATTTATAGAGCCTCTCAGTAATGCGTATAAATTTCAATATGTTTGAAATAGTGAAATATCATTAAATTACGCTGCAAACGATTTTTTCCCTAAGAAGATTGTGTAACAGCATTATTTTGTGTGACCCTGTAAATAATGATAAAAGCTTTACGCTCCACATTTTACCAAAACCATGTTTTAGTGCGCTTCGTAATTGTATATCAATTTCACCATGTTTTAAATGACGTAACATCATCAAAATGCACTTGAAAAGATTTTTTTCCGATTTACCGTAATGTAACTGAATATTTTTGCCAGTCCCTGTAAAAAAACTGTAAGTGCTACACACTTTATTTTTAATAGGGATCATGCTATAATAAGCGTCAATAGCATACATAATTTCAGGGCAATCCGAGTATATTTACGAGAGTTAGAGCACGAACGGGCGGGCAGACGGCAGACGGCCAGACACACCGAAGTCATAAACACTTTTCAACTAAGTTGGAAAGTGTAAAAAAGGGATGCGAGGCTAACGAAAAAGAAAGGCAGTTACATACAGGGCCCGCTTAAGACATAGAAGTAAGGGGAAGCCCGATGTTACTCAGCAACCCCCCCCCCCCTAAACTCTACCAATTGCTTTGTTATTTACAAAATCCATTATTTGTATTCTGTAACAATTTGAAGTTTTATCATCAAAATTTCGAATAAACAACATTTTAGAAAGAGCGAGCTTCATAATTTAGATAAAAATTTCGTAAGGGAAAAAATGCATTTTTTGCTCTGATTGAGATATTTTTTTCCAAAATTTTATTTTTGAAAAGTAAATTTGGTGGCCCATTTGTATTTCTTTGGATAAGCACGGACTTCCCGGGCCTATTCGGTAAACAGGGCTTGTTTACATACAGAAGAAAATTTTCTGTCAAACAGATTATAAGAGATTTCACTGGGGAGAAAAGTGACGTCTTATTATATATTAATGGCATAGATGGTTATTATGAAATAGGTTGTACTGGTTCCACACAATTTAGTTTTTCGTTTATAGCGTGCCCTGGGAGGAAATAAGGTAACCAAATTTATGTAGGTGGGAAATTGCATAACTAAAACTTTAAAATGGATTTTTCTTATGTTTTCTCATATGGCAGCTATGTTTCAAGTTAAAATTAGGTAATACTGATTCAAAAAAATTATTCTTCGGTATATAGCGACCCCTGTGGGGAAATAGCGTAACCCAAATCATATATTATAATACAAGCAAATCTTTTTTTTTTTTGTGTATACATGCAAATTTTATCTTAAACAAGAACGAAAAATCATGTGTCAAGCATAGATTATGAAACACTTTCCAACAGTAGTAGGGAAACGGGGCTACGGGGCTACGGGCTCAGGAGAAGCCGGAACTGCGGCACCACCTCCCGTGCACTAGAATACGATTCCAGCGCCCCCTATCCTGAAAAAGGGTTAAACATGAACTGTAACACGAGGGGGGAACCTAAGAACTCTAAGATGAGGGTAAATCTACAAGATTATCATACTATAAAATGAATATTATATTTATATATTAGTGTTGAATAACAAATATCTTAATGAGTACTACTCATTAAGCGAAACAATGTAAAATATCAAATTTTAACGAAAAAGCTGATTTTATAAGGATTTTTCAACTATAAGACGAGGATATCAACTTATAAGCTGAAGATTTAAAAAATATATTAATTTTGAATAATGAACACCCTAATGAGTTTTAACAATTAAACAAAACAATGGAAAAATACCAAATTTTAAGGAATAAAGTTGATTGTTTAAGAATTTTTCAGCTAGAAGATGACGTTATCAACTTATAAGAGGAAACTGCAGTTATATTTTTAGTTTTTGAATACATAGAAAATATTCAAAATTTGAATGTTTTTTTACCGAATTAACTGATTTTCTGTGCAATAATCGGAGTTTTAACAACCAATAATCTAATTTGACTGTGTATACTTGATTTAATTCTGTTTAGACGTACGTAATATAATCTTTTTATATCATTTAGATTTGAAATAAGTGACCACACTTAAGTAAAAACCAGCGGTCTATTCTCAATACGCAAACTTTTTTTTTTCATTTCCAAAATGAAGCATTTCTGAGGGTAGATAATAATCCAACCCCACATTCTAAGAAAAGGGGAAGCATAAAAAAAGACCTTGTAGGGTCACGAGTTTTTATGAAGCAATGTAAATATTATTCACTATTGATGTTTACAAAAATTCCACGTTCTGAAATAGAAATGTACTACATTTTATTAAAGCTTACCTTCCTCAATCAACAGAAAGAGTATTAATAATCACATAAAACAAGAGAAAATATCGATTTTTAAGGAAAAAATGTGAATTTTAATGAGTTTTACACAAGTTTTCGGTATTATTGTGCACTAAGACACATGATTATCATACGTCTTATACCTCTTAGATCATCATACTATAGAGAAATAGCGAAAGTATTTACTTTTTAGATTACTTTTACATGAAATTTTAATGGTAATTATATGAACTCCTGTTTACATCACTAATTTACATATGAAAATATGCATTTATAGGATAAAATAAAAAACCTTAGATTATACTTAGTAATTTTTACGCAACTCCAATGATTTTATACCATGTTTTTCATGAGTTTTATATTAATTAGTAATTTTAAATTAATTAACTTCCTATATTTTCCATGATAAGATTAAATCTTTTATATCACAGAAGTACCACTATCTAAAATTTCACTTAAACTCATATTCTCAGTATTAATACTCACTTATAGTTATACTTTTCTTAAACTTTTACCTAAAATCATGTGAACTTATAGAATAATTACCCTGCTTGCACATATCGAATATAGTAGACAACAATCTTTTCTACACGAACCTTTTTTTTCAGTTTTAACAGAGTATGCACGAATATAAACTTTAATTTTATCTGACCATATTTTATTTCAAATAGCCTAGTTTATGAAAACAATACATAGTACCAAATATTAGACAATATTTTAACACAAACTTAGATGCTGCTCATATACCTATTTTATCATATATTCGACGATGTAATAGTATTTCACCCATTTCTTTCAGAATTATACATATACAAATATGAATTTACCTAGTAAGTATCCAATTTTTAGCTTGCACTTAGCGACTTATTACACCATTTCAGTGATTTCAAGCTATTTTCATATCACAAAACGAAGAGTAATTTAATACAGACGCGGGTAAGTAATATTTGAATTGTGTTTTCGATTCAAAGATTTGAACATAAAGTTAAAATTTATGTTATAAGTATTGATATTCACTTTTAGTTATACTTTTCTTGAACTTTTACTTAAAACCATGTGAACTTGTAGAACGATTACCCTGCTTACGCATATCGAGTTTAGCACATCACATTGTTATCTGCATGAATACGAATACTACATTTTAAAATTTCCAGTTTTAACAGAATATGCACGAATACAAACTTTAATTTTATCTAAACATATTTTATTTCAAATAGCCTAGTTTATGAAAACGATACATCTTACCAAAGATTAGACAACATTTTAACATGAACTTAGATACTGCTCACATACTTATTTTAGCATAACTGAGATGATGTAATAGCATTTCACCCATTTCTTTCAGAAATATACATATAAATATATGGAATGGATTTATCGAGTAAATGTCCAATTTCAGGTTGCACTTAGTGATTTTTTACATCATTTGAATGATTTTAACCTATTTTATATCACAGAAACGGAAACATTTTTGAACAGAAACGCCGGTAAAATAATATTTTAACTGTGTTTCCTATTTAAAAATTCAAATCCCAAGTTAAAATTTATGTTCTATCACTTATCAACTATATATCCCACATAATTTGTACAATAGAAACATCGTATAAATTAAATATACGTTAAATGAAAATAATAAATTGTAAGTATCTAAAAATATCAAACACAAAAACTATTAATCAAAAATTAAACAATTTAAAAAAAATTTAAAGTTTTTACAAAGTTAAAAAAAAATTGTTTTTACAAACTAAAAAAATAAAAAATAAAATTTTTTTTTACAAAATTAAAAGAAAGTTTTTACAAAATATAAAAAAAAAAGTTTTTACAAAAAAAATAGTTTTTACAAAATAAAAAAAAATTACAAAATAAAAAAAATTTTGTAAAAAAAAAAAGTTTTTACATAAAAAGTTTTTACAAAAGTTTTTACATAAAAAGTTTTTACATAAAAAGTTTTTACAAAAGTTCTTACATAAAAAGTTTTTACAAAAGTTTTTACATAAAAAGTTTTTACAAAAGTTTTTACATAAAAAGTTTTTACAAAAGTTTTTAAAAATTACAAAAAGTATCCGTTTTTTCAAAGTTTTAAAAAAATTAGAAATATTTAAAAAAAAATAGAAGTTTAACTGCTACTATTGCCACTTCTCAGAATATAACAATCTAGACTTTACTATAAAGAAAATTTTAACTGCAATTGTACCAACACTATTATTAAGTTCACACAAACCAAATTTTACACTGTACTTAGTGAATTTCCAATTAACATCTTCCGTGTAGAGTAATTTTTACCTCTAGCATTTGAAATCGTGTATATCTGCTACTTTCATATATATAATTAATATTTCAGAATTAAGACCATACTAACCATCGTAATATAAGACCATATTTAAGCAAGATTTCATGATAAAACTTATTATATTGATTATTTTTATTAAGTACGCGTGCGCAGTTTTGTCCTATGATCACTTTAACTGATGATAATATAAAATTTTGAAACGTGATGCAGAGTTTCTCATTCCCCAAGTCAAACTCCTGCATGAAGATGACTGTATATGTGTAGCTCCAGTAAATTTCCTGATTTTAACCCAATTTAGGAAACAATTTCTCTGTTAACGAATGAAGTAAGCTATGCTATCTCATTGTAAAATATCAATAAAAGTTTATTTATCTATTAATTATTTTCTAAGTATATAATTATATTTCTTTTATTGTATAGATGTTACACAAAGATGAATCAAAACAGCAGAAACTCTCTTTACCAGAAATGGATACCCCGGATGATTCGTCGTTAACAAATATAGAGTTAATGAATAATATACATGTGAGTACTTATATGTGATATATTAGAATACATATATTAAACATAATTGGAGTGAATTTACAATAAAATATTGTATCACGTATTCTATAAAATGTGATGCTTTTTCGTCTATAGTGTTAGAAGGAATTCTAAATGTATGCATTTATTTCTCTTGCAGATGTGTTCCACTTGTAACAAATACTTTTCAAGTAAATGGAATTAAAAGAACATATACAAATTCATACTAGTAAAAACCATACTTGTAATCATCATCAAAATTCGTCTAAAAGAAAGCGTGAATTATCTTATACTAGAAAATGCAGATTATTATTTCATATGAAAACACATCCTGTTAAAAAATTGTTTCAGTGTGAAAAGTGCGAGAAAATATTCGTTATTCTTAATAAACTGAATAGACATATGACTGTTATTTTGAACTTGTCGAAGACAGTATCCCAAATCATATTGAAGATGGATTTTCAAAAATTAACCAGTAGTTTGACGAATTTAACAGTCAAAGATCAGATTGGATACTTCGAAAAATTGACTGTGTACATATATATATAGACCCCTAGCTAGAACTTGACTCTACATAGTGAAAAAGATACATTCTTTAATCACTGAATTAAATTATTCTATTATAAAATTTATGATTTTAGAACATTTACCCAAACTATTCGTCCACTACGAGAGGAAACGTGACTGTAGGTTTTCACACCCCTCGAGTTGTGGTAAAGCAAGTACGGGGTGGAACATCCCGACTTAAGGCTTAGGGCCTGGTTTCCCTTCTGGGATTCCAGCTCCGAAGCTGTTGGGGGACGCCAGCCCGTCTCCAAGTGTCTCGCGGTGACTCCCTGTGGTTTCACCGCGTGTCGCAACGACCTACGTCGTCTCACGTGGATTCAAGGTTAGAGGGTCCGCATTGGTTCGGCTCTCTGACCGGCCGATGCGCCGTAGCGACACATACGGCGCATGTTACTTTTACCCAAACTACTCATGCAACATTATAAATTTGACATATGACATCCAAAAAGTGAAATTTGTAAAAAAAAATCCAAAGTGTTGTAAAGAATTTTATTCATATAATTGATGAAATGCATTGAAGAGAAATTCATATAAATGTAGACAATATTCACAATGTACTGTTTAAATACCCATAATAATAATAATAAATGTATCTATACATATCTGTGTTTATTTCTATAAAACATATTTTGGTAAAATATAATGTATGATTTTTAACATGAAATTTCTACATGATAGTAAATAACTAATTCTGCTTTACGTAAGACTTGAGATGTATAATAACTTGCTCAACGAAACAATATTTCATCAATGAATATCCAATTTACACACATACATATGAAAATCAACTTTAGATAATACTATACATCTGATTAATGAAAAAACAAATCAGTAGAAAAAAATGTTTTTACAAATAAAAAAATAAAAAGTTTTTACAATGATAAAAAAAATATATATATAAAAAAATAATTAAAAAAAAGTTTTTACAAGGTTAAAAAAAAAGTTTTTACCAAGTTTTAAAAAAAAGTTTTTGCAAATTAAAAAAAAAGTTTTTACAAAATTAAAAAGAAATTTTACAAATTTAAAAAAAGTTTTTACAAAATTAAAAAAAGTTAACAAAAAAAATTGCAAAAATTTCAAGGTTTTCTAAAAATATTTACATATCAACAAAAACTTACACAAAAGTTAAGACCAGACTTCTAACCGCCTTCTAACATCGCATTTTATCGACTTCAGTTATTAAAATCGTAGTGGTAGCACTGTGAAAATACAAAATAATACCTTCAAATGATAATCTATGTTTCAAATTGACTCCAATATCTGGTATATTAGAATCATTTGTGATTTGAACAAATTAAATATGCATGAGAAAACCATTAATGTATCAGCGACTGATGGGACTCATTTTGCTGATGTTACATAAATCAATAAATCTGAAAGTTACCAACAGTAACAGTAACCAAAGACTAACAGACAGAGGTGCTTTAAGGGTGTTGACATTACAGACAGATACAAGAAAAAATTTAAATCTGACTAAATCAAACAAATATGCTTCAGAGTTTCCTTTAAACTTACCTACTGATGTGTGGATAAATGAAAACATACCCATCGGTTCAGAAATGACTAATATAACAGCAAAGGATACAGATAATGCGTATAGCGGACTTTTAGTTTGTTATCACTTCAGCTGATGAATACAGCTTATTTCGGATAGATAAACATACAGGTAAATTATATTTTGAGTCGAAATTGGACCGAGAATTCATATCGGAGTATAATTTAAACATATGTATCTGCTTATATGACCTGAGAAATTCACGACATTCTACAACGAGTGATTTCGAAGTACACAACCAATAAAATATTTACCTTAAAGGAAAGAAAATGAAATCCCATTCAGCTGTTTCAGATATCCAAATTGATCACGTGATCGATGTTGAACAGCAGGAACAGGCCTAAATCTAGCATCGCATTTTTTTCCTCGACTTCGGTTGTTTAAAGTTCTTATTTAAAAAAATATACAATGGTTGGACAACCATTAAGATTTGACACCTCCTGATGGTGGAAAGCGGAACTAAAAGATTTTCTGCACGTACACAGAACGCCTTCTATACGTTTTCTTAAGCAGCGGGAACACGAGCCGGAGTGTCGTTCGGAAATAGGTTTGCTTAGAACAGAGTGCAAACCCTGGTGGTGGACAATGTAACTAACAGATTTTTGCATTTAATCTTGGTCCGATTCAAACGAAATCTTTTCTGATATTCTTCCGAGATCTCCCAGATACTAAATAAACTTCGGTATCATTTTTTTCTTCCCTTGGTTACCACCATTTTTGAATAATAATATCCAGGGGGTGATTTATTTTCTCGGCTTCTGTGGGTCTGATTTCAACGGGAATCGGTTCATTCAACTTAACATGAACTAATTAAGATATAGCTAATTATTTAAGACATAGATTTGGTACTCGCTGGCGATGGAAAGTGGAACTAACAGATTCTTCGCGCGCGCACTGTATGCCTTCTACACTGTGCCGTAAGCAGTGCTGGAGTATTGTTCGCAAAGAGGTTTATTTAGAACAGAATGCTCCCACAGGTGGTGGAAACTGGAACTAAAAGATTTTGCAGCGCGTGCGTAACACGTCTGCTATACACGGTATCGTAGGCAGCGGGGACACGTTTGGGATAATTTGTTTAGAACAACATGCATCCCCTGGCGGTGGAACTAAAATATTTTCCTGCGCGTGTGCCAAAAATGACTATTTTTATTGAAACCGCAAAAGAATGTTATCGATTTGATAATCTCAGAAAACGAAAAAGTTTCATTTTCACTCATCCTCGAATAAGAAAAATATTGGATTATTTGAATCGAAACTCACAATTTATGTTTCTGATTCCGAAAATGCAAATTTTGTAAAAATGTGACGGTAACTTTTTTTTTTATTTTGATCAAAAACTGGCCAGTTTTGAATCGAATGATCTAGACATTTCAAGAGGTGGTATTAAATTTACTTCCGCTTCGGGTAAATCTCTCTATTTAATTTCCGAAATACAAAGAGTTACCAGAGGAAGGGTTTCGTGCAGCGATTTTTAGAGTGATTTCGCGTTTCGTATTATTTTTTGACGGGACCGGGCAACGCCGGGCGGATCTGCCGTAATAGAATAATTTAATTCAGTGATTAAAGAATGTATCGTTTTCACTATGTAGAGTCAATTTCTAGCTGGGGGGCTATATATTATGTTCTATACAGTCAATTTTTCGAAGCATCCAATCTGATCTTTGACTGTTAAATTCTTCAAATTACTGGTTAATTTTTCAATATCCATCTTCAATATGATTTGGGATACTGTCTTCGACAAGTTCAACATAATAATCACATGTCTATTCTGTTTATTACGAATAACGAATATTTTCTCACACTTTTCACACTGTAACAATGTTTTAACAGGATGTGTTTTCATATGAACTAATAGTCTGCATCATAGACCTTCTAATAATAGTAATCTTTTCTCTGAGGTCTGCATTTTCTAAGTAAAAGATAATTCACGCTTTCTTGTAGACGATTTTTGACGATGATTACAAGTATATGGTTTTTCACTAGTATGGATTTGTATATGTTCTTTTAAATTTCATTTACTTGAAAAGTATTTGTTACAAGTGTAACACATCTGCAAGAGAAATAAATGCATATATTTAGAATTCCTTCTTACACTATAGACGAAAAAACATCACATTTTATAGAATACGCGATACAATATTTTATTGTAAATTCACTCCAGTTATGTTTAATATATGTATTCTAATATATCACATATAAGTACTCACATGTATATTGTGTATATATACATATATATATACATACATATACATGTATGTGATGTATACATACATATACATCACATAAAATATATAAGAAATAGTACCACAAACAGAAATACTTCATTTCAACATCAACGCATTGTTTCTAATTTACAAACGTGAAAAATAAATGTTATTTTTGGGGAGAAAAATTTGCTATTAGCGAAATTTGCGCCTAACTAACATAAAAGTGCCAAATATTTTCATAAGCATTCTATAAATATACTAACATTTCTTGATAGATAACTGCACTTATACTTTTGCTATGTTTATATCCACAACCATATTGTTAGAAACATCGCTATAGTTTGATGCGATGGCAATACCCCGTGGCGCAAAATTATCAGCAATTTGAAAAGCAAGAAATTTTTTCTTCCAAACTTACCACATCGTTGCCGAAATAACTCATGTTTGCCACCAAATATTGACTTGGACAACGACTGAAGAATCATTTAAATTTTTATAAAGCATGGGAAATAGAACTGAAAGTATGCCTGACATATTCTCATTCATAAAAAAACTTTTATTTTTATAAATGACAATCCAAATTTCCTGCTATGTACAAAGTTTTTTTTCTTACTTTATAAAATGTTCTTTACGTACTCAAGTGACTGCTTCGGGATTCAAAATCTAAGTTTTATATCCGTTTTACTAGAAATGTTATTTTTATGTTGAAATGTATAATAAATATTTGTCTTTACCATAGACCTTCTAATAATAGCCTTCTAATCAGGGCTTAAATTGCGCTGGAGCCCACCGGAGCCCGGCTCCGGTACTTCTCTGCTTTTAGTAACTATTTAAACATTGGTCGGAATTCACCAGCGACCATAAATACTGGGCTCCGGTGCCCAGTGCAAGCTCTTCCGAAAAACCGAAGCCTAAATTACCCTTTCCTTTTCCTCCCATATTGAAGTTTTTACATTATTTTTCATCAAAACACTATCACAATCCTTACACACGAATCACAATCCTTACTTCATTTAATCGCAGAATTGTGCGATTAATTAACATTAAGATTAGGCAAAGATTTCTATTCGGCCGGAGTGATAATTAAAAAGTGGAATAATTGACAGCTAAGTAAATGCAGATAGATATATTTAAATTTTTTATTTTGCTAAAGAAAAAAATTGCTTTAAATTTTGCAAATACATATGATGTATGAAATATAAGTATGCAGATTGGAGTGACGATGGAAGGGGGGGGGGGCATGCTACGGTTATTAGTACTGCAGAATATTAGGGCTCTGATACTTTTTTTGTTAGAAATTAAGCCCTGCGTCTAATACTAATCTTTACTCTGAGGTCTTTACTCACAGTATGAATTATGTGGAAATAAATAATAAAATTCTCTCTTTACTCAAATACAATGTTGAAATAAATACATTTCTCTATATTAAAAAAAAAAAAAAAAAGTAACCACCGCCGCCGCAGCCGCAGCAGCTGTCAATGAAGATTTTTTGCCTTGAAGTCTTTCTGGACTGATATCCAGAAAACTATTGCATATAAAAATATGAAAATTGTTAGTTTTACAAAGAAATGTTCGATAAACACGCTGAAACAGACAGTTTTTAAATCGAAGAATTATTTTAAGAAATATTTAATATTAAAGTTGGTCAAAATAGTTGTCTTAAAAAAGTTTTATAGAAATGAAAACTATGCACAGGAATTTAACCATAATTTATAAGGATATATAGTTGACAAGCTTGTGGTGTGTGGTGTGCAGACTGCAATTATTTTTTTAATTTGAATATTTTTTTCAGGTTATAATTCAATTTTTTATTCAAAATTTTCATTATTTTGACGAAGATTTATTTCATATTTACAATCCATTATTTGAATTGTTGCCAATTTGTAAAATAGCGCAGATGATAATATTCCCTTTCAATTACCAAATGTATTTACGCGTGACTATTAAAAACAGAAATAAAACTTTAAAATAATAATTAAATGATCGCGTGTTAAAAGCAGTAAATGTAGAAAATTACGTAATAAAAAATATATTTGCGCGTGAATATTAAAAAGATAAATAATTAAATTATTACGCGTTTTCAAAGCATTAAGTAGGTTAAGATTAATTTATTTCAACAAAATATTTTACCTATTGTTGCAAATTTTAAAACAGTGTAATTAATAATATTTCCCTTCAATTAAAAGCTATACTTTTATTTTTAATAATTACGTTTAAATCAACGAAATAACTAATAAATTGGTAAAATATAATTAAAAATACAGATGAACGTTGAATTAAAGATCACTCGATGACATAACTAGCACGCGTAATGTCAATTGAATGCGACGCCACAAATATGCACTTTTGGCTTTAAATCCTATATTTTGGTGACAGTTCTTTTCTTTTATAGAAAGTAGTAGACGTGATAATGGACAAGTACCCAATTTTCTATAGCATCGTTATAAAATTTCCCGATGCAACGACATTGCTTACTTAACCATTTTGCACAAGTTGATTTTCAGATATTTAATTAATCTTATTTTTACACTAATTAATTTTTCAACAGAGCTGATACACTAATTAATTTTTCAACAGAGCTGTTTTATCAATCACGAAAACAGTTGTTAGCTGTTTCGACAGCAGTTGATTCGGCCTTAAAATCCTTCAGTCAAAGGAAAATGAATGGAAACCCGATTACAGCAGATATTCACTGGTCGTTTAATTATAATTGAATCTTCCGTACTCATTTTAGAGTTGATCAAATCAGAGTGTTTTTAAAGTTTGTGGTGTCAGAACGGGGGTTGGCGAGCGTAGCTCGTAGGGGGCGGAGTCCCATAGTAAAAGTAAAAATATATTTTTAAAACACACTCTTTCATAACCTTTCAATGTTTATCTCGAAAATAAAAGCCTAACTTTGTTAATGCGATCCATGTTTATTCCACAAAATTTCCGATACAATAAATTAATTTGGCGTGAGTCTTATTTCTAAATTAATTTCTCAACGTATAATCTTAAATTAATTAATATTAAACTATTAATTGATAAAAGCGTATTTTTTTAAATGTCACATTTTAAACTTTCTATTTATAATTTATTTTCTATTTTAAAGCCGTTAAAATATTTCATTGTTGCAGTTTATGGCAGCCATTTGGCATATTTTAGGGATTGTTTGTTGGCGCATAATTAAATCCATTATTGTTTTTTTCAACTAATCGTATTACAAAGAAAATTTGGCAATTTATCGCCTGCGACTGTGGCGGTACTATTTACCAATGGTACTATGTACTACAATACCATTTGTCATTGATCAGCGCCACGATTACGGAAGGTTTCTATGTTATGGAAGATGTAATGTAAGTCGAAATTCTTGTCGGTCTGCCATACTCTTAGGACTGCATTCAGGCAGTCTGTTTATTTTTTCCATTGACAGCATTGTTTTTCGAAAGTTTATTTTGTTATGTTAAAAAAATCTTAATACTACCGGCTGCGGGCGTACTGTTATTCACAATCGAGTTAAAAACTCTTGAGCATAAATTTGGCAGATAAAGTGTGTCAGGCTTTGCTTGACAGCTGCTGTTTAGAACTATTGTTATGTGATACTACCTTTTTGTGGGCTTATGTATTCTGTGTACTGTAAGCTTTAAACTAACATTCCTTTCTTATCTGGAATCTTAATCCGAGTAGGTGAGTGACATGATATGAGTTGAAAGATTGTTTAGTACAGTGGAAGGAGTTTTTCTATTGTCATTCAAAGTTCATAGATAAGACAGACAGAGAGCTTCACCCAGGATCGAAGAAGAAAGAGGCCTCATAAAGGGATGACGTTTTTTAAGGGGACGAATCCTTGCGGACAGAGGAACCAAACCCGTTTACGGAGGGTTGCCTCGTGGTGACAGCAGGAAGAGAGTTTAGTTTTAACGCGGGGAGGTGGATGTGTAGGTTGTTCCATGGAGAGCTCTGGGACACGTGCGTTGAGGTAGGTCTCTTGGAGTGGAGAGATAATGTGTTTGTGAGATTAATAGTAATCTTTGGTAACTCTGAGTTAATCAATGTAGCATGAGAGAGGTATAGAGTAGCTTAACAGTACACAGAACGTATTTTCTATATTTTATTTAATGTTGAACCGGATCAGCTATATCCGAGTTTTTAAGTGTAAATATTGTCTTGTTATTTATAAAGATTGTGTAAATAAAGTGTTCGTTTAATTGAAAGAGTTCGTCTTTTTTCTCAATATACCTCTCATAACGTGACCTATATCACGTAGTCATATCGGTGGCGGCAGCATACTAAAAGTGCAGGATTATTCTTTAAAGTTGTGTGGACTTAGAGGGAATCCGACAAAGTGTTTGTAGATGACAAAGCAATATCGTGAAATAGTTTTCTCGCAAACAAATTAGCCCTAAACATGATTCTGAAAACCGTTCTTTCACAATTCCAGTAATAATTTGTCCGTTAAATGCAAAAAATTGTTAAATGTAACAACCTCCTTTTTATGCAATTTTTTTTTAAAATTTGATTGTTACTCTTTCGTAATTGGGGGACCTTGGTTATTGATGTATAATACAGCATGCATTGTTTGGACGATACAATCACTTGTCAGAAAGTTATGGCAGGTTTTATGAATAAAAAGGTCTAAAATTTTACTTTATGAGAGAGCACAACTTTATTACACTTATTTTACTCCCACAACTTCGATGACCTTGAAAAGACTTAGATGACCCTGATTTTGACTATTGCAATTTTGAGGACAATTAATAAGTTTTATTCAATATGATATAAAGAACCTGTTTTGAACGTATAATAAGTATAATAAAGTTTCGCTCTCTCATAACGTATAATTTTGGACTTTTTATTCATAAAACCTATCGTAACTTTGTAAAAACTTGTATCGACTTGCAAATGGTGTCATTCGATTCAGAATTTAAACAAACACGGTAAACAATACAATGTATTATTTTTGTAAAGAATTGAACTTCGACATCCAGCTGCACTATGTGTCATTCTGTAAAGAATTGAACTTCGACATCCAGCTGCACTATGTGTCATTCTAGCATTTCCTGTGAGTACACTTAACTGCATACCTTCCCTCGCTATTTTTGCCTTGAAGACTAGCAGACGCCGAATTCTATTGTACTGTGAGCGGAAAGTTCGGACAGTGATGAAGTGGTAGGGCGTTACCCAAAAAGGGGTCTTATGCTTTGATCCTTGCCGAGTTCGTGGGAAAGAGTTCATCTGCGAGAGAAGCGATCTCTGCACACGATTTTTAGGTTTGCGCCCGAAACTTTGCCCTTTGTCTTAGAACGTCCAATGACGGACTTAGTGAAAACGAAACAGAGGGATCTCAAGGCTGCTAAGAGGCTGGAGAGTTTCGAGGGGCCCGCCTCGACAAAGCCCCCGCCCCCAGAAGAAGTTCTCCTGCGAGAATGAAAAAGTGAGAGAGGACAGTTTTTGGAGAGATCGAAAAGGAGAGTGTTGACTCTCTGGAGAAGGGAAAAGGAAACGTCAGTTTCTAACTCAGCGTGGTGTAAGCGCTAGTGAGGTCCGACCTCTAGAATTGATACAGCAGGTATCCGCTGAAAATCCCAGCGAAGTGAAAAAGCACACCAAGTGCGAGAGTGAGAGTTCTTAGACTCAGAATTAACGAGTATTAGTAGATCTTCCGAAGAGAAGGAACGGACGAGCCTTGGTCCGAATGAACTTTGTTTTGTAGTCACGACTGTCTGTAATGTTTAGAGACTTTTGTTTGTTTCAGTTACACTTGGAGTCAAGAGGTCATTAACTTATAAGCGATTGACTCACGAAAAATAATTAAATGCTGTATTGACATCTTGTATATATTTTTCATTAGAATTAACATTGTTATACAATAAAATTCTATTTTCTAATTTATGCGAGAAATTCTCTGTGCCAACGATCCGATCTCGCTACCACTCACCATCTTTTATCGGGTCGGTATAGAGGAGTTACTACAACTGGTGGCTTGCGGTGATGGATTAATTAGCAAAAATTAATGACAATCTTCAAAGACAAAGAGTGGACTCTGAAATTTAAATCATCAAAGTGCTCCAAGAGAGAGTCTCCTTGTGACTTGTGACCTGAGTCTCCTTAGACACCCCTGTGGATCAACACAGCATCAGAAAGAGTAATCTACCAAGAATTCTGTAGAGTGTTCCCCCATCCGAAAAGTGTGACAGAGAACCCCGTCTGTGCTCCTGAGAATCTCTGAAGTCTGTGCTTCTGACGCCCTGAAAGACTCTTAGTAATGGAGGTAAGCTCTTTTTATACTCAGAGTGGCTTTAATTGTTATTAGTGTTTGTATAGGTGTTGTAGGCTTCAAAAAAAGTTGTATGTTTTTTTTTGTGAGAGTAAATATTTTGAGAAATTTTTCCGGTAGAAAAAAAAGTATTATGAGATACTTCCGAGATTACTGTAACTTATTTAATAGACAAATTTTGTAGTTAAAAATTAAATTATTGTTGAATTAATTTAATGCAAACTGAGAGTTGTGCAGTGTTACAAAATTTTAGCTGAATCTATAAATGAGAGTTCATTGAAAAAAAAAAAAAGTATTGAACGCATTTCATATTTTACGATAACAGAGTTGATTTTATATGTTTTTTGTGAATTATTCTAAATTTTTTAAGAGTGGATGCAGAGATTAAGACCACCATTGATGAAAAAAAAAAAAAAAGGGAATTGAATGAGACTTTTGCAATTTAAAATATTTTTACTGTGCTTTTTGAATTTGAAATTTTTGTTTTGTGTAGAATTTATCCCATATGTATTTTATAACCAAATACCAAGGTGAATGTAGACGTTAGGATAGAGTTGCTTATCTTTATATGTTGCACATTTCCTATATTATTGCTAAGCGTACTTTTTTTATGAGCGTATATTTTGGTAATATTTTGACGCACTTGGTAGGATTTGATTTAATCTTATTGTATTGTTTTATATTTGTGGGAAAGATAATTTCTAATTTTATACTTTAAAAATGTCGGAGCTTAAATATTTTAGGAAAGCTGATTTGCAAACGTTAGCTTGCGAATTTGAGGTCATTTTAGAAGAAAATGATACTGTACCGAAAATTATAAAAAAAATAGAGTCGTCAGAGGGATTTGATAAAGAGCTAGCCTTAGCGCAAATTAAACTGTTAGAAAAAGACAGGGAAAATAAGTTATTGGCGGAGAAGGAAGAGAATGATAGACTTCAGTTAGAGAAAGAAAGATTGTGGGAGAAAGCAGAAAAAGAAAAAGAACGCGAACATGAGTTAGCTAGATTAAAAGCGACACAAGAGTCAGATGACCGGAGTACCGCATCCAGTAGCATCTCAGTTAGAACGAATCATTTACCCCTGAAAACAATTATGCATCGCTTTGATGAAAAGAATTCGGATATTTCGTTGTTTTTGAATTTATTCGAGAGACAGGCAAAAAAATGTAATCTAAATTCGGATGAGTTGGTGACGAATTTACTATCATTATTACCTGTGGGAATGGCCGAGTTAATTTTGAGAGAACCCGAAGACAAAATTGATGATTTTCAATATGTGAAAGAAAAATTGTTAGAACGATATCGTTTGAATGCAGAGACGTACAGACAAAAATTTAGTCAGCATCCCCGAAATCCTAATTCAGTTTGGAAAGACCTGATCTTTGAACTTAATAGTTTTTTAGAAGGATGGCTGTCATGCTTACAAGTTTCGGATTTTGAGGGTTTGAAAAATTTGCTTGTCACGGACCAGATCAAACGGAGAGCGTCTCCAGAAATGCGCGAACATTTTATAGATAACTGGGCGGAGATTAAAGATCCCGAAGAATTAGTAAGGCTTTTAGATGCGTACGAGGCAATCAAGCGCCCCTCTAAAAAGTCGTGGAATCCGAAACTCCCTTTAGAGAAGAAATTTGAAAGACCCAAGACTTTTGAAAATGGGCGAAACGGTAACAGAAATCCGGAGACTAACTTTAACTGGAGGGATCGCGATGATCATAAAGAAAGGGAAAGGGTTTACGAAAAAAGGCGAGAAGTCAAGTGTTACGCGTGTTTTCAAAGCGGTCACTACAGAGTAGATTGTCCGGAAATTAAAAAGAGAGATGTTGCGCGGGTCGGTCACTTAATAAGTAAGCCGACACTTGAAGAAACCTTCTCCCCTTATTTGAGTAAAGTGTTAGTGAATGGAATTCAGACAACTGCTTTAACTGACACTGGGAGTGAAATTGATATCATCGCATACGACTTGGTCAGTCAAGATAAATTGAATGGAGATCACGTATGGATTAAAACTCCGCTGGACAGTAAATTATACTGTTTACCTATAGCAGAGGTCACTTTAGAAATTGAAGGCGTGGGGGTCATTGAAACCAAGGCAGGAGTTAACAATAGAAATTCAGATATGTACTACTATTTGTTGGGTAATCGCACTCAGAAATTGTTAGAACAGGCGAAGAAAAAACCCGAATTGATGAATGCAGTTTTGACACGCGCTCAAACGAGAGAAAAGGGTGGACCAGCTCCGAATCCGGTAAATAAACAAATTATGATTTCCGAGGGGGAAGAGGATATTTCTAGCGGGAATGTGGAAGCGGAAACTTTGAATTCCGAGGAAGAAAAAGAAGGGGGAATTTTTCGCGAGTGCAGTGAAGCGGAAGCGTTGAATTCAAAACTAGAGGGTGAAAATCTAGAAAACCCTATTGAACTGGTCAGTGTGGATAAGGGATTATCGCCTTTGCCGATATGTGAGGAATCTTCGATCTTAGCAAACATTGAAAGAGGAGTTAGTAAAATGGAAAATGACAGGTATCCATATCTCGAAGAGATTAGAGGGAAAGGGGAAATTGAAGAAAAGCATTGTAATGCTGGAGATTCTTTGATAGTGGCAAAAGCCAGAGAAAATCGCGTGAGTGGGAGGAAGCAGGTGCTTGTCCCATTGCCTTATCAGGTAGATATTTTTGGCGCGTGCCTAGAAAAAGTGTCATTACACTTAGGGAAAGGGAAAGTTAAAGGAAATGTGTCAAAATACTTGGACCTTGGGAAAAGATTGATAAACGATTTAACTACCGCATTTCCAAAAAGGTTCGGTATTAAATTGAAAAATCCGAGAGTGTGTCGCACAATAAGCGATAGTATTGCATGTTGGCATCGAAAACTTAGAAAGCTTTTGAAAGCGTTAGTATTTGGAGAATGGATAAGAGAAACGGAGGAGAATACATTCGTGAAGGGATGTGTGTTTAATCTCACGAACAGGTTAAAAAGAGGTCGAGTTTTAGCCGTTGAAAATGTGTCAGAAAAACGAGAAAAGAGGAAATTTTGCTTTGACAGAAAGGCGGTAAAACGGAAGCTTAATGTGAAAGATGAGGTTTCAGTTTTAACTACCAGAAAGCCAATTAAAATGTCAGATAGTCGGATAGGGCCGGGAAGAAAGGAGTCAATAATTACGGAAACAAAATGTATTGTGAATGTTCCTGGGAGGCGACAGAAATCCCAGATTTCTCACTTGAGTTTAGTAAAGCCTTACAGAAAACGGGTGGAGTTAGCAGATATCTTAACGCGGGAAATAAACGCACCTGAGGAATTCTGTTTACCGTATCTAGATGATATGGCGATTTTTTCAGATAGTTGGGAGGACAATATGCGTCATCTAGAAATAGTATTAAAAAGTGTTAATGACGCGAAACTAAAAATCAAATTGGCGAAATGCAAGTTCGCTCAGAAAACCGTAAAATATCTTGGGCATATTGTAGGGGAGGGCAGACGGAGGCCAGCTGAGGCGAAAGTAAGGGCAATTAAGGAATTACCGGTTCCGAAATCGAAAACTGAAATTCGTAGATGTTTGGGAATGGCTGGATATTATTCCCGGTACATAAAAGATTATGCAGTGATTGTAGAACCATTAACGAGGGCGCTTAAAGGGAAAAATAAAAAGGAAAAGATTGCATGGAGCGACGAAATGGGAAAAGCCTTTGAGACTTTGAAAATGAAGCTTACTGAAGAACCGGTGCTTTACGCTCCTAATTTTCAGAAAGAATTCATTGTACAAACTGATGCTAGTGACTTAGGTATTGGCGTGGTTTTGGCTCAAAGAGAGGGATCGGAAGAGCACCCCATAATATATTTAAGTCGAAAATTTACTGATAGTGAGAAAAGTTTCTGCGCCACTGAAAGAGAGTGTGCAGGGATTATTTTTGCGATAAAAAAGTTAAGGCATTATATTGATGGACAAAACTTTTCTATCGAAACCGATCACAATCCTTTGGTGTTTCTAAAAAGAAATTCTGGAAATAATCCCAGATTATTAAGGTGGTCCTTAGCTCTGCAACCTTATAATTATGCCATTTCTCATCGCGCAGGCAAAGACATTCCGCATGTTGATTGTCTGAGTCGAGTTTAAGGAGATTTCTTGATAAACTTTTGTATATAATTATTTTAAGATTTTTTATTTTTTATTTCACTGTGTTTTTATTTCTTTATATGTTCATGATTTCTTATCAGAGCGCGGAAAAAAAAAGGAAGGTAGTATTATCTTATTCATGTATGTTTTATTTCTTGCCACTCTGATGTAATTTGAGCTTGCAATTCTTTATCCGACTCTTAGAGATTCTTAGTGTTTCACCCTTAAGAATCGTTTGAGGAGGAGGTGCTGTAAAGAATTGAACTTCGACATCCAGCTGCACTATGTGTCATTCTGTAAAGAATTGAACTTCGACATCCAGCTGCACTATGTGTCATTCTAGCATTTCCTGTGAGTACACTTAACTGCATACCTTCCCTCGCTATTTTTGCCTTGAAGACTAGCAGACGCCGAATTCTATTGTACTGTGAGCGGAAAGTTCGGACAGTGATGAAGTGGTAGGGCGTTACCCAAAAAGGGGTCTTATGCTTTGATCCTTGCCGAGTTCGTGGGAAAGAGTTCATCTGCGAGAGAAGCGATCTCTGCACACGATTTTTAGGTTTGCGCCCGAAACTTTGCCCTTTGTCTTAGAACGTCCAATGACGGACTTAGTGAAAACGAAACAGAGGGATCTCAAGGCTGCTAAGAGGCTGGAGAGTTTCGAGGGGCCCGCCTCGACAAAGCCCCCGCCCCCAGAAGAAGTTCTCCTGCGAGAATGAAAAAGTGAGAGAGGACAGTTTTTGGAGAGATCGAAAAGGAGAGTGTTGACTCTCTGGAGAAGGGAAAAGGAAACGTCAGTTTCTAACTCAGCGTGGTGTAAGCGCTAGTGAGGTCCGACCTCTAGAATTGATACAGCAGGTATCCGCTGAAAATCCCAGCGAAGTGAAAAAGCACACCAAGTGCGAGAGTGAGAGTTCTTAGACTCAGAATTAACGAGTATTAGTAGATCTTCCGAAGAGAAGGAACGGACGAGCCTTGGTCCGAATGAACTTTGTTTTGTAGTCACGACTGTCTGTAATGTTTAGAGACTTTTGTTTGTTTCAGTTACACTTGGAGTCAAGAGGTCATTAACTTATAAGCGATTGACTCACGAAAAATAATTAAATGCTGTATTGACATCTTGTATATATTTTTCATTAGAATTAACATTGTTATACAATAAAATTCTATTTTCTAATTTATGCGAGAAATTCTCTGTGCCAACGATCCGATCTCGCTACCACTCACCATCTTTTATCGGGTCGGTATAGAGGAGTTACTACATTTTAAAAAAAAATAAAATCAATTGACTGTAGACAGTATGCATGTGGATTCAGAGTACTTTCATATACTAACTAATTTCATTATATAATAACTACCTTCAACAAGGTAATTCCATTTATTTACAGAAATTCGGCATTCTACGAGGTGGATGCACATCAAGTTTACTTACAGACTTGTATTTGTATCACTATGGGCGTACATTTTGTAACAGTAATATTCATTTATATCGTTACATTTATGCTATCATATTAATCAATACCGTCCAATCACCGTTTCTCAATTTCCAGTAAATTATCCTACTAATTTAGAATTAACGGAAAACCTATTATCTAATAATACAGGGTCATTCATAATTCCCTCCGGGGTTTCGAAACGTTATAGTAAAAAAACGAAGACGAATATGAAAAAAAGAAACATATGAAATTATTCCGAAATTATTCAAGTTTTACTTACATACATTACAGGTGTTCTATGTGTGAACCCTTGGTCACACGGCATACATCCATGCGATAGTCCAGTTCCTGCCATACTCCGTTTCTTTAAATCTGAATCAGTGATGTCAGTTCAACGGGCCTTTCGTAATAAATATCGAAAACAGGGACCAACTGACAAAACAATTCATGTGTGGTATCGGAAATTTAAAGAAACGGAGTATGGCAGGAACTGGACTATCGCATGGATGTATGCCGTGTGACCAAGGGTTCACACATAGAACACCTGTAATGTATGTAAGTAAAACTTGAATAGTTTCGGAATAATTTCATATGTTTCTTTTTTTCATATTCGTCTTCGTTTTTTTACTATAACGTTTCGAAACCCCGGAGGGAATTATGAATGACCCTGTACTATTAACTTTTTAGGCCTAAAACTTATACAGCACGATAACAAAACTATTACAGACATATATGACAAGCGTAAAGAATTTAAATTCAAAGTTAATACTTTTACCAATTTTAAATCATGTTTTCATATTTCTGTTTACTGTAATATACTTCTTAATCATGTGTTTAGAATAAAACGACTATGCGCTTCTCATCTCATAAATAAAAACATGAAACAACTTATTTATGATGCATTAACAACATGGTTTTTCAAAAAAAAAAAAAAAATAATAATAAAATAAAATAAAAATAAAAAATCATATATTCTTTGATGTATTAGCTAAGTCCATGATCGAATCTACAGGACGGATGAGTGGGTAAGATGTTGTATGGAGGAGGAAGATGTGTATGGAAAAAATATAATGATTAACTCATTGCAAAACAAAAATTACGAAAAAAAAAATATTAAATAAAAATAATAAAATGAAAAAATAATAATAAAAATAAAATAGGACGGTTAGGAGGGTGGATGTTAGAGTATGGAGGGGTAGAGGAATTAATTAATAATTAAAATGCAATGTTTTATTACAAAAAAGGCAAGAGAGTGTGTTATTAGTTTATTATGCATCCGTTCATTACATGTTATTCTATTGCTGATTCTGTACACTTCATTTTTTAACAAAATTCATTTTTAGGATTTACTTTATGTAGTATTTCATTTAATTAACTTCTTTGATTTGTGTTATTATGCATCCGTTCATTACATGTTATTCTATTGCTGATTCTGTACACTTCATTTTTTAACAAAATTCATTTTTAGGATTTACTTTATGTAGTATTTCATTTAATTAACTTCTTTGATTTGTGTGGGACAATGTCACTTTAATCATTTCATAAATCATCACATTTTATTATATCTAATCGTTTTAATTATCTCCTCCTAATTAATTATTATTATTACAGATTACTTCCTTTCTATATAATAATAATGATTCCATATCATCTAATAGGCAGGCTTAATTTAATCTACAGAATTTTAAGAAACTTTTTTGATTTATGTGGCACAATGTCATATCTAAATAACTTCATCAATCATCTTTCTTTAATCACTATTTTTGTCCTATTTAAATATTTCCTTTACCCCTTTAATTTTTAATATTTATTGCTTATAAAAATAATACTATTATGCACTGACAATGTATTAATTCAGTTATTTTATTTTATTAATTTTTTACATAATACTATTTTAATTAATGTTTTCACCTTCCTCTCAATTTTCCATTCATTATTTATATAAACTTAATTTATTAATTTCTCACTAGGCACTTTCTTTAAATTTTAAAATTGCACTTGTAATAACTAAGTTATGATATTGTTTCTTAAACCGACACTAGATGACATATCTGTATCTAAATTTATTATTCACCTGTCTTGAATAATACTCTTAGTTGAACAGCCAATAGGTGGAAGCATGTTCCTTAATGTTACTTAATTCTGGTTTTAACGCGTTGCATGAAACTCATTTTGTCATGATTTGAATCATTTTGTTGAATATTTAAGAATCATTCACTTCCCTTCATCTACTGAATTATGTAACTAGTTTTTGGCAACAGGTGAAGATTTGTTGATTCATGGCATTTTTACATGTAATCACGTTTCTTCCTGATTAATTATGGGATAATCATCCTCACTGTTATATTTTTAACTTTGTAATTATTTCAAATTTTTGGTTTGTTAATGTATGGTTGCCCAAATCTTGTACATTTTTAGCTAATTAGTTCGTGCATGGATGAAATCATACAATTTTTGTGGAATCTATTGTAATTTGGACTTGATAATTCTGCCATGGTTCCACAACTATTTCATATATTCAAATATTTTAATATTTTATGGATACATTTCATAACAGATTTCAGTATCATCTTTCATGTTTTTATTTTATTTTCATTTTCCCTTCCAATTTGTTTTATATTCTCATTGTTTTAAATTTTAATATTTATTTATTTTTTCTCTACATTTTTCTGGATATTATCAAATAGGTACGTGTTCATTTTTCATATTTAATCCCCCCCCCCCAAAAAAAAAACAAAAAAAAATTGTTGTATGATGTTTCTGTGTTGTTATTTAACGGTTATATATTTGCCTTCAAATTATTTTGCTGCATTAGCGCATATAATTATGAATGTATCGGTCTATTATTATATAATTTGCACGTTGAATATAAATAATCTTTTTGAAATCTCATTTCTTATTTTAAATGGTATCTTATATATTTTCACTATATAAATGGTTTGCTAGATTTTTTTTCTTTAGCATTAAATAACTTTTAAATATTATACGCTAAGTATAATGCTGCAGTTGCGCATGTACTATGTGTATTTTCTTTTATTCCTACTTTTGTAGGTTATTGTTATTGATACCTCAATTCATAAGATTTACCATTCACATGCATTTTCATTATCTAATTGGAATTTCATTATTTATCCTTATTATTTTTTTCTTTTTTAATTTCATTATTTTTTTTTTCTTAATCTATTGCGTATTTTTAAAGAATGATTTTTTCTTTGTCCTATTTGCAAATCGCTCCATTTGTTTTATCAGCTATTATTTAATTACTTATACATTTTGCATAAATATTTTTCTATACACATTATTCGTACTTTCATACCTGTGATGCTTTAGATAGGTTAAATCGTATCAATTTGTTATTCATTTACGTCTTTTTGCACTGTAGGATTCGTTTTCATCGTTATCAAATTTATGTGTAGTAGATTGTATATTTTGTAAATATTATTTTCATTATTATACATTATATAATCAAGTATAAAGCTAGACGCTTTTATCACTTTAAATTTAATTATTTTATTACAACTAAGCAAGATTATTATTTTATTTATTTATTTCATTTATTACTTTATATTATAATTATCTTTCTCACCAGTTTTACATGTTGCATTTAAAAATATTTTTAAAAATATATGATAGTATTGATCAAAAATCTCGTGCCTGGCAAAATATATTATGCATCCGTGCAATATAGTGCCCGATTACATTAATAGGGTTGTTCCTGGATGACAAACAGTCATCTTTTTTTATTCGCCTCCTCCACCTTTATTTTCTCGTAGATGTTGCTCTGCTAGGTGCAAAACTTGTCCCCATGCTTCACAGATAATTTCGAATCCTAATTTCTCTCCCTTCTGTAAAGCACTTAATGTCATATATAACACGAAGGGTAACTTATGTAGCATGCAATATATTGGTCAAATATCAGGCTCACTACATTTACGTATAAATCAACATCGTTCAGATTCCAATTCCAATAAGTGCACACCTACTACAAAACATAGTCAATCTACTGCTGAAATTCAACATTTTCATATACACAACTTTAAAAATATCAGCATAGAAATCATTAAAATTTATAAAAATAGCTCTTAACGTCAACTCTTAATGATAGTATTAATCAAAAACCTCGTGAATGGCAAAATATATTATGGATCCATGCAATATAGTGCCCAATACAGGAACATTAATAGGGTTGTTCCTGGATGACAAACAGTCATCTTTTTTATTCGCCTCCTCCACCTTTATTTTCTCGTAGATGTTGCTCTGCTAGGTGCAAAACTTGTTCCCATGCTTCTCAATCACAGATAATTTCGAATCCTAATTTTTCTCCCTTTTGTAAAGCACTTAATGTCATATATAACATGAAGTGTAACTTATGTAGCATGCAATATATTGGTCAAATATCAGGCTCACTACATTTACGTATTAATCAACATCGTTCAGATTCCAAGTCCAATAAGTGCACACCTACTACAAAACATAGTCAATCTACTGCTGAAATTCAACATTTTCATATACACAACTTTAAAAATATAACCATAGAAATCATTAAAATTCATAAAAATAGATCTAACGTCTCTTCCTTGAATCATCATATATGAATTACTACAATACTATTTATCCATGTGGACTTAACATTAAAAAATTCAATAGAATAATTCAATAGAGTAAATGGCATTTCCAAATTATTCAATATTCAAGTTTGATGAATATTATTTAAAAATCGTACATGATGCATTTTTTTTAATCGTTTTGTGTACTTTATATAACTTAAATAGGAATAAATTAAAATATTTATAACATTTTCTTTTTTTAAAGTTGTTTTTAAAGAACGGGACTAATGTAATCTGAGTGTGGTTTTTAATCCAAATTTAGTATGCATTAATTAATAATTAAATTTAATAAGGAGTCTAACATTTCAGTAGAAAAATAATAAATCTGAAATCTTTAACAATATGGAATCTTTAAATAATATTATTAGTAGCAGAATAAAATTTTGACATTTAAAATAAAATTAAATATACATTTTAGAAATATTGTGCCTTTTATATCGCTAAGAAACATAATTTAAAAAGAGAGCATAGAAAATAAAAATAAAAATTTTAATTCACTACGTATGATTATATACAAATACATTTATGCTGAAAATTAATGAAGCCAACAGATTTATAATTTTCCCTCCTCTTATTTAATTTGTTACACAGTATCTAACTATCAAATATTATATGTACTAACCACCAGAAACAAACTTAACATTCAGAGTGCTCAAGTGATTAGTCAAGAAATCGTGTTATTCTTGGTATCTAAACTATTCCAGAGTATGAAAACACAGAAGACAGCCAAATATGCTAGAGTTAAGGTTATAGCAACATAATATACAGGGGGAAGAGACTAAATATTTTTGGCAGAGTTTTCACAAAACAGTATACTCTGACACGTGAAGCTATATGGAATATACTAATACCATGCTCTAACCTTATTACAGTAAATGAAATCACCTTCAATCATGTTTTTTTTTTCTTTAACAGTTAACTATCCGAAAAAAATCTTATTTTATTTTAAATCCCCCCCCCCCCTCCCTCTCCCAACTGCTGACTCCCACAACAACGACAACATTATCATTATTATTTTTATTATTATTTAGTAATAGTAATTATTTTTATTTGAAATTGTTTCCTACTTATTCTCTCTTAATTTAAGATATTTATATTGAAGAAAATTACTAAAATCATCAATAAATATTAGATGTATTTTACATAAAATTTAAAAGGATAGACACAGGTATGCACTTAGTTACACACAAAATCAATATCACTAAAACAATTTATCTTAATGTTAAATTATAAACTTAAATCATAAAATTAATTCAAATGAAATTTACATTTTAAAAATTACATTTTAAAAGGGACAAAAGGTGTAATTTTACACAAAAAGAAAAAAAAAAAGCTGATTTTATTAAATTATTATTTCTTACTACATTTAGGAATTTAGATTGATTACCATGAGCAGAAAATAAAATACTCCTTGAATAAATGATCTATAAAGGCCGTTTCAATTTCTATAATGATTAGAGGAATATTTTCAGAATGCCAAAGCGGCAGTGTCCTCCACCTAACGCTGATGAATCTGAGATAATTCTCAAACGCTGGGCATGATCTATCTTTCTATCAACTTCCGTTCGGGTTATTGTCCGACATCTCTGTTACATTGCGTTTTTAACGAAAATCAAAGAATTTTTTTACCTGCGAGATTTTTTCAGAAAGAAAAAAAAACCCAACTTTCAACATTCATAAATTTTATTTCGTGACACACAAGCAGAGAAAGACGAAAAAACTTCAGGCATTATTAAATTACCTTAAAATATTTAATATATTCTTAAATATATCTATCTATATATATATATATTTATAAAATTCAAATACTTAAAAAAAAAAAAAAATCCATGCACAAATTATCTCTGATTTTTTTGGATTTTTTACTTTTATATGAAACAACTTACTGAAACTTTATAAATCTATATTAAAACATTTAAATTAGTTATGAGATGAAATAATGCATGTTCGACTAAGAAAAGGAACTTAATTAACTAAAAAATTAGAGATATCACACATTAGGCAAATTAAAATAAGAGAAAAAAAGTACGAAAAAATAAGTACATACTATTAACAAAAATCCTTTTAAAGATATAATTATATTATATAATATAATTATATATATAATAATATAATTATATAATATAATAATATAATAATATAATATAATAATATGATTATATAATTATATAATATAATTATATAATTATATAACTTTGCATATTTATATATATTTCGAGATAAAATGATAACGTTCTTTTAAATGCATGCATAGTAAAAGTATAAATTAATAAAAATATATCCCTAATCAATCAATTGTTATTATTAATCTTCGAAAATATTAAAATATTAATAACAAAAATCCTTTTAAAGATATAAATTCAGATGATTATTAAACTACATTTAACTAATTTGTATTCCTGCTTATTTAAGTAATTGTAGTATTAAGAGTGTAATATGCTTGATCGCTTTTAAAATATTTATATAATTTTGCATATTTATATATATTTCGAGATAAAATGATAACGTTCTTTTAAATGCATGCATAGTAAATTAAATTAATAAAAATATATCCCTAATCAATGCAATTGTTATTATTATTATTAATAATCTTCGAAAATATTACAACATTAATAACAAATTTTTCACGAACGTTATAACGGTATTATAGGATGTGAAATTTACATTGGGTAAGGACAATATGGAATAGTCAAACATTTTGGCTATAAAAATATTAGATATGTTCTTAGGTTAATTTATTTTTATATAAATATGTCCAAATAAAAAAAGAATGTAAATGTCTTAATTGAAATTATTTTATAAGTAAAACAGTTTTATGTATGTATATTTATAACTTGTATATGTTTGTGTAATATATGTATAACCAGTCATATGAATTTATAAGTAACTCTTTAAATGAAGCAATTTTTTTAACAGAAATATTCAAAATTCATTCACAAAATTGATGAACTTTATTTTTTTCTATTTTCATATGCAGTAAAATGTTTTAAATAAAAGAAAATTAAAATATTTTGGATGCTTCAAAATGTTATGTAATCTTTTTATATGTTTAACAAAAACAGTTGTTTTTATGCTTATTTATTTATAAATAAAAGTTTCAAAATTCGATTATGTGAATTTATAAATAGTTTCTGAATTAAAACTTTTTTTCTTTTAGTAGAAAATTTCAGAATTAAATTATATTAATTTATAATTAATCACCAGCATTTTTTCATTTTTATTTTTTTGATGTTTTTATTATTTTTATGTGCAGTAAAATGTTTGAAACAAATATATATATATATATATATATTGGTTGTTTCAAAATGTAATGAAATCTTTTTATATATTTCACAAAAACAGTTGTATTTATGTGTATTCATTTATAAATAAACATTTAAAAATACATACATGGGAATTTATAAATAATTTCTTAAACAAAATATTATTATTTATTTTTTTAATATAAACTTTCAAAATTCAATCATATCGATTTCTAATTTATTCCCAACAATGTAATTAATCCCCAACTTTCATTTATTTTTATTTATATAAAATTTTTGTTTTTCTATTTTCATATACAGTAAAATGCTTCAAATCGGAGAAGATTCAAATGTTTCAGATTTTTTTTAGCAGTCTTTGTATATGTATATCAAGATCTTTCATCTGTAATATAATTTATTTTTCAGAGAATATTTGCGTTTAAATTCTATAAAATGAAGCACTTACTTCCAAAACCAATCAGCCCACCACCATAACTTTTACAACCATCATAACATTTTAATTTATCCTACTTCAGAACCATGCTATTATTCTCTGAACGCAGCCATTTACTGACTTTAACTGATTTCTTTGACAATTAGCCATCACACGATTTAGTTATAAATCTTACGGTCACATAACACAAACGTTGGGAAACAGTTAACTTCGGGACAGCTCTTGTTACAGCTCTCAAACGCTTAGTTGGATCCCTGATTGGCCTGGAAGTAATGAATGAAGAAGTGGGTGGTGCCGGCTTGTGACGTAACGAAACAGAGAGAATAATCGGTCCATCTTCTGAATGAAAATCTCTCTCTCCATCTCCAGTCTTTTTTTGAATCGAGTGCGTAACGTTTCTCTCTCCGCAGATCAAAAAAAGGATCTAAAATTTCAGTTCTAAAATTTCTAAATGCGAAACGGCTAGCGCAAGCACAGCTTTTCTTTTTTTTCTTCCCCCATTTCATGTATGATCTGGCCTGATGGGACTATACATTATCTTATCTAAAATGTATTAAGTTAGTTTCGTTTTTCTTTATTAGAATACAAGATTTTAAAGCAGTTTCTGCCATCAAAATATTTAAATATCCCTAACTCTCATCAAGAGCTGGTACCAAAAGAAAAGATATTCAGCTTTAAGAATCCATGCCAAGGTTAGTGAGATGGTGGACCCATAGGAAGGGGCTTTGTCCTCTTTGCCCATAAGAAGCTAAGAAAACAAATACCTATATACCGACCCGATAAATCTAAAGCAGGGACCAGGGTTTTGTTATTATTTCCCCACCCCCTTTATTATACCATCGCAACGAATTAAACACGCCTGATGCCTTAGAATATATATATGAACACATAAATACATATTTAGATAAATATGTATTTTGTTTTTAACCGCATCCTACTCTAAATCTACAAAATATAGGATATAATCAGTATAGAAGATATAATAAAATAACTTATACTTAGCACAATAGGGGGTCGAAAGTTTTAGGTCATTTCGCCATATCAGTGTAAAATTCAGCATAATAAATCTGCTAAAAAAAATTAGTTAAATACGTATTTTATCAATTTTAGAAATTTAACTACTAAGGGTATGAAAGGGGGGGGGGGGAACGTCCGAAAGTTTTAGTGTTTTTCACCATATCTCAGTAGAAGTTTTTGGTAGGAGCGTAAAATTCAGCATAACGAATCTACTAAAAAAAAAAATTATTATTAAACAAGTATTTTAGCGATTTTAGAAATTCAATCACTAAGGAGATTAAATGGGTGGTTAAAATTTTTAGGTTAATTCGTCATATCTCAGTAGCAGTTTAAGGAAGAATGTAAAAGGAAGCATAACAAATCTACTAAATAATAGTTAAACACAAATGTTGCCAGTGGGCATCTTTTTTTAAATTCAGTTTTCTTGTTTCCCACCAGTTTTTTGAGAAAGTAAAATTCGCCTTATTTAATGACAGATTACATAAGGAGAAAACAAGGCGAATTGTACAATTTCAATAAAGTGGTGTCAATCAAGCAATCTGAATTTTAAAACAGTAGCCCACTGGCAACACTGGTTAAACACATATTTCAGCGATTTTAGACATTCAAACACTAAGGGGTGTTAAATTGGGGGGGGGGGGAATCGAAAGTTTCAAGTCATTTCGCCATATTTCAGCTGCAGTTTTATGCAGGAGCATAAAATACAGCGAAACCAATCTGCTGAAAACTAGTTAAACACGTATTTCAGCGATTTTAGAGCTATTTTAGCTATGTAGTCACCGACATCGGCTATGAAACTTATTATGAAAAATTAGACGAATAAGACAACTATTGCTGATTTTTGATTAGATATTTTGCGTGAGACATTTTCCAAGGAAAAGTTTTTCTTTTAAATTCCTATATAGATGCCATATGAAATAGAGTTTCACTAAATGCTACGCCATTTTTTTCTTTCTTTTTTTTTTTTTCGTATTGTTAGGGAAATTGTATATATTTTTTGTTACATGCACCAAAGAAAATGCACATTATCATTTATAAAGCCGAGGTTTTTTTTCGATGATTGTGTCAAAGTAACTTAATATTTTCCTGATTGTCTTTGAACGATTTATGTTCGGGGATGTACAGAGCTCCGTTATTGTGATCGCCATATTATTGCACTCTTATTTGTTTTACCTGTAAGGCTCCCAATGGTTGACATGGGCAAAGTCAGGTTGTTCTGCTAGTATACAATATTTCAACAATATTTCAGTATATTAGGAGAAAACAAAACGGAAATATTCCTCTCATCTCTAGGAACGCATAGATATCGCATAATTTCAACTTTGAAGTTATGAGTTTAACAAATTTACTTGCTATTGGCATACATGCGAAATATATTTGGAAAACTTCAAACTGGCAAATCCGAAAAAAGAAGTGGCAGAAAACAATTAAATTAGAATGCGTATCGGATGAATTACAATAAATAAGTAAATTAGAATGCGTATCGGATGAATTACAATGAATAAGTAAATTAGAATGCGTCAGAATGTTTATTGACACTAGGGCATATGCATTATTGTTTTATTTAAAAAAAAAAAATACATTATAGAATTGATTCATCAAGAATATGTAGGCCACCGATTGTTGACTTTCTCATTGAAACATAAAAAGGGCATGCTCGAATGCCAAGGAATGCGAATTTCTTGAAATATTGAGAGTATGACTCAAAATTTTGTCCATAAGTTCAGGAAACTTAAAGACTTATAACTTTCTTGTGTTGTCTCACAGCTGACCAGATGTTTTAGGGATAATTTTGGTAGAATTTTTAGGCAAAAATTACAAGGATTCAGTTTAGTGATCGAGGAGGCCATACATAACAAAATCGGCAAATGATGACGTGTTCTTTTGAAAAATGTTTTCTGAGTACCTCCTTAACGCAAGTAGCAATATGTGGAGAAGCTTTTGTACTACACTGTAAAAACTTTTGCAGCAAAGTAACCGGTCAGAATACTATTAAATTACGGCTATGCAGCCGTTTTTTATAAAAACGGTCGAATGACCGGTTACTCTTCTGCAAATTTTTTACAGTGTACATGAAATTTGTTTTGTCAAGCCAGTGACATGCTTACAGGACTAAGCAGAATGATGTTCTCTAACAGAGATGCATGACGCTGTGCACCACAGATCAAATCCACATCACACCGCCTTCTGGGAATGCATCATAATCGAATGAGAGTTTTCTTCATCCCAGATGCAAGCAGTTGTACGTATTCACCAAGCCATCCAGATGAAAATGCGCCTCATCGGCCAATAAAATGTTCCAAGGACAATCTGTATCAACTTCACAATGAACAAGGAATTCCATTGAGAATGCTAGACATTCAGGTTAATTAGTTTTTAGCAACAACGAGCAAAATTTTAAAAAAGTGATATCGCAGAATTTTTTGAAGAAACTTATGAAAAGCAGAACCTGGATGATCTAACGCTATGACAATGTGCCGAACATTTGTACTCTCAATGAATTTTGAAGTCTTGTCCACTTCCACAATGAGCACAACATCTTTGCACCACCATGAGGGGGATCCTTTGCAGAAACTTTCTTTCTTCCTCTTCGTATCTATTATTTTTCGCCTATCATTTTTCGTAATCCAATTGGAATTACTGGACTTCTGTAACACTTTCTAGCATTTTCCAACACAAGTATTCCGTTACAACGCGGTCAATGAGAAAAAATCTTTTCAAGGGCATTTTGATGAAGTTACACCATTTCAAACATAATGAAATTGATATGCATTTATGAAATTCACAAAACATGCTTTCTGTAGTATATGGGGTGCAAAACATTTATTATTCATTTATAGGGTCATACAAAAGAATTCTGTTACATAACGACCTACGTTGAGAAACCGTTTGCAGTGATTTAATGATGTTACATTATTTCAAACATAATTCATTCATTACTGAGGTGCACTATAAATTGCTTACTGAAAAGTATTGTGTGCAAAGCATTTATCGTTCATTTACAGGGACACACAAAATAATTCGGTTGCAGTGCTGTTTATGAGCAGCAATAGTTGCTGGAAGTGCGTTTTCAACTTTAATTTGAGTTTTTAAATTTAACTAAGTTAGTACGAATGGGGGTACAAATTCTGTTGATCATACACAGGACTACACAAAGGAATTCGTAATTATTACTGACTGTGGGAGTAACTTGCTTAAGGTTAGTTTTTAATTGTGTTATGCCCTTTTCTGCTGAACTATATTTAATATGCTAATAGAACTTTTTAGAATATGAATGAATTCGTATATAGGGCTATGCAAAGAACAATATACATGGCGCTTACGGTTGATAATTGCTGGAAGTGCGTTTTAAGCTGTGTTATGAGTTTTTCTACATGAATTAAATTTTAGCTTAATATGTGGTGTGTACAAAAGTCTTTAGATAATATACAGTGCTGAGCAAAAGAATTCGTGTGTATTTCCATCTATTGGCAAAAATTTTTTTAAGTAAATTTTCTAACTGAACTTAATTTTAGCATGCTATGTAGTGTATATGCAAATCGATAGATCACATACAGGGATGCACAAAATAATTCGACTACTTTTTTGACTATGGGAGATAATTTCTAAAATTGGATTTTTAAATGTGTTACATGTTTTCTAAAGTGTTTATTTAACGGTGAAGTTTCGTTAAAGTTTTCTGGATGTGTTGGAAAGTGTTTCATAACATATGCTTGACGCATGATTTTTCGTTCTTGTTTCAAATATCGAGATATTTTTAAAACTTCTTGTGCAAAATCACCATTTTGGCGTCATTTTCCGCTGAAAAGGCATGAGAGTGAAAACCTTTTCACTGCGCCTTTATATATGTATCTTCCCACATTGTTCACGAGCTGATACTTCACGTCGTTTCTAAAATTTTCATATACATTATATGAAAGTTTTACTATAAAACGCCCCCTGGTGGCAATATTCGTATTTTTGTGGTTAAATGTCTGTCCATCTCTTCATTAAGACGCATTCTAAGTTTCACAACTTTCTGGGGAATAGATACGGCTATAGACAGCTCTGATTGGAATTGGAGAATTGAAAGTATAGGTTATAGATACACAGTCGAATTCGGTTAAGACGCGTTTCAAGGGACTGGACAAAAGTCGCGTATTAAACGTGATTTATATAAATTGGCAGGAACTGGGCTTATTTACGCATCTAATTGTCTAAATGAGCTTTAGAGTTTTCGCTTGTATGTTAGTAGTAGAGAAACGAGAGTTTAAGGACAGGATGTGGATGTGCCGGATGTGATGCACATCCGCTTTCCACCCACCCTCCAGTACACCCGCCGCCGAAACCAATTCGAGCGCCCCTAGCGGTAAAAAAGGATTAATTTTCAATTATAACATGAGGGTGAGCATAAGAACTCTAAGATGAGGTTAAATGGACAAGATTATCATACTATAAGATTAATATTAAACATATATATTAATTTGAATGACAAACACCTTAACAAGTATTTCTAATTAAGCGAAACAATGGAAAACCAGAAGGACCCGTGCGAAGCTTTCGCACTGCAATCTTTGAGAATATTTCCTTGTACGTTTTAGCACTAATTTTTAATTAACTTATTTTTTTAAATCAAACAACGTGTTTTAACGAAATGTGACTGTACTATCTCAGAAACTTTTTCAAATTTTTTTCAAATGATACCTCATTCATTGTTGTATGTTTTGTATGTGCATAGAAAAAAAAATCTTGACAACAAAAATAATATATATGAATATGATGATTGCTTGTGTATAAGAAAATAGAAATAGATTGCCAGAAATTTTTTTGTCAAATTTTCTTCTTTCGCAAAGGTCATTTCTCTAGGTTGCCAAGACCCCTATACTGAAAAAAAAAACCAATTATAAAAAAACTAACAAAACCCGCGGCTTTGCTCGCGTAATTCTTGAAAAATGCCAAGTGGTATTCATTGGCCTATTTTCATTACAGGAAATTTTACTGCCATATATAATTCAGAAATTACTAATTAAGCCACACTAATGTCGAAAAATCGAAAATTTAGAACGTTTTTTGCTTTTTCAGCCCCCCCCTCCCCTGTGGTAGTGTCACCGATATAAAATATAGCCTATGTTGCAGCAGAGATTGTAACCATCACTTTTGAAAATGGTTCTGTAGTTCCAGAGATTCCATAGAAATTGTAATTTACACTGTTTTTAGACCGCTTTTCGCTCATCTCACCCTTTTAAATTTCGAATTTTTTTAGAATTTGTTCTTAGAGAGAATTTACATCTTGTAAGTAACTACCATGCCAAATTTCCTGTTTCTAACACCTTCAGTATAAAAAAAATCGAAATTTTAGAACGTTTTACGCTCCTGCACCCCCCCCCCCCCGCTGCGAGTAGTGGCACCGACATAAAATATAGCCTATGTTGGAGCAGGGACTGTTACCATCAATTTGCCGCCATCACTTTTGAAAACTGTTCTGCAGTTCCAGAGATTTCATAGAAATTGTAATTTAGAATGATTTTAGAACGCTTTTCACTCATCTCACTCTTTTAAATTTCGAATTTTTTTAGAATTTGTTCTTAGAGAGCATTTACATCTTATAAGTAACTACCATGCCAAATTTCATGTTTCTAGTTCCTTCAGTATTAAAAAAAATCGAAATTTTAGAGCGTTTTTCGCTCTTACCCCTAGGGGTAGTGGCACCGACATAAAATATAGCCTATGTTAGAGCAGGGACTGTCACCATCAATTTCCCATCATCACTTTTGAAAACGGTTCTGTAGTTCCAGAGTTTCCATAGAAATTGTAATTTAGAATGTTTTTAGAACGCTTTTCGCTCATCTCACCCTTTTAAATTTCGAATTTTTTTAGAATTTGTTCTTAGAGAACATTTACATCTTATAAGTAACTACCAAGCCAAATTTCCTGTTTCTAACACCTTCAGTATAAAAAAAATCGAAATTTTAGAACGTTTTGCGCTCCTGCACCCCCCCCCCCCCCCGCTGCGAGTAGTGGCACCGACATAAAATATAGCCTATGTTGGAGCAGGGACTGTTACCATCAATTTGCCACCATCACTTTTGAAAACTGTTCTGCAGTTCCAGAGATTTCATAGAAATTGTAATTTAGAATGATTTTAGAACGCTTTTCACTCATCTCACTCTTTTAAATTTCGAATTTTTTTAGAATTTGTTCTTAGAGAGCATTTACATCTTATAAGTAACTACCATGCCAAATTTCATGTTTCTAGTTCCTTCAGTATTAAAAAAAATCGAAATTTTGGAGCGTTTTTCGCTCTTACCCCTAGGGGTAGTGGCACCGACATAAAATATAGCCTATGTTAGAGCAGGGACTGTCACCATCAATTTCCCATCATCACTTTTGAAAACGGTTCTGTAGTTCCAGAGATTCCATAGAAATTGTAATTTAGAATGTTTTTAGAACGCTTTTCGCCCATCTCACCCTTTTAAATTTCGATTTTTTTTAGAATTTGTTCTTAGAGAGCATTTACATCTTATAAGTAACTACCATGCCAAATTTCATGATTCTAGCTCCTTCAGTATAAAAAAAATCGAAATTTTAGAACGTTTTTCACACCTGCACCCTCCTGGGGGTAGTGGCACCGACATAAAATATAGCCTGTGTTGGAGCAGATATCTGTCACCATCAAGTTGCCACCATCACTTTTGAAAACGGTTCTGTAGTTCCAGAGATTCCATCGAAATTGTAATTTAGAATGTTTTTAGAACGCTGTTCGCCCAACCTACCCTTTTAAATTTCGAATTTTTTTAGAATTTGTTCTTAGAGAACATTTACATCTTATAAGTAACTACCAAGCCAAATTTCCTGTTTCTAACACCTTCAGTATAAAAAAAAATCGAAATTTTAGAACGTTTTGCGCTCCTGCACCCCCCCCCCCACCGCTGCGAGTAGTGGCACCGACATAAAATATAGCCTATGTTGGAGCAGATACTGTCACCATCAATTTGCCACCATCACTTTTGAAAACGGTTCTGTAGTTCCAGAGATTCCATAGAAATTGTAATTTAGAATGTTTTTAGAACGCTTTTCGCCCATCTCACCCTTTTAAATTTCGATTTTTTTTAGAATTTGTTCTTAGAGAGCATTTACATCTTATAAGTAACTACCATGTCAAATTTCATGATTCTAGCTCCTTCAGTATAAAAAAAATCGAAATTTTAGAACGTTTTTCACACCTGCACCCCCCCCCCCCCCGCTGCGAGTAGTGGCACCGACATAAAATATAGCCTATGTTGGAGCAGATACTGTCACCATCAATTTGCCACCATCACTTTTGAAAACGGTTCTGTAGTTCCAGAGATTCCATAGAAATTGTAATTTAGAATGTTTTTAGAACGCTGTTCGCCCAACCTACCCTTTTAAATTTCGAATTTTTTTAGAATTTGTTCTTAGAGAACATTTACATCTTATAAGTAACTACCAAGCCAAATTTCCTGTTTCTAACACCTTCAGTATAAAAAAAAATCGAAATTTTAGAACGTTTTGCGCTCCTGCACCCCCCCCCCCCCCCCCGCTGCGAGTAGTGGCACCGACATAAAATATAGCCTATGTTGGAGCAGATACTGTCACCATCAATTTGCCACCATCACTTTTGAAAACGGTTCTGTAGTTCCAGAGATTCCATAGAAATTGTAATTTAGAATGTTTTTAGAACGCTTTTCGCCCATCTCACCCTTTTAAATTTCGATTTTTTTTAGAATTTGTTCTTAGAGAGCATTTACATCTTATAAGTAACTACCATGTCAAATTTCATGATTCTAGCTCCTTCAGTATAAAAAAAATCGAAATTTTAGAACGTTTTTCACACCTGCACCCTCCTGGGGGTAGTGGCACCGACATAAAATATAGCCTGTGTTGGAGCAGATATCTGTCACCATCAATTTGCCACCATCACTTTTGAAAACGGTTCTGTAGTTCCAGAGATTCCATCGAAATTGTAATTTAGAATGTTTTTAGAACGCTGTTCGCCCAACCTACCCTTTTAAATTTCGAATTTTTTTAGAATTTGTTCTTAGAGAACATTTACATCTTATAAGTAACTACCAAGCCAAATTTCATGTTTCTAACACCTTCAGTATAAAAAAAATCGAAATTTTAGAGCGTTTTTCGCTCTTACCCCTAGGGGTAGTGGCACCGACATAAAATATAGCCTATGTTAGAGCAGGGACTGTCACCATCAATTTCCCATCATCACTTTTGAAAACGGTTCTGTAGTTCCAGAGATTCCATAGAAATTGTAATTTAGAATGTTTATGTTTTTAGAACGCTTTTCGCTCATCTCACCCTTTTAAATTTCGAATTTTTTTCGAATTTGTTCTTATAGAGCATTTACATCTTATAAGTAACTACCATGCCAAATTTCATGTTTCTAGCTCCTTCAGTATAAAAAAAATTGAAATTTTAGAACGTTTTTCGCTTTTGCACTCCCCTGGGGGTAATGGCACCGACATAAAATATAGTCTATGTTGGAGCAGGGACTGTCACCATCAATTTGCCACCATCACTTTTGAAAACGGTTCTGTAGTTCCAGAGATTCCATAGAAATTGTAATTTAGAATGTTTTTAGAACCCTTTTAAATTTCGATTTTTTTTAGAATTTGTTCTTAGAGAGGATTTACATCTTGTAAGTAACTACCATGCCAAATTTTCCTGTTTCTAACACCTTCAGTATAAAAAAAATCGAAATTTTAGAACGTTTTTCGCTCCTGCACCCCTCTGGGGGTAGTGGCACCGACATAAAATATAGCCTATGTTGGAGCAGGGATTGTCACCATCAATTTGCCACCATCACTTTTGAAATCGCTTCAGTAGTTCCAGAGATTACCCCCTACAAACAAACAAACAAACAAACAAAAAATCTTTACTACTTTATAATATTAGTATAGACTGAAACAGTGAATCAGACGTTTAGGGAATTCATATGAAAGCATTTCCTCAGATTTTGCAAAACTGTTCTAGAAATGTCTTAAATACATAAATCAATATTTGGAACACCACTTTTTTGCAAGCCTATGGGAACTTAAACATGGGATGTTCAAACTTTGTGGTCCAGCAGCCATTTAAGTGACGTCAGACTTCGCTGACGTATTAATGGCTTAATGAAATATTAAAAAATAAATACTTAAAATTTTTGTGAATCCTAATGAACTGTATATCTAAATGGGAGATAATCCTTAAATTACGTATTCTACTGGTGTTCCGATACAATACGCATATACACAGCCATGATTAAACAAAGAAAACAAATAAGCAATAGGTGACGCACGTGTAAAAATTAAATAAAAACCCGATTAAAAGCTTTCTTTTTTTTTTCAAGAAGTACGCGCAAGAAATAAATTAACAATATTATTTTAATTGCATTATAGGATGACGTCATCTGATAACGCAGTATTTTATTTTTGTGGCAACACGGTTTTGAGGAAAACCTTTCATTTCATTTATGAAAACAATGCCGATTTAATTTTTAATTAACTACAATTTTTAATTAAAAAAACGAAATGTTAAGTGTGCTATGTCAGAAACCTGTTAAAAATCCTTTCATATGCTATCTCATTTGTCGTTCTACGTTTCGTATTTTCTTAGAAAAAGGGATGTTGACAGGGGAAATAATATATATGATAACAATTTTAAGGAAAAAAGCCGATTTCTTAAGAATTTTTTCAACTGTAAGACGAGGATATCAAATCATAAGCCGAAGATTAAATATATATATTAATTTTGAATGACGAACATCTTAATGAGTATTACTAATTAGACGAAACAATAGAAAATATCAATTTTAAGGAAAAAAGCCGATTTTTAAAAAAAAATTTAAACTATAAGATGACGTTATCACAACTTATTAAAGGAAATTACACTTATATTTTTAGTTTTTAAATATATTCAAAATTTGAATGATTTTCTTACCGAATTAATTGATTTTCCGTGCAATAATAGGAGTTTAACAACCAATTATCTAATTTTACTGTGTATACTTGATTTAATTCTGTTTAGACGTACGTAATATAATATTTTTATGTCATTTAGCCTTGAAATAAGCGACCAGTTGTTTCTGTATTCTCAATACGCAAACTTTTTTCTTTTTTTTTTTTCATTCCCAAAATGTAGCATTTCTGAGGGGAGATAATAATCCAATCCCACATTCTAAGAATAGGGGAAGCATAACAAAAGACCGTGTAGGGTCACGAGCTTTACTCTGAAGCAATGTAAATATTATTCACTACTAATGTTTACAAAAAATCCACGTTCTGAAATAGAAATGTACTACATTTTAATAAAGTTTACCCTCCTCTACCTTCTTAATGAGTGCTAATAGTTACACAAAACAAAAGAAAATATCGATTTTTATGGAAAAAAGATGAATTTTTAATAAATTTTACACAAGCTTTCGATATGATTATACGCTAAGATGCATGATTTTATCTCTTAGATGACCATAGTACAGAGAAATAGTGAAAGTATTTACTTTTAGTTATATAATAGTTACTTTATAGTTACTTTTACTAATTATTATACTAATAGTTACTTTTTTATATAATTACTATTAAATACTTTTAGAAAGTATTTAATAGTAATTATATAAACTCCTGTTTACATCACTAATTTACATATCAAAATAAGGATTTATAGGATAAAATAAATAATCTTACCTTATACTTAGTAATTTTTACGCAATTCCAATGATTTTATACCATGTTTTTCATGAGTTTTATATCAATTAGAATTAATAATTTTATATTAATTAACTTCCAATATTTTCCATGATAAGATTAAATCTTTTCTATCACAGAAATACCACTATCTAAAATTTCACTTAAATTCATATTCTAAGTATTAATATTCCCTTATAGTTATACTTTTCTTAACTTTTACCTGAAATCATATGAACTTACAGAATAATTACCCTGCTTACACATATCGAATTTAGTAGACAACATTCTTTTCTACACGAACCTTTTTATATTTTCCAGTTTTAACAGAGTATGCACGAATATAAACTTTAATTTTATCTGAACATATTTTATTTCAAATAGCCTAGTTTATGAAAACAATACATAGTACCAAATGTTAGACAATATTTTAACACGAACTTATATACTGTTCACATACCTATCTTATCATATCTTAAACGGTGTAATAGTATTTCACCCATTTCTTTCAGACATATACACATAAAAATATGGATTTACCGAGAAAATATTCAATTTTCAGCTTGCACTTAGCAGTTTTTTACACTATTTCAGTGATTTCAAGCTATTTTCATATCACAGAAACAAAAAAATAAACAGACGCTGGCAAATTTTTTCACACACCATATTAAGAAACACCATATTATTTCCATATTAAGAAACAGAAACACTTATAAAAGAAATGCTTTCAGAGAGGACTTTTGAGGGGAAAGTGACCCAAATACCCGATTTTACACAAGAAAACTATCTAAGTCATACCGTTTTCAAACCACATGACCTTGGGACCGGTTCCTTTTATGGGGTTCCGGCGACGAAGTCGTCGGGTATCTTCTAGCGATTCATCAGGTATTTTCGTGGAGGTCTCCTCTGAATACGGGATCCTCCGCGGATCGTAACGACCTACGTCGTCACCACTTGAGTAAAATCGGAGTGATGCACAGGTGGCAGTGCTCCGACGGTGGCAGCGCATACGGGAGGCAGATCCTGGTCGTGCACGTTATGCGTCCCTCAGGACATGGGTGCGACGGTTGAGACGCTGACGGGCGCCCCTCAGGTGCAGCTTAGTTTTATACCTGTTTTAACATAACTTAGATGATGTAATATAACATTTCACCCATTTCTTTCCGAAATGTACACATAAAAATATGGATTTACCGAGTAAATATCCAATTTTAACTTGCACTTAGTGATTTTTTACACCATTTCAATGATTACAAACTATTTTCATATCACAAATCGAAAATACTAATTGAATGCAGACGCGGGTAAATAATATTTGAGTTGTATTTTTCATTCAAAGATTTGAACCTCAAATTAAAATTTATGTTATAAGTATTGATATTCACTTTTAGTTGTACTTTCCTTGAACTTTTACTTGAAACCATGTGATCTTGTAGAACGATTACCCTACTTACGCATATCAAGTTTAGTACATGACACTGTTATCCACATGAATACGAATACTACCTTTTTTTTTTTTTTTCTTTTTTTTACTTTTAACATCAGAGTATGCACGAATATAAACTTTAATTTTATCTAAACATTTTTTTATTTCAAATAGCTTAGTTTAGGAAATCGATACGTTCTACCAAATATCAGGCAACATTTTAACAGGAACTTAGATACTACTCACTTACCTATTTTAACATAACTTAGATGATGTAATATTAGTCTTTCACCCATTTCTTTCAGAAGTATACATATAAGTATATGGATTTATCGAGTAAATATCCAATATCAGCTTGCACTTAGTGATTGAGTTACACCATTTCAATGATTTCAAGCTATTTTATATCACAGTAACGGAAAAATATTTCAACTGTGTTTCCTATTCAAAAATTCAAATATCAAGTAAAATTTACGTTCTATCACTTATCAACTATATATCATACATAATTTTTACCATAGAAACATCGTGGAAATTAAATATATACGTTAAATGAAAATAATAATTGTAAGTATCTAAAAATATCAAACACAAAAACTATTAATCAAAAATTAAAAAAGTAAAAGCTTTTACAAAGTTAAAAAAAAATTGTTTTTACAAAGTCAAAAAAATCGTTTTTACAAAGTCAAAAAAATTGTTTTTACAAAGTTAAAAAAATTGTTTTTACAAAATAAAAAAAAAAGTTTTTACAAAATTTAAAAAAAAAGTTTTCACAGAATACAAAAAAAGTTTTTACAAAATATAAAATAAAAGCTTTTACAAAAGTTAAAAAAAAAAATTACCAAAGTATCCATTTTTTACAAAAGTTTTAAAAAAATTAGAAGTTTAACTGCTACTATTGCCACTATCACTTTTCATCACTTTTCAGAATATAGCAATCTAGACTTAATTTTAATTAGAATTGTACCAACGCTATTATTAAGTTCGCATAAACCAAATTTTATACTGTATTTAGCGAATGGCCAATTAACATCTTCCATGTAGAGTAACTTTTTCCTCTAGCATTTGAATTCCTGTATATCTGCTACTTTCATATATATAATTAATATTTCAGAATTAAGACCATACTAACCATTTTAGTATGAGACCTTATTTAAGCAAAATTTCATGATAAAGCTTATTATACTGATTATTTTTATTAAGTAGGGGAGACCGGGGCAAGATGACTATGTTAACAATTTTTGTTGTTTATTAATTTATTTTTAAGTAATAGTAAAATTAATTTTACATGAACTGTTAGAGTATTCCTTTGTAGTATTAAATATATTACCATTTATTTTTTCAAATAAAAAAAATAAAGGATAATTTTATTTTTTCATAACATTAACAAATCGTCATCTTGCCCCAGTACTGGGGCAAGATGACTTTGGCCTTGGGGCAAGATGACAATACTGAAAAAGGTTGAACATATTTTATCTTTTGAATATGTTACATGGTTTAACAAATGATAACTGTGTTTTTACATCTTACAAAGTATCAAACTAAGCATAATGCATTGTAACGTAATGTTGAAGTGTTTAGTTGTGCAGCTAACAATAGTCACAAACAAAAATGCCATTTTCATAATTGGGACATTCCTCATGCCACCACTCTTGGCATTTATAGCACTGGATCCATTCTTCTGTTGGTGGGTCACAATATTCCTCGTCACAAGCAGGACATCTGAAAACACCATCCTTTGAAGTTGATGCAACTGGACTGTTTGGCCTGGATTTAATAGACTTAGGCCTACAGGTACTGTTTGAGTTTTTTACTCCCTTTTTAGCTTCACGCGCTTATTTTCTCTGTTTTTTAAACGTTCCTGTTCTAGGGGGGGGGGGGGGGGCTTAGCGGATGGCAAAAATGTCTTCCTCTGCCCCCCCCCCTTTCGAACGACACCTCCCCAGATCCGATGCGCCCCTTAGCCCCAGAGGAGATAGAAGCGCAAGGTCGCGCGGACAAACACACAGACAAACAAGCGTTAACAGGATTTAAATAGAATGGACAACATAGTTTAATAAATTCCGAAACACTGTCGTCATCTTGCCCCGGACTGCCTGTTTAAAAATATTCGTTTTCATTGCCATGAAGGAAGGCGATTAATTGACATTTATTCATGGTAATAGGTAGTATTTGAACTAAGTTACTCATAAATATTAAAGAGAAATGACATATCTTACCTGTATCTGTAGCAGAGCTTATTTAAACATGCATAAAAGTTATAACGTGGCAGCGGTAAACAATCAAAGCTTCACAACTAACACAAAAATGGCAATTTCAGCGTCTCTATACTATTGTTTAACGAACGGCCGATAGGAGAACCAGTAGCGTCCGGTTGATGCTGCCACCTAATGGAAAACGGAAAAATTAAGACATTCGTCATCTTGCCCCGCTCTTCATCTTGTCCCGGTATCCCCTACGCATGCGCAGTTTTGTCACATGATCACTTTAACTAACGATAATATAAAATTTTGAAACGTGATGCAGAGTTTCTCATTTCCCAAGTCAAACACAACCAGATGACTGTATATGTGTAGCTCCAGTAAATTTCCTGATTTTAACCCAATTCAGGAAACAATTTCTCTGTTAACGAATAAAGTAAGTTATACAATATCATTGTAAAACATCAATAAATGTTTATTTATCTATTAATTCTTTTCTCAGTATATAACTATATATCTTTTATTGTATAGATGTTACACCAAGATGAATCAAAACAGCAGAAACTCTCTCTACCAGAAATGGATACCCCGGATGATTCGTCGTTAACACATATTAGAGTTAAATAATAATATACATGTGAGTAGTTATATGTGATATATTAGAATACATATATTAAACATAATTGGAGCGAACTTACAATAAAATATTGTATCACGTCTATAAAATGTGATGTTTTTTCGTCTATAGTGTTAGAAGGAATTCTAAATATATGCATTTATTTCTCTTGCAGATGTGTTCCACTTGTAACAAATACTTTTCAAGTAAATGGAATTTAAAAGAACATATACAAATCCATACTAGTGAAAAACCATATACTTGTAATCATTGTCAAAAATCGTCTACAAGAAAGCGTGAATTATCTTTTACTATAAATGCAAACTATCAGTTCATATGAAAACACATCCTGTTAAAAAATTGTTTCAGTGTGAAAAGTGTGAAAAAATATTCATTATTCGTAATAAACTGAATAGACATATTACTGTTATGTTTTACTTGTCGCAGACAGTATCCCAAATCATATTGAAGATGGATATTCAAAAATTAACCAGTAGTTTGAAGAATTTAACAGTCAAAGATCAGATTAGATACTTCGAAAAATTGATTGTATGGAACATAATATGTAACCCCCTAGCTAGAAAGTGACTCTACATAGTGAAAAAGATACGTTCTTTAATCACTGAATTAAATTATTCTATTATAAAATTTACGATTTTAGAACATTTACCCAAACTACACACGGAACATTATAGATTTGACATATGATATCCAAAAAGTGAAATTTGTAAAGAAAAATCCAAAGTGTTGTAAAGAATTCTAGTGATATAATTGATAAAATGTATTGAAGAGAAATTGATATAAATGTAGACAATCTTCACAATGTATTGTTTAAATACCCATAATAATAATAATAATAAATGTATCCATACATATCTGTGTTTATTTTTATAAAACATATTTCATTGTTAAAATATATTGTATGATTTTTAACATAAAATTTTTACATGATAGTAAATAACTCATTCTGCTTTACGTAAGACTTGGGATATATCATAACTTGTTCAACGAAACAACATTTTCACAGATGAATATCCAATTTACACACATACATATGAAAATCAACTTTTGATAATACTATACATCAGATTAATGAAAAATATACACAAGTCAGTAAAAAAAATGTTTTTACAAATAAGAAATAAAAAAGTTTTTACAAAGTTTAAAAAAAAATGTTTTTACAAATTAAAAAAAATGGTTTTACAAATTAAAAAAAAAGTTTAAACAAAATTAAAAAATGTTTAAAAAAAAAGTTTTTACAAAGTTAAATTTTTTTTTTACAAAATTAAAAAAAAAATTACAAAAATTTCAAGGTTTTCTAAAAATATTTACATATTAAAAAAATTTACGCAAAAGTCAGGGCTAGACCTATGTCTAACATCGCATTTTTTCGACTTCAGTTGTTAAAATCGTAGTGGTAGCACTGTGAAAATGCAAAATAATACATTCAAATGATAATCTATGTTGTATTTAATATCTGGTATATTAAGAATCAAATGTGATTTGAACAAATTAAATATGCATGAGAAAACCATTAATGTATCAGCGACTGATGGGACTCATTTTGCTGATGTTATATTAATCAATAAATCTGAAAGTTACCAACAGTAACAGTAATCAAAGACTAACATATAGAGGTGCTTTAAGGGTGTTGATATTACAGACAGATACAAGAAACAATTTAAATCTGACTAAATCAGATAAATATGTTTCAGAGTTTCCTTTAGACTTACCTACTGAAGTGTGGATAAATGAAAACATACCCATCGGTTCAGAAGTGACTAATATAACAGCAAAGGATACAGATAATGCGTATAGCGGACTTTTAGTTTATGTTATCGCTTCAGGTGATGAATACAGCTCATTTCGGATAGATATGCATACAGGTAAATTATATGTTGCGTCAAAATTGAACCGAGAATTCATATCGGAGTATAATTTAAACATATGTATCTGCTTATGATCTGAGAAATTCACGACATTCTACATGTGATTTCGAATTACACAACCAATAAAATATTTACCTTAAAGGAAAGAAAATGAAACCCCATTCAGCTGTTTCAGATATCCAAGTTGATCACGTGATCGATGTTGAACAGCAGGACCAGGCATATTAAATCATTAGGTTTTGTAAACGAAAATGAAATTTTATTAACATTTGTCAAAAATAGTTTTTTTCTGGCAATCGAGTTATTTTTTTTTTTGTTTTTAAGAATGAAAATCATAATTTACCGCTAACCATGACGTCATTCTCGACATGGATAATTTTTCATATCATTGACATTTACTATCCATTTTATTTTCAAACGTTCTTTTAAAAAATTTTTAATTTAAATCTTTATTTTAGCCGTGGAAGACGATAAAGCGCCAAGTATTGTTCCCATCGCCATCGTATTGGTTTCATTTAATTTAAAATGCAAACCTATCACTCATTTAATTTAAAATACAGAAGTTTAATTTTAAACGTATACATTTAAAAAAGTCCTTCCGGCCTGTACCGGGAGGAAAAGGTAGCTTTCCTACATCTTCGTTTTAAAATTTTAGCTAATGTTACACGAAAACAGCAAGTTAAAATGCAAAGAAACGTTTACAAAAGATTCGTTAATACTGAATTCGAATAAGAAATTCGCCAAATTATTGAGCAATAGCCAAATTGGCTTCATTTATGAAGACTTATTTTGGTTACCAAATTTGGCGATATTTCGCCAAATGTCGCCAATTTTGTCGCCAATGTCGCCAATTTTGGCGCTAACGGATATGAATATATAGTTTTATGCGTATGATTGGGAAAATTATTATAACAATGAAAGAAAATAATTTGCGAGTAATCGCGTTACTGTGCTGTTTTGTTTCAAAATGTCAGCCACCCTAGAATTTCAAACTGCTCTATCTCAGCCATTTTTTAAGATAGACGTAAACCAAAAAATGCTCTGGAATCCTTGTATCAAGGCCTAACACGTAATTAAAAAATAAATTTGAATTTTTAATTTTTTTGTAGATTTATTTTAGTTTTAAATTTTTAAATGGCCGCCATCTTGAAACAAAATGGCGGACCAAGCTGGCCAACGAACTCGGTCGAGACATTGGTGACCTTAATACACACAATTAGTTTCATCAAAATCGATTTATAAATACGAGCGTTATCGTATGACATAGGTCATATATATATATATATATATATCAACATTTGAACGGAGGGTGGTTTTGGGGTCTGGGGGTCATGATCGGTGAAAATATATCGAAATTTTCCGGAACTGCTTTCCTCCGAACGGCTGCAATAGGTAGCTTTATACTTTTAGGTAGCTTTCAATACAAAAAAGTCCTTCCGGCCTGTACCGGGAGGAAAAGGAAGCTTTCCTATATCTTCGTTTTAAAATTTTAGCTAATGCTACACGAAAACAGCAAGTTAAAATGCAAAGAAACGTTTACAAAAGATTCTTTAATACTGAATTTGAATAAGAATTTCGCCAAATTATTGAGCAATAGCCAAATTGGCTTCATTTATGAAGACTTTTTTTGATCGCCAAATTTGGCGATATTTCGCCAAATGTCACAAATTTTGTCAATTTTGTCGCCAATGTCGCCAATTTTGGCGCTAACGGATATGAATATATAGTTTTATGCGTATGATTGGGAAAATTATTACAACAATGAAAGAAAATAATTTGCGAGTAATCGCGTTAATGTGCTGTTTTGTTTCAAAATGTCAGGCACCCTAGAATTTCAAACTGCTCTATCTCAGCCATTTTTAAGATAGAGGTAAACCAAAAAATGCTCTGGAATCCTTGTATCAAGGCCTAAAACGTAATTAACAAATAAATTTGAATTTTTAACTTTTTTGTATATTTATTTTAGTTTTAAATTTTTAAATGGCCGCCATCTTGAAACAAAATGGCGGACCAAGCTGGCCAACGAACTCGGTCGAGACATTGGTGACCTTAATACACACAATTAGTTTCATCAAAATCGATTTATAAATACGAGCGTTATCGTATGACATAGGTCAGATATATATATATATATATATATATATATATATATATATGGATATATCTATATATATAAATCAACATTTGAACGGAGGGTGGTTTTGGGGTCTGGGGGTCATGATCGGTGAAAATATATCGAAATTTTCCGGAACTGCTTTCCTCCGAACGGCTGCAATAGGTAGTTTATACTTTTACTTTATACTTTTTTGTATTGAAAGCTACCTAAAAGTATAAAGCTACCTATTGCAGCCGTTCGGAGGAAAGCAGTTCCGGAAAATTTCGATATATTTTCACCGATCATGACCCCCAGACACCAAAACCACCCTCCGTTCAAATGTTGATTTATATATATAGATATATCCATATATATATATATATATATATATATATATATATATATATATATATATATATATATATATATATTAGGGCGTATCGAAAAAATCCAAATTTTTTAGATCTTTTAGCGGTAGTGCGGAAAAGTTGTGAACACCCTTTATTAAAAAGTGTGCGGAATCTTAAAACTGTGGGTTGATATCTTCTGTCGCCTCAGTGGGCCTAAAGTTATAAAAAATGGACTAAAAATGATTAAAAATCAAAAATTAATAAATAATCACATATTTCGCTCATCGGTTTGAGGTAGTGGTTACAAGTTACTCTTTTGTAACAACAACAACCATAGAAAATTGTAGAATTATAGGTTGATATCTTCTGTCGCCTCATCGGCATCGAATTTTTTGTAATTTTGATGCAGTTTGGTAGTTTTCTGCATTACTGTTTACTGCTTGCACAATGCACAATCGAGACAGACTGGGTTTGTCGATCTGCCAAAATAGTGGAACACCCTTATTTTTAAGCCGAGAAACAACAACAGCCATAAAAAAATAGGTTAATATCATATAAAATAATTACATCAATCAGATAATTTTTAATCAATTAAAATAATATAATAATTTTAATATGTTAATATCTTCTGCTACTTCATCGACACCAAATTTGGGAAAATGAAGGCAAAATTTTAAATAAATACACGTCACACTTACCTCATTTTAATGCAAACACAAAATTTATTTTACCTTCCGAACATACAAATGACAAAATCATTACTGGCTTGTAATCATTTTTGGTTTAAAATTTTGACATGTGTTTTCTGGATTCTAGTGTCGCTCTAATAAATTTATCCCTGTTCTGCCTCCCAACTGTTCTTCCGGAGGCTGCAGTGACTAGTTTCACAATCCGCTCTACCGCTTGTGTGTGTGAAGCAAATTTAATAAATGCCAAGCAAATTTATTAAATGAAGTCCAAGCAATACATTGGCATACTGCCCTGTATCATCTTCAGAAATTCTTGAGAACAGATCTCGGTGAGAACAGGAGGCGATATCACATAACAAGCTCGCCAGTCAATGAGATCTACATAGTCTGTAGCTCCAAAGTTAACAGCAGGAATAACAAATTTGCGACCACAATTTCCGTCTGGGCTAATTTGTCTTGCCTTGATAATCCGCCGATCTGCAAGGGTCCTAATACGGCACCTATCATCAGATAACATGGCCAAAAGCATGTTTACTTGAGCCGCAAAGTAAGCGTTGCGAAAAATAACTGGGTCGATTATGTCACAATACTTTTTTGGCAATTACCGAGATGAGCTGATCAAATACCACAGGTGTCTAGCACCATCCTTTATTCATAGTTGCCAACCTCCCGATTTTTTGAATACCGGTAAAATCTTACAAAAATTTTCGCTTTATTAAATGGCAGAAATTGTACGATTCAAGAAAACAAATATTTTTTCATAAAATTACTGGTAAGAAAAAAATCGGGAGGTTGGCAACTATGTTTATGGAATGACGAATCTTAATTCGGAATCATGAGAGTGCGTAGACTCTTAGAATGAATACAACAAAATGTTAGCAACTCATTTGATGGGTCTGATGTTGATATATATAACCTCAGTATTCTATTGGAAGTTGTTAGCCAGCGAGACAAATTCAACGTTCCCGGTTCCCGGATCAGGGCCTGATTACCGACGGGGCACACTTCCACCAGTAAAATTTAATAGGAATTTTCCTCTTGTTGAAACGCCCTATTCATGTAAAATTACTGCCATGGATAAGAAAAAAAATTCTATTATTTTTTACTGGTGGAAGTGTGCCCCGTTTGTAATCAGGCCCTGTCCCGGAAATGTAGATCTGAACAACAAACGACAGAACTAATGGTGGTACAAATGTCTAATATGTATTTCTGATCTGAACTGAGGATGGTAGGATCAATGTCTGGCAACTTGCATTCAATGCTATTAAAAGCAACAATTGAAAGCTTTTCGTATCCTGTAAGGTTTCGTCCAATGCCTCCGATGTAATATGTGGAGCCAGATAACTTGCCGTCTATGGACTCAAACAGGTGTTGTAATGGCAACTCATTGAAATAAAGTAAGCAGATAGTCCATTGTACTAGTCTCTGAAGTTTCAATTCAAGCCTGCGAATTACGCCATTAGACAATCCTGTGTTCACTACAGTGCCGTCACACACGAGAACAATTAGGTTGCTAAAATCATCCAATAAAGCACTTGTTACGTATTCGTAAATGCTATTAGATATATCAAGACTAGATCCGCTTTCAAGTGTAACATGTCCCATATACGTAGAACCAGGCTCCGATACAATACAGCAATGCGCTTCTACAATTGTACTTTAGAACTGCTTGTCCTCGAGTGTTTCTGATGTTAAGGTTTTGTCATGTCGTCCATCAAAATAAAAGCCAGATAGAGTGGAACGATTTTCATTTGATTTTGAGACCAATTTTATGTAAATTCTCAATTTTTCCCTCCATATTTTATTTTTGCCTGTGACGAGGCCTGTATCTGATTCCGATATTAAACCCAAATCTTGCGTAACACGCAATGCAAAAGCAGCCGTGGCTCTGTTGGAGACACCATACCTTTTACTGACAAGAACTGTGTTGTCCAGTTTTAAACGCATTTGAACACTCCTTGTGAGTTCCCACATTGCCTTCACTATTTTGGCAGACCGCCAAACCCAGTCTGTCTCGATTGTGTATTGTGCAAGCATTAAACAATTATGCAGAAAACTACCAAAATGCGTCAAAATTTCCAAAATTCGATGCCGATGAGGCGACAGAAGATATTAATCTATAATTCTACAATTTTCTATGGTTGTTGTTGTTACAAAATAGTAACTTGTAAGCACTACCTCAAACCGATGAGCGAAATCTGTGATTATTTATTAATTTTTGATTTTTAATCATTTTTAGTCCATTTTTTATAACTTTAGGCCCACTGAGGCGACAGAAGATATCAACCCACAGTTTTAAGATTTCGCACGTTTTTTAATAAAGGGAGTTCACAACTTTTCCGCACTACCGCAAAAAGATGTAAGAAATTTGGATTTTTTCGATACGCCCTAATATATATATATATATATCTGACCTATGTCATACGATAACGCTCGTATTCATAAATCGATTTTGATGAAACTAATTGTGTGTATTAAGGTCACCAATGTCTCGACCGAGTTCGTTGGCCAGCTTGGTCCGCCATTTTGTTTCAAGATGGCGGCCATTTAAAAATTTAAAACTAAAATAAATATACAAAAAAATTAAAAATTCAAATTTATTTTGTAATTACGTGTTAGGCCTTGATACGAGGATTCCAGAGCATTTTTTGGTTTACCTCTATCTTAAAAAATGGCTGAGATAGAGCAGTTTGAAATTCTAGGGTGGCTGACATTTTGAAACGAAACAGCACATTAACGCGATTACTCACAAATTATTTTCTTTCATTGTTGTAATAATTTTCCCAATCATACGCATAAAACTATATATTCATATCCGTTATCGCCAAAATTGGCAAAATTGGTGACAAAATGGGCAAAATTTGTGACATTTGGCGAAATATCGCCAAATTTGGCGAAATATCGCCAAATTTGGCGGCCAAAATAAGTTTTTATAAATGAAGCCAATTTGGCTATTGCTCAATAATTTGGCGAAATTCTTATTCAAATTCAGTAATAACGAATCTTTTGTAAACGTTTCTTTGCATTTTAACTTGCTGTTTTCGTGTAACATTAGCTAAAATTTTAAAACGAAGGTATAGGAAAGCTACCTTTTCCTCCCGGTACAGGCCGGAAGGACTTTTTTGTATTGAAAGCTACCTAATACATATATTACATACATTTAAAATACGCTCATTTCATGTGGAATACAAAAAAACAAACAAACGAACAAACAAAAAAGAACAAGCGGGAAAAATTCTACCTTACGGCAGAATATAGATTGGCCAGCAACGGTTTTTATCGTACAGATTTTTTCAACCAAGTCTAACTCGTCAAAAAAAAAAAAAATTGTTTTTTAGCATAAGCCAGCTTTTTCACTTTAGAATTTAGTTAGCACTCTAAGATTTTTTGTGAGACTGGCGGAATATATAGGAACGAACACACCAAGTTTTAAAAAGATTCGGTGACTAGAAGTATTTTTAATAAATATAATAGTGGAAAGATGTGGCTCCAATGGGCTGAGACGTGGCGAGGTAGATGTTGTTTACAAATGTGCTGGCTTGCTGACACCCTTTAAACTATTTTTAATGGTTCAAGACACTTTAACACTTAATAGATAACTTAAAAATGTAATGAAAAGTTCTATGATGGATACAGCTAAGAGAATTTGTTTAACAAATGAAGAGTAGCATTAGTTGACGGGCTCTTGGAGAGCGGTGGGGGGGGGGGAGGGAGAGGGGAGCTATACAAAACACAAGTGCTCTACGAGACCTTTAAAATGTATTCTCATTTGCAATTGAGAGATGGGACTTTAAAATATATGTCCCTTTTGCGCCCCTCTGACGGGCCCCCCTCGAGAGATACGTGAAAACCAACGAGGGCGCCAAAAGAAGCGGGGAGAGGGGGGGAAATACCTTTAGGCGGTTTGCAGCTAATTTTGGTGAAATTTTTGAGCTGTCCGGCCCATAGGAACAGAAAAAAATGGTAAAAACTAAAATAATTATGAGAAATTGAAAAAATTAAATAAGAAAAGTGCTGCTGACGAGAAGGGGGAGAGTAGGATCAGACAAAAGTGCTTGACGAGATCAAACTTTTGATATGTTAGATGATGGGGTTTGAACTCCTTGAATGTCTCCCTCCGCCGGGGGGGGGTAACCCTGTTCCTATGGGAGATAGGGCCGCGGGACCCTCTTAGAAATGATGTTAGCCTCGACGAGTTTAACTTCGTTGGATCCCTTAGAAGAGGCCTACGCCCTCTGTGGGGATTAAAGGGGTTGAGAAAGATGGGAAAAACTAAAATTTAAAAAGAGTTGAAACAGAGAAAAATGCTCCTTAAGGGAGGGGGGAGTGAGAAGGGAGAGTAGGACCAGACCATAGTGCTTGACGAGATCTATCTCTTGATATGTTACATGAAGGGATTTGATCATCAAAAAGGTCTCCCCCCCCCGAAGGGGTAACTTCATTCCTATGGGAGATAGGGTCACGGGCCCCCTTAGAAATGTCTGCCACGTTAAGTTTAACTTCGTTGGATCCTTTAAATGGGATCTGCGCCCGCTGTAGGACAATTAGGGACTAAAAAAGGAAATACAAGCAGAAGTATCAGCATAATAAAGAGAGACAATTTGATTTTTGATATCGTCAGTAACAACCATTTGTATAGCTATGTATAAAGCGTGTCCTTCTTTATATATGGAGTGGCTGTGACTTTTCATGAACATTAATTTTACTGTAGACTGAAAGAATTAGCCCTGTGTGTGGCTAAAAACTCCCAAAATCATTTTATTTTAACATCAAAGCATATCCGCTTTATTTTCGACTAACTGACCCGCCCGGCGTTGCCCGAGCCCGTGACAAAATTAAACAAACCTAATTTGTTTATGATTTTGCATCTTTAACCCGATTTAGTTGGAAAATATTTATTTAAAAGTGCTGCGCACGCGAGGAAAAATCCTTATTTCCACTTTTAGTCGATAGAGGTGCATTCTGATATAAACGAACCTACGACACGTGTTCCCGCTGCCTGCGGCACCGTATAGTAGGCGTGCAGCGCACACTCTGCAAAAACTTTTAGTTTTACCATCCGCCGCCAGGGGCACACTCTGTTCTACCAAACGAGTCTCCGAGACTTGTCCCCGCTGCTTCCGGGACCGTATAGCAGGCGTGCTGCGCTTGCTGGCATCTCACCAAATAAATTCAAGATAATATTTTGTTTTTATTTATTTAATTTTTTTTTTTTTTTTTTTAATCCAAATTGTTTACTTTCTAACACATTCATGAAGGAAAGTTATCTTCATTCTTAATTGCACAAAATATACAGTTATTCGGATACTACCATTTATATGTACTGCTGTGCTAGCTGACCCGCTCAGCATTGCCCAAGCTCGTGACAAAATTAAACAAAGCTAATTTTTTTATGATTTTACTTCTTTTACCCGATTTAGTACGAAAATATTTATTTAAAAGTGCTGCGCACGCGAAGAAAATTCTTTATTTCCAATTTCAGTCGATAGGGATGCATTCTTATATAAACAAACCTACGACACGTGTTCCCGCCGCCTGCGGCACCATATAGTTGGCGTGCAGCGCACACTCTGAAAAATCTTTTAGTTTTACCATCCGCCGCCAGGGGGCAAACTCTGTTCCACACAAACCACCTTCCAAACGAATCTCCGAAACTTGTCCCCGCTGCCTCAGGGAAACAGTATAGCAGGTGTGCTGCGCACGCGCTGCAAAATCGTTTAGTTCCCCTTTCCATCGCCCGGGGGCGCAATTTTCTCTATACGAACATTTAACATGGGTATCCATTGTATCAAGGGAGTTGAATGAACCAATTCTCATCGAAGTCGGGGCCGTAGAACTCGAGAAAATAATGCGCCCCCTCGCGGTCGTAGGTGGAACTAAAATCTGCAACGCGATCGAAAACCAAGTCGAATCATCCAAACCCAGTTGTGATCGGACCCATAAAACCCGATATAAGAATGCAAGTGCTCAACAACAAGTCATTTACTTTGATTGTTAGTATACATCAAGTAAATACGGATTGTGTATTTTTATTAGGAACATAAATTTAATTTTTACGAAAGTCGTCATTTGAATTTTCCGTTATTCTCTATATATAACATTTATAAAACGCTACGAGGGAAGCCAAAAATGTTAAATTTCTTCAATAGAATTTGTTTTGTGTAAATCCGAGCAAGCCCCCCTCCTTCCTCATACTCGCAAATATAACGAATAATTTGTTCTAGAAAACCACTTTCCCATACATTAATGCGATCATTTAAAAAAGAGCTACACTTTTCTTATAATTAGAACATAACGTAGACGCTACGCTAAAGTGACCGCCAGATGACACACCTTCCCATCCTCAAATTCAAAACTATATCTTAATTAGTTATCTTAATTTTTGTTCGTTAGTAAAAATTGGCAATTATTTCCTTTCATTTTCGCAAACTAAATGGAGGGATCGGCCAGAGAAACAGATCTCTTTGTAGTTCAGTTTTTAATGCAAGCTGATCCCTGTCTGACGCTTTCTTGGTTTTTTTTTTCACTGGCGCCGTCAGATTTTCGGCAGTTTTTTGCAAAAATTAAGAAAAATTACCAGCCGAATTTTTCAAAAATTGCATTGACGGATACAGAAAATTATTTTACATACGTTCATAAATTTTCAAATCGATATCTTAATTAGTTTTCTTAAAATTCACTAATTAATAAAATAATTTCAAATTCCTTCATTGCCCCTTTGAAATCCAGAACAGGAGTGCCTTTCTTTAGCCATTTTAATAAAAAAGATGGTAGTATTTTCTATGCGATGTTTAATGATATTCTAATTAAAAACTACTCTAATTTTCAAAATAATAAAATTCTGAGGCTCAGGGGCACCAGGAGAGGGTTTGGAATACCTAAATATAAATTTTCAGGCTTCTAGGTGGGCTGGATTTTGCTAGCCATCGCAGACAGACAGACAAACAAACACTCAGAGCCAAACTTTCTTTTATTAGTATAGCTATATAGCGTTATATTCGCCTACTTCCCGTACTTACTCAAATTCATGCAGCTTGTATTATTATTAAATACTTGAAAGAGTATGTTTTATTTCTAACTAGCTGACCTGCCCTGCGTTACACGGCCCCGTGATAAAATTAAACAAACTTATAGTTTGTATGATTTTATATCTTTAACCCTATTTAGTATGAAGTTATTTATTTAAAAGTGCTGCGCACGCAAGGAAATTCCTTTATTTCCACTTTCAGCCGATAAGGGGTGCATTCTGATATAAACGAACCTCCGACACATGTTCCCGCTGCCTGCGGCACAGTGTAGTATGCGTGTAGCGCCCACGCTGCAAAGTCTTTTAGTTCCACCTTCCGCCGCCAGGGGCGCACTCTGTTCCAAATAAAACCACCTTCCAAATGAAACTCCTACACGTGTCCCCGCTGCCTCCGGCACAGTATAGCAGGCGGATGTGCTGTGCACGCGATGCAAAATCCTTTATTACCACTTTCCACCGCCAGGGGGCACAATTTGTTCGATACGAACATCCGACATGGGTACCCGTTGTAAGTGCTTGTACTTCGCAGCAGATGGCGCTTTTGTAGAACCGAAGTATGTAAACATGATAAGAAAAAGATAAAATAAGTATTTTCTGTAAGAACTTCTTATACAGTGCGATTCATAAATATCGAAACAATAGGCTATCTCCTTAAATATTGCCCCTAGGCACATACTTCCAAATGCAAAGTTTCATAAACAAAGGTGCAAAATTTGATGAGATAAGTTGCAACTCCATGGGGTGTATATTTCAGAAAATACAAAAATTAATTTTTTATACGGCCCCCGTAGAACAAAATTTCCAGCTAGGAATTTTTTCCGTATCCATTCCTGAATGAAACAAAAAAAAAATCCATCTTGATATCTACAAAACCCAGAGAGATATGTCTGATTTAATAATTCGTGAGGTTTCAAGGGATCAGACACAAATTGAAATGCGTGTAATTCAAGAGAAACAATGTTACTGCAAGGTGTCCGGGAAACATTTATTTATTTTTTATTTATTTATTGAGTTAGAATTTTGAGTTTTTTTGTGATGGTTAACCATGTAATTTGTAAACAGAATCGCATCATGAGACTTCTCACATTTTTTTTTTAAGTGAAAACTTCTTTAGGCGCGTTGGGCATTTTTTGAGATGGGAAAAAATCATTGAACTCGCGACACTGTTACCGACACCTCTGTATATTTGAAGTGAAAACTTCTTTAGGCGCGTTGGGCATTTTTTGAGATGGGAAAAAATCATTGAACTCGCGACACTGTTACTGTAACCGACACCTCTGTATATTTGAAGTGAAAACTTCTTTAGGCGCGTTGGGCATTTTTTGAGATGGGAAAGAACCATTGAACTCACGACACTGTTACTGTAACCGACACTGTTACCGACACCTCTGTATATTTGAAGTGAAAACTTCTTTACGAGCGTTGGGCATTTTTTGAGAAGGGAAAAAAACACTGAACTCGCGACACTGTTACCGAATACCGACAACTCTGTATATTTGAAGTGAAAACTTCTTTAGGCGCGTTGGGTATTTTTTGAGATGAGAAAAAACCATTGAACTCGCGACAATGTTACTGTAACCGACACTTCTGTATATAAGTATGTCATGTATTGTGTACAGTGCGGTATCAGGTAGGACGGGGCGGGCGCGTCCCGCGCCCCATGCTTGCCTGTGCGCTATAGTTTTTTATGAAAATTATTTATATATTATATTTAATATATATTTATATATTATTTTTATGTAAATTAAACAGTAGTATTATATTATATTATATTATATAATTAAATATATAATGTATTAAATAATTATATAATTATATATTAATATATAATTATAAATATATATATATATATATATATATATATATATATATATATATATATATATATATATTGTTGTGAGCTCGGGGTTCAAAAGGACTGATGCCAATATATAAGAACAATCAAAAGGCTTTATTCACTATAAACAGTGCAATACGAACACCAATATCTTCTGAAAATTACAAGATATTCAGTAATCTTCAAATCCAATAAAAGCACAGCAAAACTTCACACAGAAACAATGCGTTCAATACGACGTATCAACGACAAAATCGATCCGAGAAACACAGTTCTCAATGCAAAGCCTCTCGTATGAATTCAATCGCAGTTGACAGACAACTAACTGAACTGAACTGGTAGAGGTCCCTTATATAGACTTCAGAGATCTTTCCAGATTATTCCAGGGCTTTCTAATGCTAGAAATTACCAGAAGGTCCTTCATCTCTCGATAGAGTACTCCAAACGTGAAAGGATCCCAATGTAAATGTATAAGGGGGGGGGGGGGTAGCACAAAAAGTCGCCAAATCCGTCGCCAACTTGGCGACATTTGGCGATATATCGCCAAATTTGGCGACAAAAATAAGTCGCCAAAACCATCGCCAACTTGGCGATTTTTCCATAGACTTCCATTATAAAGATGAGGATGTAAGGTTGTTTTCCTTGCAAACCATCTGAGGCCTTTAGCATTGAGTTACATGATGCTCAATAGGAAATACATTAATAATACTGCAATTTTCACAATAATAAAATAAAATAAATTTAAACAAATGGAATATTTACAGATATATACAAAATTCATAACATTGCCCCCCTCTCAAGGACTGCACGTCCCGGGCAGTTCAACCTTTGATCGGAAAGCAAACCCGTTGCCAACAAATGCTATACTATTCAAAACACTTAAAGCAAACATGCAAAATAACCATTAAACACATTCATAATGCTGAATTATACAAAATATACACTTATTTGAAAAAAAAAGAAAAAATTAAATTAAATTAAAGCATAGACATCATTACATACAAGTATTTAAATAATAATAACATTAATAATGATAATGCTAAGCAAAAGAAATTTTTACATTAACTTATATACAAGACCATGGTCATACTAATTTACATTATTTACATTACACTATTTACAATCAATGAACTAAGTACTATGGCCATAGTATGGAGCCAGCCTGTCGTAATGAACGACTCTAGGCTTCGAACTTGGTGACTTTCGGATCCGAATTACGACATCGTTCAGTCTGTTTAGGACTGTATAAGGACCGTCCCAGTGCGATTGCAGTTTGGGAGAAAGTCCTTTACGTCGAGTCGGATTATAAAACCAAACCTTGTCACCTTCTTTGAATTGATGTCCCGTGGCTTTCGTGTCGTACCTGGTCTTCATCTTCTCCGTCTGTATATTGATCCGCTCTCGAGCCAAGTTGTGGACGTCTTCAAATCGTGCCTGGAGATTCTGCACGTATCCCTCTGGCGATGAAGGCGCATCTGGAGGGCGACCAAAAATCAGATCAAAAGGTAGACGAAGATCACGACCGAAAAGCATCTGAGACGGGGAATAGCCGGTTGTTTCATGGACGGCGCTGCGATAGGCGAGAAAAAACAAGGGAAGTTTTTGGTCCCAGTCTTGTTGGTTTCTTGAGACTAGCAGTGAGAGATTGTTGAGGATGGTACGATTAAATCTCTCAACCATGCCATCCGACTGTGGATGTAAAGGCGTCGTCCTAGTTTTGTCCATTCCGAGAAGTTGACAGAGACCCTCAATCACAGCAGATATGAAATTTCTCCCTTGGTCAGAATGCATTTGAAGGGGAACTCCATACCTTGATATCCACTGGTGTACCAAGGCATCCGCAACCGTAGAAGCTTCTTGATCAGGGATGGCATAAACTTCAGGCCATTTCGTGAAATAGTCCATGACAACAAGGAGGTATTTTTTGCCATCAGCACTTCTTGGCAGAGGACCTAGGATGTCAAGGGCGATGCGTTCAAAAGGTGCTCCTACATTGTAGAGATGTAGTCTTCCTCGGCTACGTTTCTTTGGTCCTTTCCGAGCTGCACATGCATCGCAAGATTTGCACCATTGTTCGACGTCAGCTCTCGCTTTTCCCCAGAAGAAGCGCTCTCGGACTCTGTGTAATGTTTTCATGACTCCAAAATGGCCACCAGTGGGACTGCCATGTAATTCTTCGAGGACCTATGGGATTCGAGATCGAGGAAGTACCAACTGCCACCGAGATGTTTTCCCATCTTCCGATTCGAATTTTCGGAACAGGACACCATTCTTGACGTGGAGGGAGTTCCAAAGAGCCCAATATTGCTTCGTCGTAGGACTGTAAGTCGAGATGTCTTTCCAACTGGGCTTCGTGCTAGAAGATTCTAATAACTCCAAGATTGGTTTGATGTCAAAGTCTGCCATTTGATCTTCTCGAATCTTCTCATCACTCCAGGGATCTGGTGGCGTTGATAGTGAAGTCTTCGTCTGGCGTATGAATTGTTCGGGATTATACTTGTTCTCCGCTCTGGAACAATAGCGACAACTTTCGGGACACGGTCTTCTTGATAAGGCATCAGCATTTCCATGCGATGAGCCTTTACGATGCCTGATGTCAAAGTCGTATTCCTGGAGTCGTTGTATCCATCTGGCTACTTGGCCCTCTGGGTTCTTAAAATTCATCAGCCATGTTAGGAATGCATGATCAGTACGAAGGAGAAATTTCCTGCCATAGAGATAGTGATGGAAGTGTTCTATGGCTTTCACTATAGCTAATAACTCCTTACGAGTATCGCAATAATTCCGCTCTGGTTTTGATAGACATTTGCTCCAGTATGCTACGACTCGTTCTTGGCCATCTATCTCTTGGGAAAGTACAGCGCCGACACTTTCATGGCTGGCATCCGTGTCCACAATGAACTGTTTCTCGGGCTGCGGATAGGTAAGGACTGGAGAGGATGTGAGAGCTTCTTTCAGCCGCTGGAAGGAATTCTCGCTTTCTTGTGTCCATAGAAACTTCTGCTTGCTTTCAGTGAGCCTATGCAATGGTCTTGCGATGTTGGAGCACCCCTGGACAAACTTTCTGTAATAAGTGCATAGTCCCAGAAAGCTTCGCAACTGATGGACATTTTCCGGACGCTTCCAGTTCTTTACTGCGGACACTTTTTCAGGATCTGTTCGAACACCTTCAGCTGAAATGATGTGTCCTAGATAATTTACTTCCCGTTGGAAGAACTTGCATTTCAAAGGGTTCAGCTTTAAATTCGCCGTTCTTAGCTTCGTTAACACTTTTCGAATATTTTCTAGATGTTCTTCAAACGTGCGGCCACCAATGATGACGTCGTCTAGGTAGATGAGACAAGCTTCAAAAGTCAGACCTTTTAACACTGTCTCCATGAGGCGCTCGAACGTTGCTGGAGCATTGCAGAGCCCGAACGGCATAACTTTGAATTGCCAAAGTCCTTGTCCAGTAGTAAATGCGGTCTTCTCTTTGTCATCAGGATGGATCTCTACTTGCCAATATCCACTCTTCAAATCCAGTGTTGAAAACCATTTATGTCCTGAAAGAGTATCTAGCGTGTCGTCTATTCTTGGTAGAGGATAGCTGTCCTTCTTCGTGATATCGTTAAGTTTACGATAATCCACACAAAATCTTGTGGAGCCATCTTTCTTTCGGACCAACACGATGGGAGAGGCCCACGGACTTGATGACGGTTCGATGATGTCACTATCCTGCATCTCTCGTAAGAGCTTAGAAACCTCTTCTTGTTTTGCGAACGGCAAGCGTCTTGGATGCTGTTTAATCGGTGGATGGTCGGCAGTATCAATTCTATGACGTGTCAGAGAAGTGCGACCTATATCATTCTCGTTTTGTGAAAACACATCCTTAAATTCCTGGAACAGTCTTTCTGCGGCATGTCTCTGCTCAGGAGATAAATTCTCATTTCGTCCAATTACAGGTGTTAAACTTGTAGGCGGCTCCGATAACGTCAAGCTCGGGTCTTTGCAAACACAGGTAACTGGAGCACAGGTTGCAAGCACTTCACCTTTCTGGATAATTCTAGACTTTTCACTTACGTTCGCAATCCTCACAGGTATCACATCTCTCGACAGATCTACCAGCGCTGATGCTATTAGCACTCCCTTTGGGCTCTTCTCAGGATATCCAGTCAAGCCATACTGGAAAATTCTTTCGTTTCCAGTTAATCCAGGTATCATCATTTCAGACCGAGGAGGGATGATAACATCTGCCTTGGCTGTGATGCGTTGAATAGACCCGGACTCATTTCCCAGTTTGAAAATAGTGACATCTTCTTGAGCAGAGCGTAACTCATTATTCTTAAAATCCAGTGTAAATCCATGCTCTTTTAAAAAGTCCAGTCCGAGTATGAAAGGGTCTGAAATATCGGCCACATAGACTGTATGGTGGTAAGCGGCGTTCCCAAACTTTATTTTCAGTGTCATTCTTCCATGTATATCGATCTTATCTCCGGTCACAGTTTGAAGAATAACACGCGGCGGTGTCCAGAAGAGTTTTTCTTTCAGCCGCTGAGCTAGATCTTTCCGAATGATGGTCACATTGGCTCCTGTATCGATGATCATATTACAGGGCAAATCATTCACACTTCCGACTAGAAAAACTCCGTTCTCGCCGCAACTTCTTGCAGAAATTTCACATACTTGAAAATGGGGCTTCTCAAAATCTGGTAACCTCCGCCCCGCAAGATGGCCATTAATCAGTTTTCCTGCTCCTCCGTTAGCGGGTGAGATATTACCTTCGGTGCTGGGTCATCTTGGGCAGTCGATTTGGATATGGCCTTCTCCACCGCATTTCCAGCACTTGATCTTCCTGTAAGGTTTGTTGGCCATAAAGGAGTTCATCTGTCTCATTATGTCCTTCATCTGCTGCTGTAAGCGCTCCACAGCTCTATCCGACGTCTCAGGCAGGTTGGCTGTTCGCACAAAGTGTTGATCTTTCCCAGTAGCTTGCTGGGCTGCCTCGAATTTCAGGGCGTAAACTAAAGCCCCTTTTAGATCATTGAGATCTGCAATCCGGAGTGCTGTCTGGATCTCAGGGTCACGCACACCATCAATAAAATATTGGAGAGCTAAACTTTCTCTAATTTCAGTCGGACAGCCAGGATAAGCAAGATGGGAAAGTCTCTCGACATCCGTAGCAAGCTCTTGCAGGGATTCAGTGGATTTCTGCTGTCGAGATCTGCTATATTCCTTCATGCACTTCTCGCCAAAGCGCAATTCTAAGGCACTGACGAGCGTTTCAAAATCCAGCGGTTCATTTGCAGGCAAAGTCTGTAGGACGTCAGCAGCATCAGCTCGTAGAGAAGCAGCTAACTGGCAAGCCTTTGTCTGGGAATCCCATCCATTGGCGTCCGCTACGATCCCAAATTGTGTCTTAAAAACTGGCCATAAGGATTTTCCGTCATAGGTCGAGAGCTTAATAAAGGCCCGAGGAAGCATATCTGAATACTTGAAATCTTCGGAAAAGTTTACGGCAGTTATCTTCTGTTTCTTGACTTTTTCCAAATCTTTTTTTACATTCTCTATGCTTTCTTCAACGGTCTTGGCGATCTTTTGAACTTTTTCTTCTACTCTTTCTTCTACGGTATTGGCTGTCTTTTGAACTTTTTCTTCTATTTTTTCTTCTACTTTTTCTTCTATTTCTTTAAATCTTTCTTCAAATTTGTTTTCCACTCCGTCAATTCTTTCATTTAAAGATGTTATTCTATCCTCTATTAAGTCTTTCAACTCACCAAGGTTGGTTGACATATCCTTCTTCATTTCATCTTTTAAGTCGCCAACGTTGGCAGTCATTTTCTCATCCATCGCTGACATATCTTTCTTCATTTCAGCCTGGTTCGCAGTCATTTTCTCATCCATCGCTGACATATCTTTCTTCATTTCAGCCTGGTTCGCAGTCATTTTCTCATCCATCGCCGACATATCTTTCTTCATTTCTTCTTTCAACTCGCCAAGGTTAGCAGTCATTTTCTCATCCATCGCTGACGTATCCTTCTTCATTTCTTCTTTCATCTCGCCAAGGTTGGTTGACATCTCAGCCTGATTCGCAGCTAATTTCTCCAATAATTGTTTCAGTTGCTCTGGTGATCGGCATTCAATCCCACTTCTGACACCAAATGTTGTGAGCTCGGGGTTCAAAAGGACTGATGCCAATATATAAGAACAATCAAAAGGCTTTATTCACTATAAACAGTGCAATACGAACAGCAATATCTACTGAAAATTACAAGATATTCAGTAATCTTCAAATCCAATAAAAGCACAGCAAAATTTCACACAGAAACAATGCGTTCAATACGACGTATCAACGACAAAATCGATCCGAGAAACACAGTTCTCAATGCAAAGCCTCTCGTATGAATTCAATCGCAGTTGACAGACAACTAACTGAACTGAACTGGTGGAGGTCTCTTATATAGACTTCAGAGATCTTTCCAGATTATTCCAGGGCTTTCTAATGCTAGAAATTACCAGAAGGTCCTTCAACTCTCGATAGAGTACTCCAAACGTGAAAGGATCCCAATGTAAATGTATAAGGGGGGGGGTAGCACAAAAAGTCGCCAAATCCGTCGCCAACTTGGCGACAAAAATAAGTCGCCAAAACCATCGCCAACTTGGCGATAAACCCATTCCTTGGCGTTTTTTCCATAGACTTCCATTATAAAGATGAGGGTGTAAGGTTGTTTTCCTTGCAAACCATCTGAGGCCTTTAGCATTGAGTTACATGATGCTCAATAGGAAATACATTAATAATACTGCAATTTTCACAATAATAAAATAAAATAAATTTAAACAAATGGAATATTTAGATATATACAAAATTCATAACAATATATATATATATATATATATGTTAGAGATTGTGGCGGTGTCTCAAGAGGATTATACTACGTTGATATTTATGAGCTATTGAAATTGAAAGTTTCAGTGATGAAAAACAGGGCTAAGGCACTACATAAAAAAGTTAAGTTGAAGCAGAAAAGTCAACGTTTCCCATATCTTGTTACAGTGCCAAAGTTTCACAAAAAAAAACCAGTGAAATTTAGAATTGTAACTTGTGGGTATGGTTCATACCTAGAGTCTGCTAATAGGAAATTGTTGGGAGTTTTGAGTAGTGTGTTTGATAGAGTGTTGAGTACGGAGTCCACATTTATGATAAAGAACAGTTAAATTTTATTAGATAAATTGAAAAAACATCAAAACATAAAGAGTTTGTTTGTATATGATTTTGCAGACCTATACAGTACCATTAACTTACTGGATTTAAAGGACAATGTTATAGATTTTTATAACAAAAACAGCAATATAGATAAAGATTGGTTTATTAACTTGTTTCAGTTGGTAGTGCATGAGAATTACTGGTATGAGGGGAGTAGAGTATTTAAACCGATTCGTGGAATCCCAATCGGGGGGGGGGGGGGGTTGCAGTTCAATTTTAGCTGACATGTACTTACATATATGTGAGAATAACAATATTTTAAATAGAGAAATATTGAGTTATAGGTATATTGATGATGTTTTAATAGTTGAATTAAATAAGGAAAAATGTAAACCTAGATTTTAAATATTATCCAAATACTTTAAAACTAGAACTCTCCTCCCAGAATATTAAAAACATCATTATCTGGATGTGAATTTAGAGTTTGAGAATGACAATTTGATAACAAGTGTTTATGACAAGAGAAATAATTTCGATTTTAAAACTTTAAAGATCCTAAATTGTGAATCGAACGTGCATATTTCAGCATTTAGAAATGTGTTTACAAACGGTTTAGTTCGTATTGAGAGATTATGTTCAAGATTTGGCGATGCAGTTGGCGAATTCATGGAGTGGATTAACATGGATTTGATGCAGATTTACCTTGTGAACTTTGTACGGAGAAATATGATTAATTTTATAGGTAGAAGTAAATATGGAAGTGAACTGAATTCATTTTGAATGCTAAGTGTGTTCAAGGAGTTCAGATAGGGTTGGTTACTGCTCTGTGTAGCTTAGTGTTTTGGTTGATAGTTTGAATTAATTTGGTCTCGGCAGGAGAAGGGGGACGTTGTTTGCGTGGAAACCAGTTTTAACCCTGCAGTGCATGTCGTTAGCCATGCCCTCCTGTCTTCAGGTTTAATTTTCCTGCTATTGGTGTTTCGTTAGTATTTTGTGATTGGTTATAATTGTATTATAGTTTTAATTGGTTATATTTTAGTGTTCAGTTGATATAATGTTATTTGTTTTTGGCTATATAGTGTGGTTAGTGTAAATTTATAATTGTATTTTAGTATATATATATATATATATATATATATATATATATATTGCAAGAAGAATGTCCTACAGAATTTTAGAAGTAGGAATCTGGATAAATAAAGATGATGACAAAATCTATTTATGACAAAATAAAACATGATATAAGGAAAGAGCTTATCAGTAGTGATATTAGACATAATATCAATTTGAATACTTCGAAAAATCTAAATATTTGTAAAGAAATAGAAAAATCAATATTTAATTGTGATAGTAATCGAAGGGAAAATGACATTAAGGGAATTATATTTAATATAAAAAAGAAATTGATACCGGAGACTTTAACAACTTTACAATCTAGCACAAGAAATGTTAATAACGATTTTGCTTGGATTTATTGCGGTATAGAATCAAGAAACAGGATCTACAGAGATATTGTAATTTAAAGAACTGTCAGAAAAGTACGGAAGGAAAGATCTATTTTATATTGGATTATGTGGGGAATTGCTATAAAGGAGTTAATTTTGGTAAATATTTAAACAAGTACAATGATCTACTACCAGTGAGTAAAGTAAAAATAATCAAGCCATTTAAATATATGATAAGTCTTTAGGCCGTGTTATGTTTAATTATAATGGATATGCAAAAGACCTAAAGAGGGGTATTGATGAAAGTACATGCAGTTGCAATGATGGAGAATTTATTGAAGTGAAAACTTCTTTAGGCGCTTTGGGCATTTTTTGAGATGGGAAAAAAACCATTGAACTCGCGACACTGTTTCTGTAACCGACACTGTTACCGACACCTCTGTATATTTGAAGGTAAAATTTCTTTAGGCGCGTTGGACATTTTTTTAGATGGGAAAAAACCATTGAACTCCCGACACTGTTACTGTAACCAACACCTCTGTATATAAGTATGTACATGTATTGTGTATAGTTCGGTATGAGGTAGGGCGGGGCGGGCGCGTCGCATGCTTGCCTGTGGGCTATTGTTTTTTTTATGAAAATTATTTATATATTATATTTAATATATATTTATCTATTATTTTTATGTAAATTAAACAGTGGTATTTTATTATATATATATATATATATATATATATATATAAAATATATATATATATATATTATATTGAAATTCATGTTTTCACTTCTGTCGGCACTCCCGGAGTGCTTGTTTTCTTTTTTTTTTCTTTTCTTTTTTTTTTTTTTTTTAAATATTACTTACCCATCATACGATAATAGGGTCGTAATCGTCGTCGTAGTCTTGTAATCGTTTTGAAAATCGAAAAAAAAAAAAAATTGACGGATTTACACGTTTCAGAGATTAGAGATTCCGAAAAACAAATTTTTAGAAAAAAAAAATTGCCGTCCGTCTGTCTGTCTGTAAGCGCCCTATCTCCAGAACAAATCGAGATAGAGACTTGAAATTTGGTGTGTACTTAGTATGTAATAATGGGAAGAAGCTTATTGAATTTCAGTAACCTCGATTATCCGGAACTAATTTTTTGGACTCTCGAAATATTCGTTCTGATAAAAGGTATATAAAAACTTTCGAAATTGTTTATTTTAAAGAAAGAATATAAAAGACGATAAAAAACATAAATTTTGCATAAAGAATGAAGTCGATCGGATAATTAGTTGCCGAGATATTTGTAATCACATTTTCCACACTCTTCGGTTTTTCCTGACCGTGTATTTCATTCAAATTTCAATTCAAAGATATATTTTAATTGGAAATGAGACGCTTAATCTGACGCAGTAAACCTTTAATTAATATGATTATTAATTTTGGAGTATTTAAAGTTTATGGCGTCATCAAGCCACGATTTTATTCGAATTGCAATGCATTTTATAAATAGTTTACACATGTTTAATTTTCATATTTTATATTATGCATATCCATGATGGGTAAGTATTACGGTAGCCCCCAACAACTAGTTTTTTTTTTTTTTTTTTTTTTTTTTTTTTTTAATTCAGAGTAATTTAAAATTATTATAACTCGAAATATTATTTGTCGAATTGAATTTTTTTCTTTTAATTAAACAGAAATATATAAGTTTTAATTTTGATTCAGCATTTTAAAAAATATTAATTAAAAAAATTAAAAAAAATATTTAAAATAGCAATTATAAAAAAAGACGCAACTTATTTTAAACAAATATATTTTCAAAAGTGAATATCTTTTTCAAATTTGTCGAATTAAAATTTAAGTAAAATATTAGAAAATGATATGTTCCAAGTTTGAACCATCTATCTTCAATGGTTATTGACTTATATCAATTTAAAGATGAGAAATGCAGAAAAAAACCTATGATGCAAAAAAATGCATTTAAAGTTTTAAATAAAGATTGGCTCCTAATAGAACGTTTAAATGCTTTTTAAAAGTTTTCAGGTGAATAAGTAACTCCTTCCTGTAGCTTCAATTTCTGATTTAGTTAATTTTTTGCCATTCTCATCGTCTTTTTTTACTGTTTAACGTTTAGCTAACGGGAAAATAAATCCTTATATAGCCTTTCACTACGGGAGAAATCTGTACATTTCATTCCCCTTCGTTAACGATTATTCACGGCAGGTGTGTGCGCGTATAGCTTCATTCGTTAGACACATGTGTTAATCATTAGAGGTCAGTATTTAAAAAATATATTAATTTAAAAATATTTAAAATAGCAATTTCAAAAAGACGCAACTTATTTTAAACAAATATATTTTCAAAAGAGAATATTTTTTTTCAAATTTTCCGAATTAAAATTTAAGTAAAATGTTAGAAAATGATATGTTCCAAGTTCGTACCATTTATCTTGAACGGTTATTAACTTATATCAATTTAAAGATGAGAAATGCAGAAAAAAACCTATGATGCAAGAAGAAAACCTATGATGCAGAAAAATGCATTTAAAGTTTTAAATAAAGATTGGCTTCTAATAGAACGTTTAAATGCTTTTTAAAAGTTTTCAGGTGAATAAGTAACTCCTTCCTGTAGCTTCAATTTCTGATTTAGTTAATTTTTTGCCATTCTCATCGTCTTTTTTTACTGTTTAACGTTTAGCTTACGGGAAAATAAATCCTTATATAGCCTTTCACTACGGGAGAAATCTGTACATTTCATTCCCCTTCGTTAACGATTATTCACGGCAGGTGTGTGCGCGTATAGCTTCATTCGTTAGACACATGTGTTAATCATTAGAGGTCAGTATTTAAAAAATATATTAATTTAAAAATATTTAAAATAGCAATTTCAAAAAGACGCAACTTATTTTAAACAAATATATTTTCAAAAGAGAATATTTTTTTTCAAATTTTCCGAATTAAAATTTAAGTAAAATGTTAGAAAATGATATGTTCCAAGTTCGTACCATTTATCTTGAACGGTTATTAACTTATATCAATTTAAAGATGAGAAATGCAGAAAAAAACCTATGATGCAAAAAAATGCATTTAAAGTTTTAAATAAAGATTGGCTCCTAATAGAACGTTTAAATGCTTTTTAAAAGTTTTCAGGTGAATAAGTAACTCCTTCCTGTAGCTTCAATTTCTGATTTAGTTAATTTTTTGCCATTCTCATCGTCTTTTTTTACTGTTTAACGTTTAGCTTACGGGAAAATAAATCCTTATATAGCCTTTCACTACGGGAGAAATCTGTACATTTCATTCCCCTTCGTTAATGATTATTCACGGCAGGTGTGTGCGCGTATAGCTTCATTCGTTAGACACATGTGTTAATCATTAGAGGTCAGTATTTAAAAAATATATTAATTTAAAAATATTTAAAATAGCAATTTCAAAAAGACGCAACTTATTTTAAACAAATATATTTTCAAAAGAGAATTTTTTTTTTCAAATTTTCCGAATTAAAATTTAAGTAAAATGTTAGAAAATGATATGTTCCAAGTTCGTACCATTTATCTTGAACGGTTATTAACTTATATCAATTTAAAGATGAGAAATGCTGAAAAAAACCTATGATGCAGAAAAATGCATTTAAAGTTTTAAATAAAGATTGGCTTCTAATAGAACGTTTAAATGCTTTTTAAAAGTTTTCAGGTGAATAAGTAACTCCTTCCTGTAGCTTCAATTTCTGATTTAATTAATTTTTTGCCTTCTTTCTTTACTGTTTAAATGTGTCAGTTGATTTAGACAAGACTTTTCTAACATGTCGATTTCGAGTTTTTTCATAGTTTTGACAACTTCATATTTTCCCCCTTAAAAGTGCAACTACACGAGACGTAAAAGTTGCCTCTAATTACGGGTGACTCACTGTTAAAAACCATTTTCATGTGCGATGCACTTAATTTTATTGAATTCATTATCTATACAGGTGTCTGTGCATATTTTAGATTTCTGCACAGGCCGAAATTTGTACAAAAAAAAATCTAATTTTTCTTAAGATACAATTAAGATTATTTTAAAGAATACTACATACATATTTATAAGAACATTTTACTGTATATTTTAGATTATTATGTGTTCGCATGACAAAAAAAAAAAAAAAAAAAAAAAAAAAAAATTGCTGCCAAACCTCTCTCCGTAATATGTAGATTAAGATGGTAATATGTAGATGGTTTTTAGTCTAATTTATTCAATTGAGTTTCTTAAAAGAGTTTCTGCTTCGAACGTATTAAACCTGGGTCAAATAAACACATTTTATAACGGAAGATTAGTGGGAGCTTGGCATCAATTAAAAAAATATGCAATCGCAACGTTAATGATTATGTATATGTCGGATTCCACTCCTCCGTCCACACAACTTCGAAATAAATCCGGTCTTTTGATATGCTGCCACCACCGATATGAAAACGTGATATCGGGCACGATACTTGATGTATATTCAAGAAAAACCTAACTCTTTCAATTAAAGTTAAAGTAACAATTTATTAACACTATTTACATTTAAACTCGGATGTAAATTATCCGGTTTAACATTAAATCAAAACAATTACAGACAACGCTCTACGTGTACCGCTAGACTACGTTCATTTATTCAGAACCGAGATTTCTATTAATCTCACACACTCCAATCCTGCGTTCGAACTCACTCCCGGTCTCAGAGCTCCTACTCTGAACGACCTTACACCTTCGCTTCCTACGTTAGAACTAACTTTCTCTCTCTCGTAAACTGCAGAACACCCTCCTTTCTACGGGGTTTCTCCTCTGTTTCCAAGGGTCCTTGACAACCCTTCCTCCCTCTTGACGGATCTGTCTTCCTAAATAAAAGGGTGCACTCTCTCTCTTATCTATCAAAGACCGCATTGCAATGGAAATACCTTTCATTATGTCCAAGTCGCCACCCTTCGGATTAAGATTTTTCTTAAACCAGACTCTAACGGTACACAATAGATACAGATACAATACATACAATATGCTAATCCCTTAAGAATAGCTTTCAACTCTTGCACCTGTGAGAGAAACCTGACACCCCCCACCTTAGCGGAAAATATGCCTTTTAGGGGCTAATTTTCCTCAAACTATGTAATGTCTGAGAAGAGTTCAACAGTTCCTTGATAGGTTTCTTCATTACTACAATTACATAAATATTTCAAGGTGTCTGAAAATTTAACTACTGACATCTCTAATGAACCATATACTAATGTGATAACTACAAAAAAAAACACAATATGCTAATACACTGTTATAAACACATGATGCAAATACAATTATAAATACACAAAAAAATAAAATAAAGTTACACTAGTATTATGTCATTTCAATGTCAGTCCTTAGGCTGATATTACTGGAGGCGGTACAACTTTTTCCTTCCAGTCCTTCCTCGTTAACTTAATTGGTACCTCCCTTTCCGCAATGCACCCGCTTGAATGGCTAACTTCTGCCTCTGAGGTCTTAATTAAATTTTCCTCTAACCAATCAGGCACTTGCCTGTCCAAGTCCTCTTTGTATGTAATAAAGACATTGTACAATTTCTGCCTTATCTTACCCCTTTCCGGTTTACGACCAATCCGATTTTTCTCCATTTCTACCAGTTCGATAGGACCCATAAATAATTCCTTATTTTTCCTTAAGATTGATTTTATGTCCCCAACTTGAATATTTGTTAACCCTTTTATCTCAAATCCCTTCCTGTCTTTATTTTCCGGTTGTTCTCGGTCTAACAACAGATCTTTCCTACAGTCTTCAAACTCCCCGTCACTATCCAAGACAATATTGACTACTTTATTTTTAGCCATAAATGCTCTCATTTCATCTTGATACATCAGTTTCTTACTCCCGTCCCCTAACTCAACTATAACTGCAGGTCGACATATTTCCTCTTTCTCCTTATTACTCACATTCATTTCCCTCGTTAAACGACATTCTACACATGATTCGCAAAACGTTTTAGCTTCCTCTACCATATTTTCCCAATAAAATGAATGCTTGATTCTTTCTAACATTTTCTTAACCGCGTGATGTTCTCCATATAAGGAGGTATGCGCTAGTTTTAGAATTTCCTTCCTTTTAATTTTAGGTAATACTAATTGAGCTACAGTTTCATCTACTAATTTCTCTTTATGATACAATAACCCATTTACAACATAGTAAGACCCTTTCTCATTTTCAGCCAATTCCCAAGCTTTCTCTAAATCTTTACAACTCATTTGGGATTCCTGAAATACATTTAAACTACTTTCCGTAACTTGATTAACCTTACTTTTCTCTACCTCTGCTTTTTCCTTCTCCTGACTTTGTAAATTTTCCGATCTCGCGTCTACGACATAACGGTTATTATTACCATTTCTAATCCTTTCCCCTTCTTTCACTTTATTCCTACTATCTTCCTTACATTCCCTTTCTACCGATTCTCTTAATGATTTCTCGTTGTTTAACCCTGACAATTCATTAGCCACGTCAGGATGTAAAATTACCTGTTCCTTACTATTATCAATTATCGCGCAAAGTACATCCTGATGAATTACATTAGTTTCTCCGCGTTTTGGAATAGCTAAAGGTAACTGAATTAATGGCGATTTCACTGCCTTACCAAATATCCCTTGTAAATATATGCTACCAGCCCCTCTTAATTTTTCTGCTGGTACTAAATCTTTATGAACGACGCTAATTTGGCAACCAGAATCCACCAATCCTTTTGTTATCTTCCCATTTACACTAACTTCCACTTTCTCGAGATTATTTAACTTCTCTCCAATAACTTTAGTTCTCCAATTCCCTTTTGCTCCGATTCTTGCCATACTCGCTCCCCTTGGTAATTCTTTAATTCCTCGCACTGAGACATTATTGATACTAGCCCTTGGTTCTTGTCCCTTATTAATCTGATTACTTCCCTCATTATTTCCTTTTGTACAAAATCGCTGAACATGTCCTCGTTGAGAACACTTGAAACAGATAGGCGTCGTATCATTAGGTTTCTTATATTCCGGTTTTCTACCCAAAAATGGACTAACTTCATTATTCCCATTTTGTCTCCAATTACTACTAACTCCCTCATCTTTTGCCCTTCTAGAATCTTCATTATTAACATACCTTTCTTTACCTTTATAGCCCTTATAAGTTACCGCATAAGATTTATGTTTAGCATCAAAGAAATTATCACATTCCTTAGCAATTTTCGAAACTTCTAACCAATTACTGTGCTGAGTTAATCCAATATGCGTCGCGGTTTCCTCATCTAGAGTAGTTAACAACTTATCCGTGACAATTAACTGATTAACCTTCTCATACGTATCTGCACCTCTAATCTTACAGTAATTTTCCCACGTTGCTATTAAACGTGACACAAATAATACATGAGTTTCATTTTGATTCCTTCTAGCCTTCTTGAAATTTTCCAAACACGCCTTCGGTGTCGGCTCGTGTTCCCTTAGAACTAATTCCTTTAACTTCTCATAACTCTCAATTTGTTCTCTAGTCGTGTATATTAGCAAATTATCGGCCTTATCCCCTAGCATATTTAGTAAAATTTCGGCCTGCTGGGTTTCCGGTACATTTTTTGTTTGGAATGCTCGTTCTAAACTGCTAAAAAACAGATTCCATCCCTCAGTCCCTTCTGGAACTTTGATAGACAAAGTTTTAACACTTTTAATCAATTTCTCTAGGCTACTCTCATGATTAGATTCTCTAGTCCCATTAGAATTATTTGCCGAACTCTGAATTTTTATCCTTTCCAACTCTAACTCATGTTCCAATCTCAATTTTTCCGCCCTTTCTTCTCTATCTAACTTCTCACGGTCTAACTCCCTTTCTAACTTTTCTCGTTGTAACTTTTCCTCCTTTTCTAACTTTTCTCGTTCTAACCTCTCCTCCCTTTCTAACTTTTCTCGTTGTAACTTTTCCTCCTTTTCTAACTTTTCTAACCGCTCCGTAACAATAGTGTTAGATAATTCCATAACAGCTCCCTCTTCATATTCGTCGCTCTCCACTATCTTTTTCTTAAGCTTAAACCTGGTATCATCTTCCGAGACCTCAATTCCTAACTCTCCACATATCGCCTGAAGATCCACCCTTTTTAATTTTAGTAAGAAAGCCATACCTTCTACCGATAATTATTACCACCCTACAATAATACTTAATCACAATATCAAATTAATACTTCCTCAAATCCTACCCTCATAAGTTACCTCCACATATTATACTATTTAACATATTTCCAGTAAGTAATAATACAATAATAAATTTCCTTAAACAGTGATACCCCACAATTTGCTTCCAATAACAAAGTAACAATAATCTCAATTTGACTGTTATGCAATACAGATTTTAAATTTATACCATTAAATAATAAAATACAATTTACACAATAATACTGATACGTTGCAATTTGAATAAAACACTGATGCCAATCACTACATAAAAATATCCACCTAACACAAATTTGCATGAAATACACATAAATTCCTAAATTTAATCTCAATAAAATATTTCAATTTCAAAATTAGTTCTCACATTAAAAAGTAAATCACAGCACTTTTTTTTCTCTGGGCCTTCAGTTCTTCCTTGAAGGTTATTTCAATTTAATTTAAATTCTACACAAATTTCCTTTCCTCATTTACTATCAATATTTCAAACTTAAAGCAAACAATATCACTTAATTCAAATATTACTTTAATAATAATTTAAATTTAAGAAATTTCAATTATTTCTTCCAACTATTAACACAATGCATTAATTTTAATCATTAATCTTATCCGTTTAAAACAATTAGAAAATCACTTCTAGTAATTAATATAAGATCCTTTTCTTAAAACAATAGTGTAAAATGGTTGTTAATATCTCATTTGATTTAGACCAATTATTATATTGCACATAAATTATTATAAATTAACCACAACATTAACCCAAATTACCATCAATTATACACAATAAAATAAAAAAAATAGGTTCGAGAATGTCAGTAGAGTAAAATGATCAAAACACCTTACCTCGTACTTCATTCGCTGGGGCAATTCTCTGCTCACTTTTCCACAGGGTAAATCTTGCACTCTCGGGCAACAATCACTGTAATTTGAAACACTGTGTCCACAAACACTACACACAAACACTGGAACTAACACTACACACCGCAGCAACACTTCCACTGGACGATCCGGCAAGGCACTCTGTAACAAGGCTAGCTGGCACTGGTCTACGATGATAGGGCACACACACTTCCGCTGGGCGATCCGGCACAAACTCTCTGTAACACAGCTATCTGGCACTAGTCTACGACGATAGGGCAAGAACACTTCCGCTAGACGATCCGGCACAAACTCTCAGTAACACGGCTAACTGGCACTGGTCTTCGGTGATTCAATCCCGTCGCTGCCAACATTGTCGGATTCCACTCCTCCGTCCACACAACTTCGAAATAAATCCGGTCTTTTGATATGCTGCCACCACCGATATGAAAACGTGATATCGGGCAGGATACTTGATGTATATTCAAGAAAAACCTAACTCTTTCAATTAAAGTTAAAGTAACAATTTATTAACACTATTTACATTTAAACTCGGATGTAAATTATCCGGTTTAACATTAAATCAAAACAATTACAGACAACGCTCTACGTGTACCGCTAGACTACGTTCATTTATTCAGAACCGAGATTTCTATTAATCTCACACACTCCAATCCTGCGTTCGAACTCACTCCCGGTCTCAGAGCTCCTACTCTGAACGACCTTACACCTTCGCTTCCTACGTTAGAACTAACTTTCTCTCTCTTGTAAACTGCAGAACACCCTCCTTTCTACGGGGTTTCTCCTCTGTTTCCAAGGGTCCTTGACAACCCTTCCTCCCTCTTGACGGATCTGTCTTCCTAAATAAAAGGGTGCACTCTCACTCTTATCTATCAAAGACCGCATTGCAATGGAAATACCTTTCATTATGTCCAAGTCGCCACCCTTCGGATTAAGATTTTTCTTAAACCAGACTCTAACGGTACACAATAGATACAGATACAATACATACAATATGCTAATCCCTTAAGAATAGCTTTCAACTCTTGCACCTGTGAGAGAAACCTGACAGTATACTCTTAGACTGTTACATTCGAATAAAGTTTTATTTTTTAAAAACAATGTCGTTTGGAACAAATGAAAAATAGGTTTAAAAACATCATAGCTTTTGAAGCTGTATAACAAAAAGTAGATTTTTGAAAATATTTCTGTGTAATTTATTAAAATATATCTTTCCAATGGTTCCGTTAAAAGAAGTTTCATTATCGCTATTACTATTTTTACAGAACTTATTGCCTGCCCGACAAGTTATAAGAATAATAAAGATACGGGCCTTGCCGGTTATGGGCCTGGCGCCAAGCTCGAACTCATGAAGACCTCTAGCATATTTCTCAAGTAAGTTTAACGCAAAAATCTATACGCTGTTATTTTATATCTAAAAGTTAAGACATTGTCTTAGATCGACTTTTAATAATGTGCAAATTTATAGTCGGTCCTTAACTTGCATTTCAAATTAACTGATATCGCGTCGCTCAGCAGTATTCTTAAGTGGTGTTAGTCACGAATTTTGGATTTTAATATCTCTGTGAATTTTGCAGATATCAAGATGGATTTTTTTTGTTTAATTCTGGATAAGGAAAATTTTATCCTACGGGGACCGTATAAAAATTTCATTTCTGTATTTTCTCAAATAGACCCCCCCCCCCCTCCAATGAAGTTGCAACTCATCTCATCAAATTTTGCACCTTTTTTTAGGAAACTTTGCAACTGGAAGTATGTGGCTAGGGGCAATATTTAAGGAGATAGCCTATTGTTCCGATATTTATGAATCACACTGTATTTTAAACATACTGGCATAACAATCTATACAGAACAATTAAGAAGAGGGCTCGGACACAAAACACAAACGTAATAATAAAAAAAAATAAAAATAAAAATTGTTTTCCATGAGGGGATTCAGGGTGCTGAGCCCCACGTTGAAAAATTCTTAGTTCTTGTTTCTGTTAGTGTTTAATTATTTTATGTCACTTATGAAGGATTAATTTTACTTTTTTTTTCCTCTCAAATCATCAGAGGAAAAGGAAATTAGTTACATTTCAAAATCCAAGAAGGTGCAAGCAACTTATCCTGACTACAGGTATAAGGTGACTAGAAAGGTTTGAATTGACGGAAATAATTAAATTTGGTCTAATAGGAAAATTCTTAAAATTACGGTCGTTAGTAACAGGTTACGAGCAGTAAACATTTCGTAACCTGTCAAATATTTGATAGTATGGACTCTGAGCCCGGGCCCACTGAACGGCCAGTAAAGAAATTCTAGCAAATTCGAACTATTCAATTTTATTATTTCTTCGTTATTTTAATTTAAAATTTTTACATAAAAAAGTACGAGCATATTGCTGTTGTTATTTTATATAAAAAACCAGGACAAAGGAGAACCGCGCCCCTGTAATTTGTACCGGCTCTCCCCCCCCCCCTCTGTACAGGCCTGTTAATAACTACTCTAATTTTCAAAATATTAAAATTCTGAGGCTCAGGTGGGATGGATTTTGCTAGCCATCGCAGACAGACAGACAAACACACACACAGCGAAACTTTCTTTTATTAGTATAGCTATATAGCGTTATATCCGCCTATTTCCCGTACTTACTCAAATTCATGCAGCTTGTATTGTTATTAAATACTTGAAAAAGTATGTTTTTTTCTAACTAGCTGACCTGCCTGTCGTTACCCGGGCCCGTGATAAAATTAAACAAACCTATAGTTTGCATGATTTTATACTTTTAACCGGATTTAGTATGAAATTATTTATTTAAAAGTGCTGCGCACGCAAAGAAAATCCTTTAGCTCCACTTTCAGCCGATAGGGGGTGCATTCTGATATAAACGAACCTCCGACACGTGTTCCCGCTGACTGCGGCACCGTGTAGTAGGCGTGCAACGCCCATGCTGCAAATTTTTTTAGTTCCACCTTCCGCCGCCAGGGCCGCACTCTGTTCCAAACGAAACTCCGACACGTGTCCCCGCTGCCTCCGGCACAGTATAGCAGGCGGATGTGCTGTGCACGCGATGCAAAATCCTTTATTACCACTTTCCACCGCCAGGGGGCACAATTTGTTCGATACGAACATCCGACATGGGTACCCGTTGTAAGTACCTGTACTTCGCAGCAGATGGCGCTTTTGTAGAACCGAAGTATGTAAACATGATAAGAAAAAGATAAAATAAGTATTTTCTGTCAGAACTTCTTATACAATGCGATTCATAAATATCGAAACAATAGGCTATCTCCTTAAATATTGCCCCTAGGCACATACTTCCAAATGCAAAGTTTCATAAACAAAGGTGCAAAATTTGATGAGATAAGTTGCAACTCCATGGGGTGTATATTTCAGAAAATACAAAAATTAATTTTTTATACGGCCCCCGTAGAACAAAATTTCCAGTTAGGAATTTTTTCCTTATCCATTCCTGAATTAAACAACAAAAAATCCATCTAGATATCTACAAAACTCAGAGAGATATGTCTAACTTAATAATTCGTGAGGTTTCAAGGGATTAGACACAAATTGAAATGCATGTAATTCAAGAAACAATGTTACTGTAAGGTGTCCGGGAAACATTTATTTATTTTTTATTTATTTATTGAGTTAAAATTTTGAATTTTTTTGCGATGGTTAACCATATAATATGTAAACCGAATCACATCATAAGACTTCCTACAAATTTTTAAAAAATATTTTTTTTTTTTTTCAAAAAAAATCAGAGTAATTTAGAAACGTTATAACTCGAAATATTATTTGTCGAATTGAATTTTTTTCTTTTAATTAAACAGAAATATATAAGTTTTAATTTTGATTCAGCATTTAAAAAAATATTAATTTAAAAAATTTAAAAATATTTAAAATAGCAATTATAAAAAAAGACGCAACTTATTTTAAACAAATATATTTTCAAAAGTGAATTTTTTTTTCAAATTTGTCGAATTAAAATTTAAGTAAAATGTTAGAAAATGATATGTTCCAAGTTTGAACCATTTATCTCGAATGGTTATTGACTTATATCAATTTAAAGATGAGAAATGCAGAAAAAAACCTATGATGCAAAAAAATGCATTTAAAGTTTTAAATAAAGATTGGCTCCTAATAGAATGTTTAAATGCTTTTTAAAAGTTTTCAGGTGAATAAGTAACTCCTTCCTGTAGCTTCAATTTCTGATTTAGTTAATTTTTTGCCATTCTCATCGTCTTTTTTTACTGTTTAAATGTGTCAGTTGATTTAAACAAGACTTTTTTAACGTGTTGATTTAGAGTTTTTTCATAGTTTTAGCCCTGACAACTTCATATTTTCCCCCTTAAAAGTACAATTACACAAGGTGTAAAAGTTGCCTCTAATTACGGGTGACTCACTGTTAAAAACCATTTTCATGGTCGATGCACTTAATTTTATTTAATTCATTATCTATACAGGTGTCTGTGCATATTTTAGATTTCTGCACAGGCCGAAATTTGTAGAAAAAAATTCTCATTTTTCTAAAGATACAATTAAGATTATTTTAAAGAATACTACATACATATTTATAAGAAAATTTTACAGTATATTTTAGATTATTATGTGTTTGCATGACAAAAAAAATAGCTGCCAAACCTCCCTCCGTAATATGTAGATTAATTTAAACCAGTTAACCCCTTTAAATCCAGAAAATTTATTTAATGAATCTTTTACTTATTTAATTTAAAGGTTTTAAGTTGAAGTTGATTAATTGAATTTCAAAATAGTTTCTGGCTTGAACGTATTAAACCCTGGTCAAATAAACACACTTATAACGGAAGATTAATGGGAGTTTGGCATCAATTAAAAGAATAAGCAATCGCAATGTTAATGATTATGTATACTCTTAGACTATTACATTCGAATGAAGATTTATTTTTAAAAAACAATGTCGTTTGGAATAAATGAAAAATAGGTTTAAAAACATCACAGCTTTTGAAGCTGTATAACAAAAAGTAGATTTTTGAAAATATTTCTGTGTAATTTATTAAAATATATTTCCAATGGTTCCGTTAAAAGAAGTTTCATTATCGCTATTACTATTTTTACAGAACTTATTGCCTGCCCGACATGTTGTATGAATAATAAAAACACAGGCCGGCACGGCCCGTGCCGGTTATGGGCTTGGTGCCAAGCTCGGGCTCATGAAGACTTCTAGCATATTTCTCAAGCAAGTTTAACACAAAAATCCATACGCCATTATTTTATATCTAAAAGTTAGGTCTTAGATCGACTTTTAATAATGTGTAAATTTATGGTCAATCTAACTTGCATTGTCAATAACTTGTATTTCAAATTAACTGATATCGCGTCGCTCAAAGGTATTCTTAAGTTGTGTAAGTCGCAAATTTTGGATTTTAATATCTCTGTGAATTTTGCAGATATCAAGATGGAATTTTTTTTGTTTAATTTTGGAATGGACAAGGAAAAATTTCCCAATTGGAAATTTTATCCAACGGGGACCGTATAAAGATTTAATTTCTGTATTTTCTCAAATAGATCCCCCCCCCCCACCACGGAGTTGCAATTCATCTCATCACATTTTGCACCTTTTTTTTTATGAATCTTTGCAATTGGAAGTATTTACCTAGGGGCAATATCTAAGGTGATAGCCTATTGCTTTAATATTTATGAATCACACTGTATAAGGCAATTTTTAAACATATTGGCATAAAAATCTATACAGAACAATTAAGAAGAGGGCTCGGACACTGGAATAGAAATGTAAAAAAAAAATAATAATAAAAAAAAATAAATAAAAATTGTTTTCCATGAGGGGGTTCATGGTGCTGAGACCCATGTTGAAAAATTCTTAGTTCTTGTTTAATTATTTTATGTCACTTATGAAGGATAAATTTTTTTTTTCCTCTCAAATCATCAGAGAAAAAGGAAATTTAATTAAATTTCAAAATCCAAGAAGGGGCAAGCTACTTATCCTGCGCCCCCTGCCAGTGAATATGATGTCATATTGACAAAATCGTATACTAAAATATTTAGAGACTCTAAAGATCATGACATCAGAGTTCCTAACAAACCATTGCTATGAATTTCCATGCTGTTGCTACACTTTTCCTGCAGGTAACTCCTTCGCACAATGGAAAACCCACTCAGAAATTGGTTGTTTATTTGAAACAATTCTACTGTGTGGCATCACACTTTTCGAATCTATATGATAATGCACCCTTTCTTTCAAATCTGACATAATTTTCACCATCAGAGCTATTCATCCCTGCCTGGATTAGAGCGTCATTTAAGAAATTGCTTTAAAATTCCTGACTCATTAAATATTTATTATAATTCATTGGAAATTATATAATTTTCAGAAATATTGTATTTTTTGCATACCAAGGATCTTTAAATAAACAGCAAGAGTTCAGTCTATTTAGCAGCAGGAATAAGTGTCAGCAAATATGATGTCATCACTGAAAAAGTTAATAGTAAAATATATTCATGTATGAAAATACATCTTTTGTTTTTTGAATGACATCATTTTCAAAATCGGAAACATTTCACTGTGCATATTATTTACTATGATAGATTATTTACCGTTATTCTATTTAGACGGATTACTTAATATTATTTCTCAATAAATAATCTGTGTTCTGTTCTTCTGTGATTAGTGTGTAATTAAACAGAATCATTTTAATATGTTTAAATTTTATGAAAACCAGGGAGATTTTTCTTTTAAATATGACGCAAGTTTCAGTGGTGAAATTACACTTCTGATTGGTGGAATGTAATAAAGCAAATTAATTTTATGTTACTACTGTTGTTGCCACACGGCAAGCTATAAATTCAGCCTTATTTTCGTGCTACTTAAAAGAAATATATATATATATATATAATTATATATATATATATGTGGTAATTATCAGAAGTAACAACAACAATAATATGAACTCAATGAATTAATAATATTCACAAGCAGCGATAAAAGGCGATGAGTTCACGCAAGACCAAGAAAAGCATGCAAGCACGAGCAGTTCTATAGATTTTGGATACAGTTATTGGTTGAATGTTTTCGCAATTCTCAGAGATGATTGCTGATATTTGTATTGAGATACGAATGTTGGTATCTTTCAGGAATGTTAACCCAGCTGTACAATTGTGTTTTAATGCAATCCTCAGCTGTATTTGTTGTTATCTTATTAAATTTGTTTTGTTTATATTATATTTGAAGAATCTGTGTTGTGGTTAAACTACTTATTATTCATTATAATTCTACATATATATATAATATATATATAGATCATGTTTCAAATGGCGTAGTATCATCAACATGTACTTGAAACGATTTTTTCCCATTGACTGTAATATAACGGAATACTTTTGACCATCCATGTAAAAAAGCTATAAGTGCTACACACTTCAATTTGCAATAGGAAACATGTTGTAGTGAACAACAATAACATAAAAAAATTTCAGGGCCATCCGAGTATATTTACGCGAGTTAGAGCATGGACAAACGGCAGATAGCAGACAAACCAAAGTCATAAACACTTTTCAACTAGGTTGGAAAATTTTTAAAAGCTTAAGAGAATCTCTCTTCCCTTCCTGCAAAAAGAAGACATGTATTTTTAATAATACATTTATTAATAAATGTATTTTTTATGTTTATGTTTAATAAAAGAAGATTCATTTTATTATTATACACATTATATATGTTACGGTAAAACACCGAAATCTGGAGAATGTCGACTTTCACCGGTGAATGTCAACAAACACATAGTCGCTTGGTGTATGTCCGAAATATTTGCTAAATACCCTTATTTCTGACTTACACCGGTAAATGTCGACATTCACCATGCACTAATGGTGAATGTTGAACATGTCCGAGATTTATATTTTTTTCTCCGTAATTCAGTCGCGATAAATTTTTCGCCTCTCTTTCTGAGAGGAATGACTAAGAACTTAAAACACACAGTACATTCAAAATGAGAAAGGAAAATAATAGAAGTTAAAAACTTACTTAATTATACAGTACATTCAAAATCAGAAAGGAAAATAATAGAAGTTAAAAACTTACTTAATTATACAGTACGTTCTAAATGAGCACATAAAATAATAGTAATAAAAAACTTACTAAATTATGTGATTCACATCCTCTCTTTTCGACCTCCACCAGACCATATCTGTGATTGTTGACATATACCGGTGAGGGTCCGAATGTACAAGAATGTAATGAAATATTCGATCTTTCACAGACGTATTTGGTGTTTGTTGACATTCACCGGTGAAAGTCGACATTCTCCAATTTCGGTCTTTCACGGTAACATATACATATTATAAGTATAATATTATTCTGATTATACATACCTCAATACTATTTTCATATACAGTACAAAATCCGGAATCCTACAGACCTCAACAATTCCGAATTTCAGACATTTCTGAAAATTTTGAATCAATTGCAGTTTATTTGAGGGGAAAAAAAAAAATCTAACACCCTCTTCCTCAACTTCTCTCACCCGAGAATTATTTACATCAGGAATGCATTTGCAGTACTAAAATAAGATAATATTAAAGCAGATATTTTAAGAGAAGAATATTTTCTCTCTATTCTAAATAAAAGTAACTGCCACTGTTAATGATTTTTTTGTGCCCGCAGGTATCTGCTAATATTAAGAAAACCATTGTATATAAAAATATGAAAATTGGTAGTTTTATAGAGAAATGTTCGATAAACATGCTGAAACAGACAGTTTTTAAATCAAAGAATTATTTTAAGAGATATTTAATGTTGAAGTTGGTCAAAAAAGTTCTGTTAAAGAGTTTTATTGGAACAAAAACTATGCATAATAGGAATTTAATCATATTTTGAAGGATATAGTTGAGAAGCTTGCAGTGTGCAATTATTTTTTTAATTTGATTAATCCTTTGAGGTTATATTTAAATTTTTTATTAAAAATTTTCATTATTTTTATGAAGATTTATTTCATATTTCATAAAATCCATTATTTGAATTGTTGCCAATTTGTAAAATAGCGCATATAATAATATTCCCTTTCAATTAAGAAATGTATTTACACTATTTGATTACACAGTTTGACTATTAAAAATAGAAATAAAACTTTAAAATAATAATTAAATGATCACATGTTAAAAGCAGTAAATGGAGAAAATTAAGTCATAAAAAAATATACTTGCATGTGAATATTAAAAAGAGAGATAAAGTAATAATTAAATTATTATGTGTTAAAAGCAGTAAATTGTAAAAATTAAGTAAATCTAAACAGTTTGAATTTAAAAATTTATTTACACGAGAGATTTATTTATTTTGAAAAGCTCTTTTTAACCTATTGTTACAAATTTTGAAACAGCACAAATAATAATATTTCCTTTCAATCAAAAACTGTATTTTCATGTTAGTATTAAAAAGAGGAAGAAAAGTTTGGTGAAAATTAGATCATAATGAAAATGATACATTTAAAACAATTTAAATGAATGGAAACTCAATTATAGAAGATCACCACTGTTCGTATAATTATAATTCAATCGTTAGTAATCCTTTTAAAATAGCGGTGTGCGTAGCTCATAAGGGGCAGAGCTTCCTAGTTAAAAAGAAAAAAAAAATCACAATTACAACTTTTTTTTTTTTTGAATGAGATTTTTAGTGTTTTTTCAAAATTTTCTACATTAGTGAAAGGAATCTGGTTTCAATCTTTTGGCCCAATATAGTAAATATTAAATGCAGAATTCCTACAGCAATTTTTGAATTTTTCATAGATTTTTTAATGCAATTTTTAGAGTTTTTTTTTAAATTTTGCAGCAATTTTTTGACATTTGTAAACCGAATTCAGTTTTAAATTTTCGATTTTGTTTGTAACTTTGATAGATACTGATTTTATAGAATAATTATGTCAAATATGCACAGTGATTATTTTCCTAATTTTGATGATCACATAGATGATAGTGATGAAAGCTTCGAACCTTATTTCTGTTAATATAATGTAAATAGACCTTTATTTCATCTCTTTACATTACATGTAATTAAAAATAATGACATAAATTACTTTTGACGAAATTTAATATATCTGGTATTGAGCATACTATCACTAAATTTAATATGGTGCTTAAGGGGTTAAAATATCTTTTAGTTCCACCACTAGGTGAGTCATTCTGTTCTAAACAAACATCCAGAATGGGTCTCCACAGCCTATGGCTTCATACAGCAGGCACACTAAGCACATGCTGCTAAAATAAATTAGGTCTAACTTCTACGCCAGGGGTGCCAGTTCTGTATACCTTTAACATTAACTCGATATTTAAATTATGTAAATTATGATCAAACCTCTCCCTCCAAATTTAATCAATGACCTTTACATTAACAATTATCATTAACTTTTGTAACAGAAACAAAATGCTGTGTTTTTTTATTTGACTTCACACTTTATTTTCTTTCCTATTCAGAAAATAGCTAGTTTTTAGCAAAAATTAAGAGAAATTACCGGCTGATTTTTACAAGTATTGAATTTTCGGATGCAGAAAATTTTTTTTACATATGTGGGGTGAGTTTTAAATTGATACTCAAATACTTTTCTTAATGTTCGGAAATTGGTGAAAACAAACCACTCATTGTCATCAGCAAAAGAGAAATAGACGCTTTTTCACTGCCACTTACTTTGACATTTTATATATATATAGATTTTGTCCTCTGAAATTTTAGCAATTAAAAAAATTTTTTGTTGCAATTAAAAAAAAATACCTATTAGCAAAACATCTGGATTTTGGAGAATTCAGAATTTCGAAAGTCCAGATTTGAGACTTTGTAATGCATATGTTTAGTATGAAAGTTTGTTTTTTTGCCTAGGATTAGATTAGACAGAAGCCTCTAAATACCTACATTTTCAGTGGGTCACATAACAATAACATTTAGAAACCCCTAGATGATCAAAATTGTAAATTTTTAGAGTGGATGCAGCTCCTTCACTCTTACATAACTTTGTGAAGGATAGTTATTATCAGTATGGATAGATGGGTTCATCATATGATGAATCCACATTTTGAAGGGAAAAAACTTTTGCATTGATAATAAGCTTGTGACTTGAAGGGTAATTAATACAAACTAATGCAACTGTACTATGAAGATTTTTCACTACCTAAATATCCACCTTAATTAGAGATATTGATCATGGTAAAATATACAGTTACAATTTTTAAATTTATTTTAAATAGATTTCAATGAGATTGAAAATGATATAATGAAATATATTAATTATAAAAAAGCTTAGATTACTATTCGTTTTTTATTTAAATTGTGTCAAAAGATAATTGATTTAAAGCAATAAAAAGTAACACTATTTTAATGACATTATCTTTATTACAAATCTTTATACATATATATCAATATATTTTCTCTGACATATCACAAGTTGATTGCAAATTCAAATTAACAGCCCATACATTCTTCTTTTAAAATGAACCAACTCATTACAACAAAACACAAGAGCTTTTTCTTTATAATTAAATAGCAGGTAATTGATAATTTTTATAAGAAATAATATTTCTCTTGTTTAAAAAAAAAAAAAAAAAAAAGAAAAAAGTATTATTTTATGTAAATAAAAGTTTCTTATAACAACACAGAAAAAGAACTACAAAAGATTTTTCATTTAATTATTTAATTTAACTGTTTCTGCTATGTTAGAAAATGATGATCTAAAACATCTTTATTTTTTATTCCACATATAAACCAGAAACAGCAAAAAATACTGGCATAAGAACTGGAAGTTAGTTATATAATCTATGCATATTATTTATGAACCTACAGAAAAGTGTCCAATCAAATTATTAATTGGATTAAAACAATATAATAGTTATATAAAAAGACACATACCTGGATAAACAGAAGGGGGGGGGACCAGAGATTATAAATATATGCTCATAATAGAAACATTATATATTATTTAACAAAAAACATATATTTATAAATATTTAAATGTTAATAAACTAAATAAAAACTATATAAATTATTCATTTCTTAATAAATAATTTAATTAAATAAGAAATTTTATTTACAGGAGAGAAGATAAGTCAATAGGCAAATGAAACGAAATCTTCCAGTACTTTAAACATTTTATTTGCAAACATTTAACTTTATAAGGCTAAACTCAATTATAAAGAATTATTTATAATTAATAAATTTAGCAAAATATTAAGAAAAAACTAACATTTACAAATACATTCGTGTGACGTTATATGTGAATAAATATGTTTAAAATGAAATATCGCATTTGAAAGAATTTCTAGTAAAACCACCTTAAAATAATAACAATAATTTTTAAAAAGAGGGGGAGGGGGGTTTGGAAGAAATTTGCAAGTAAAAAAAAAAATCATAAAACAAACTATCCTTTTAAGGTAATAAATTTTCTGAATTATAATACTGAGCACTGTTTAAAGTTAAAAGTGGAATCTATAAAGCTATCTGCAGCTTTCAACTGCTTATGGCAGTGATTACTGATTAAGATCAATTGGTAATTAAGTAATAAATATGATACATCTTAAATTAATAATAATAATTTAGTGAGGGAACAAGTCATTAGCATATGTATCAATTATCTTTAACATGGTTCAGTTTTTATTGTCCTCATTTCAAAATGTTTGAGTGTTTGCATGATAAAACGCATGCAAATGCATGATTCCACTTTTAACTTTAAACAGTGCTCAGTATTATAATTCAGAAAATTTATTACCTTAATTTTGCATGAACAAACACTGTATTATTATATACCTCTAACATATTAAAAGCAAAAAGATACTTTAAAATATTAATAATAAATAGTTGTAAAGAAAAAATTTCATAATTTTTTTTTTAAAAAGTGAAAATTTTTCTTAACTATTATTTAATTACATTGTTTCGACTCTTTTTTTCAAATATTACTTTTAGTAAACAGGGGATAAATACCATGTTAATTTACTAACAGAAGTTTAAAAGGGCATATATAATTTTTTTGAACTCAGAAAAGTTTAAAATTCCAAAAAATTAAATTATTTAAAAGCATTTAAAAAGAGAGTTAATTTTTAAAAAGTATATGCTTTCAATATCACAAATATTGCTTTTTATTAAGAATAAAAGAAATAACTTACAGAAATGTTGGAATAGAAATTGAAAGAACTTTTGTATTTCCAACTGAGTGGAAAATATGCAGGCCAGAAATTGAATGTAGAATTTTTGGCTTAGAAAAAAATTCTTCCGACCTCTATTCTAAAATTTCTGTGGTCAATATAGCTGAAATAAAAAACATTTTGTCATTATAAACATAGTTGTATAAAATTTATATTGAAGAGTCAATACATTTCCTTCATTGAACTAAAAGTAAACATTTTCATTCATTGGCATATTTAATAACATTTTAACATACACAAATATATCTGTACACCTTAAAAATGTTTAAATGCAATACAACCAGTGCTGTACAAACACCATCAAAGAATCACCAATAAACAATTCAGTTTTATTTCTCTCAATCTAAATAATGATAATGCCAGCATAATTGTAAATAATATTTTTTAAAACTCCCCAAAAATGCTTAAAAAGTGTGACAAGTTTTAAAAGCAGTAATATTTTTTAGCTTTATTCATTAGGTAATACATTTATATAAACCCAAAAGCAAAAATGTATTACCTTTTGGAGATCACATATATGCTTTGTTTCATGAACAAAGCTATAAAATTATTGCTCTCTAAAATAGTAGCATCTATAAAGTATTTTTTTTTTAAGTTTTAAAAATTCTTGTTTACAGTTAGTTAATTTTTAACTCTTATATATATATATTTTTTTTCACCACAATACTCATATACTTTTACACAAAACATTTCAATGTATTGATATAGGAAAGAAGAAAATTTATGTGTGGAAAAATATCACAAATCAATACCAGCTATCACATTAGCAAGATATCATCGTAAATAAAATGCAACCAGAACAGTACAATAAAATACACATGTACATAAAGAAAAATATGAGAAGAGGAAATAGATAAAAACAAAGTTCAATATTTCTCAGATAGAACATTATATACACAAAATATAGTCAGCACATTATATACACAAAAATAAATTCTCTCTTGACTTAATACATAGCCTTGAATAATGCTTAAAGACAAACAATGCATAATACTAACACATTTTTATGTACAATGAACAAAAATTAATAAAGCTCTAAATTTGCAAATGATATTTTTAGCTGCATATTTTCCTTTTGTGCATTATAAGCAATTTAAGTCATAAAGCATTTTTAAAAGATTGACAAATCAATTAGTGCATTTTTCATACTTTCATATGTTTTAAATCCTATATATTTCTAACATAGAACAAATACTTCAGAAAGAAAGATAAAAAAAAAAGTAACATGACTTAAATGCAAAATATTTCTAACATAGAACAAATACTTCAGAAAGAAAGATAAAAAAAAAAAAAAAGTAACATGACTTAAATGCAAAATAACTCCATACTGACCTTAAAAGAAAAGACAGCAAGTGACCAAAAATATCTCTGATGGCATACATTTGAGGAAAACTCTCAGTAAAATTTAAATTTCATAATACTGTAACAATAACCTAAAACACAACTTTTACAGATTAACCATTCACAAATATGGTAAACTGAAAACTTGCCTGTCTTTTATATAATAAATCATATTACAAGTTGAAATAATCTATAGAGTTGTTACATATTCAGATCTGTTATATCTTAAAAAATAGTTAAAAAAAGAATAATAATAAAAAAAAAGCTGTATGTTGAAACATAAGGCATAATGTAATAAAGAATATTTAGAAGAGGTGATTGGATAAACAATTGCAATACATCAAGATTGAAATTAGAATAAAAGAGAAACAAATACAAAATAGTTAATTTTTGCATTACTTTGTGAAGAAATGAGATCTTAAACATAACTAAATCTACATTTGAAGTAATTACATTAAATTCAAGGTACATAATGAAAAACTATTACATATTTAGCATAATAATCTTAATTTCTAAAAATATGAAGATTGTATAAATGTAAGGCAAAATGAATTTCAACTATACATCTTTAGAAATAAAATTTCAGACAAGATTCATAAAAAATTGTTCTACATTCTATAAAACTGTTCTAGGAGAAAAAAATCTACAAAACAAATGCTGGGTCAAAATAATCGTATAGTATGGAATGCAACATAATTTTTGCCAGCTAAATAAAAAATAAAAGTAAAACCCCTCAGGCAATTACAAGAGGTTCATCATCTGAAAATCCACGTATCATTGGTGATTCTTCCTCTTCATCTACAATAAATAAAAAGACAAAAAAAAAAGTTACTATAAAAGTTTTATAAAAGAAAATTCACACAATGTTCAAATAAAAAAGAATGGACGAAAAGAGTAGAGAGAAAGAGAAAAACGTAGTACAGTAATCCCTTAATATTCGCGAGGGTTACGTTCCAGTAAAACCTCGCGAATGTCAAATCTGCGAATGTTGAGTCTATCTCTCTGCACTAAAAAGGGAGTTACATTCTATGAAATTTTAATTAGAGTGACACAGCATTTAAAAAACAAAAGACTATAGTTATTAATAATACGTTATACCTAACATATATGTAGAAGTTAAATGTACGCACATATTCATAAACATGACATTTATTTAAGAAAGATAATTCATACTAACTGACTAGAGAAATAATTACAGCTAAAAAAATCATATGTTTTTGCATAAAGTAGTTTTGGCTCTCTCTATTCACAGCTAAATGCATAACAAATGCTTTAATTTATTTCCATCTAAGAGCAGTTTCAGCTGTATCTCTACGACAACCTGAGCATATTAGATTAATACTAGATTAAAGAAGCCGTTACCACTTCTAATATCACCAGTGCATTGAATATTCTGCTGTTGTTGTTATTTTACTTTCCTACAACACTTGTTCCTCTTTCATTTAACAACAGAAAATTGATTTGAAAATAGATACTAAGAAAACACAGGAGAAATAATCTTTAACCACTATAAATTCTGAAAAAGAAAGAGATAATAAAAACAAGAACGAAAAATCATGCGTCAAGCATAGATTATGTAACACTTTCCAACGCTTCCAAAATAATTTTACGAATCATACTCTTTAATAAGCTAAAATATAACATCTAAGTAATCCGAATACTTTTATTCAGCCCTGTATAGGATCTACAGATTTGTATATATACTACATAGGATGCTAAATTTTAGTTCAGTTAGGAAACACGTAGCACAGTTTAAAATTCTCCGTCTGGAGTTAAATAATACGGAAATGTGTTCCCGAACTTTTGTGCTTCCCTGTATAGGATCTACAGAATTTATACACACCACGTAATATACAAAAAGCGATTTAAAATTAAAATTGCGTTCAGTAACTTAAAACGCACTTCCAGGAATTATTGTTAACATACAGTAGAGAATTCTTTTGTGTGTCCCTGTAAATGAACGATGACTGCTATACACACAATATTCTGTAGTAAGTCTCTTGTAATAAACCTTATATAAATTTCAATGCGTTTAAAATAGGGAAACATTATTTAAATAAACCGCAGACGATTTTTCTCCATAGACGTAATGTAACGGAATTCTTTTGACTGTCCCTGTAAAGTAAGTATAAGTGCTATGCACACCCTATTCCATATTAAGCTTCTTCTAATGCACCTTAGTGATATATATAAATTTCAATGCGTTTAAAATAGTGAAACATTATTTAAATAAACCGCAAATGATTTTTCCCCATAGACCGCAATGTCACGGAATTCTTTTGAGTGTCCCTGTAAAAAAACTATAAGTGCTACACACTTCCGTTGAAATAGGGATCATGCTATAGATAACGATTATAACATATAAAAATTGCAGGGCAATCCGAGCATATTTACGGGAGTTAGAGCACGGACAGACGGCAGACGGCCAGACAAACCGAAGTCATAAACACTTTTCAACTAGGTTGGAAAGTGTTAAAAAAATCGCAAACGACCAAATCAGATTCTTGCAAATGTTAAGTTTTTCCGCATTTTCACATTCGCGAATAATCAAAACTCGCGAATTTTAAAACCGTGAATGTTGAGGGATTACAGTATTAAAAATTCAAATTTTATCCAGATATTTGGAAAAAATTGTAAATTTTTCAACATTATTTCTATCGGTGTCAGATGACACTTTTTAAAGCTTTGATTTTATATTTATTTTACTTGTAATTTTTAAAACTAGTACGTATAAAAAAATGTCTTCAATGTATTAAAAATGATGTGCGACTGTTTTAATCTAAAAATTATAAAATAAAATAATCATAAATCCTTATTATTAATGTTTGGAAACGTCTATATGTCTTTGTGTGTGTGCTTCGGTGAACGGATAAACTCTGGAGTGGAGCAAGCAGCAAAGTGATTCATATGTAAAAAAATTCGGATAAATCCAGGCCTTCTGGAATTACAGTTTCGAAGAAGTCGGCTCTTAATTATGAAAGTTATTAATTAAGAAAGTCTCGAAAATTAGCGAAAAAGGAACAATTTTTCCGAAACAAAGAAAGAAGTTTAGTTTTGACTGCAAAGGGACCCTCATACGAGGCTCGCAACCAACCAATGAGCTTTCGCCTTCGACCTGCACCTCAATAACTTCCATTTTGGCTGCGGTCAAAATGGCATACTGGGCATTTTCCGGGCTTTTTCAAAAAATCCCAATAATGGCTCCATCTGCATGGAAATTTGCAAACAGACGTCAAAAAAATATCACGATATCAGGGAAGTAAAATTCGACCAATTATAACAGAAGATATCAATTCAATTAAACTTTTAATTTTAAGTCGAAAAAAGATCACTTTTAATTTCAATACTGCAGTAGGTGTCAAATGCAGACAAAATGGCTGCTGAAAGAACAATGAAAAAAAATGCCTTTCTGTATAGTGAAAGAATTCCAGGTCTATCAAAATATTTTGAAATATTGCATTGATCGATTTGAAAATTATACATCCATCTGTATCTTTTCATGCAGATTCTAAATATGTAGTTTTCGTATTTCTTTGTTAATTACAACTGAAGTTACAATATATTTTCTATTTAATTGGATGGCTTAAAAAGAGTTTATTCAAAAATGTTTTTAAAGCATCATTTCTCGAGCAGACATCTCAGTGGTTATTTGTGGAGATAAAATAATGCTTTTCAAAGGGACTGCAATTTTTATAGGCTATATAAATTTTTTAAAAATATTGTATTTTCGGATCTGAAAATATGCATCCTTGTTTAAAGTGGGCTGTGATGTCAGGGTTTCGAAAATTTTTTGAATTCGGCCCAAAATTTTTGATTTTAGCAAAATACCGATTTTTGTATAGGAAAAAAAAAAAAAAAAGCTAAGGATTTTGCTATTTCATTTCTAATTATCTTGGGTGGTATGGGCCCAATCGTGATGCGGTTTGGCTCATTCGACTCGACATCGATAGAACTTACCAATATTAGTTCAGGGTTTCAACACCAGGGGTGCTTTCCTATCTCTGGTTCTATGTTCCCAATCACGACAGGGTATGGCTCATTCCACTCGACATTGACAGCCTCAAAGATTTTAGTTATGTTCGTATAGAACAGACTGTGCCCATTGGCGGTGGAACTAATGGATTATGCAGCTAACTTGGGTTCTATGGGTCCCATCACAACGTGGTTTAGCTCATTCGACTCGATATCAACAGAACTTACAGATTTCAGTTCCAAGTTTCATCACATGGGGACGTTATCCTAACTTGGGTTCTATGGGCCCGATTACGATGGGGTTTGACTCATTTGACTGGATTTCGATAGCTTACAGATTTCAGTTATGTTCGTATAGGACAGACTGCACCCCCTGGTGGTGGAATATGGAATTGATGGATTTTGCAGTGTGTGCTCAGCATGCCTGCTATGTGGTGCCGCAGGCAGTGGAGATATGTGCCTGAGGTTCGTATAGAAAAAATTGCCCCCCTGGCGGTGGAACTAATGTATTTTGTAGCAAAAGAAAACAAACCTGCTATACGGTGCAGCAAAAGAAAACACACCTGCTATACAGTGCCACAAGCAGCAGGTACCTGAGCAGGAGGTTCGTTTGGTTAGAGAATTATACTATTTGAGATAGAAATTGAAGGTTTTTTCTGATGCGTGTGCAGCAAGCCAGTATATGGTGCCGAAGGCAACAGGGACCCGAGGCGGAGGTTCATTCGGTTTGAGGTTTATCATATTCAAGATTTTATACAATTTGAGGCCAAATTGTATGCTAGCAGGCCACGATATAAATTAGAGGCCTGCTAGCGGGCGAAGCCAGCTAGTCATAATATTTTAAAAGTCATTTGACATTGTTAGAAATTATGCTAAGCAAGTAATTATTTTAAAAAATACATATTCAATTAAAAATATATATATATATATATATATCATTACACTTAAATACTCTTTCTAACCCAATATTAAAATTTCCTGACATTTCCAGGTCAGCATTAACATAAAATTTTTATAAGTAATTCCTTCCACAACACTATTCTGATACATACAGTCACTATTTAGTGAGAATAGATATTTAAAAAATAATAACACTACAAGATATTTAAATAGGAATGAATAAAAGTCCTTCCGGCCTGTACTGGGGAAAAGAAAAGGTATCTTCTTTATTCCTTGTTTTAAAAAATTCAGCTAATTTTATGCAAATGCATGAAGCTTAAATGCACAGAACCTGATTATAGAAGATTCAATCCCAGTTTTTGTCAATAATGAATTTAGATGAGAATTTCACGAAATTTAGTCAGTTATATCCAAAGTTGGCTTCATTTTCAGTGATTTATTTTTGTTTATTATATTACTATTTCGCCAAGCTTGGCGACAGTTTGATGCTGGCAGATATAAATATGTAGTTTTAAGCATATGGTAGTAGCAACAATGGTTACAATAAGTAAAGTAAATTTGTGAGAAACCACATTTTCTGATTATGGAAAAATCAGCCACCCTAGAATTTCAGTTGCTATAATCTCAGCACTTTTTAGCACTTTCCAACCTAGTTGAAAAGTGCTTATGACTTCGGTTTGTCTGGCCGTCTGTCCGTGCTCTAACTCCCGTAAATATGCTCGGATTGCTCTGCAATTTTTATATGTTATTTTCGTTATCTATAGCATGTTCCTTATTTCAACGGAAGTGTGTAGCACTTATAGTTTTTTTACAGGGACACTCAAAGGAATTCCGTTACATTGCGGTCTATGGGGAAAAATCATTTGCGGTTTATTTAAATAATGTTTCACTATTTTAAACGCATTGTAATTTATATATATTACTAAGGTGCATTAGAAGAAGCGTAATATGGAACAGGGTGTGCAGCGCACTTATAGTTACTTTACAGGGACAGTAAAAATAATTCCATTACATTACGTCTATGGAGAAAAATCATCTGCGGTTTATTTAAATAATGTTTCACTATTTTAAACGCATTGAAATTTATATAGATCACTAAGGTGCATTACAAGAGGCTTACTACGGAATATTGTGTGTATAGCAGTCATCGTTCATTTACAGGGACACGCAAAAGAATTCTCTACTGTCTGTTAACAATAATTCCTGGAAGTGCGTTTTAAGTTATTGAACGCGATTTTAATTTTAACTTGCTTTTTGTCTATTACGTGGTGTGTATAAATTCTGTAGATCCTATACAGGGCAGCAAAAAAGTTCGCGAACACATTTCTGTTTATTGACAAACTCCAGACGGAGAATTTTAAACTGTGCTACGCGTTTCCTAACTGAACTAAAATTATCATCCTATGTAGTATATATACAAATCTATAGATGCTATACGGGGCTGAATAAAAGTATTCGGATATTTTTCCGAATATTGTATATGTTGGAAATTCCTGAAATTATGTTTTTAAATATGTTATGCGTTTTCTAAATTGTTTACTTAGATGTTAGCTTTTAGCTTATTAAACGGTATGATTTGTAAAATTATTTTGGAAGCGTTGGAAAGTGCTATATAATCTATGCTTGACGCATGATTTTTCGTTCTTGTTTAAGATTGAAGCAAAACAAAAAATGTACTGAAATCCTAGTATTAAAGCTGAACACTTAAGGATAAAAACTTTTTGGATTTCTAATTTTACTGTACATCTTTTTGAAGTTAAAATCGTTAAGTAGTTGCTAATTTGAAACAAGATGGTGGATGAAGCTGCCCAACGAACATGGTTGAAACCTTGGTATGTCCTGTACCAAGTTACATCCAAATCAGTTGATAAATACGAGAGCTATTGTATGACAAAAATCAGATTGTTTCAAAATGTCAGCTACCCTAGAATTTAAAACTGCTATATCTCATTCTCAACCATTTTTTAGGATAGAGGTGAACAAAAAAAATGCTCTGGAATCCGTATATCATGGCAGAACACTTAAAGGAAAAAACTTTTTGAATTTATAATTTTTTTGTACGTCATTTTGAATTTTAAGTGGCTGCTATTTAGAAACAAGATGGCGGATGCAGCTGACCAATGAACCGGTCGAGAGCTTGGTAAGTCCTGGACAGTCCTGTTCAGTCACATCCAAATCGGTTCATAAATACAAGTGCTACAGCATGACAAAAGTCAGATATATATATATATATATATATATATATATGTATATGTATATAGATAAATGGATAGATAGGCAGAGACATATAAATTTACATTTCCACAGGGGGTGGTTTTGAGGTCTTGGGGTCATGATCAGTGACAAATGCCAAATTTTTTCTGAATTGCATTCCTCTGCACAGGGAAGACAAAAACATGTGTACTGTTTTTCCTACTGTGAAGGGATAATGAAACCAAATTTTCCTTTTGTTGTCAGCTGAGCTTGTGAAATTCAACAAGTGTGTGTGTAGTCCCCTTAGCAGACAAAATTGCTTTGTGAAATAGTGAAAATTATACCTCGTGAAAACAAAAATACTACCATTCAATGTGCCAAAACTTTCATACAATTAATCAACTATATTAAGAAGCTCATTGGATTGAAACCGGACCCCTTTACGAATGTAAAAAAATCACTGCAAAATGAAAAAAGCACTTAAAATTCAAAAATTGCAGAACAAAAATTTATTATACTGGGCTAAAATATTGTGAAACTGGATTCCTTTTACAAGCGTCAAAAAATCACCAGAATGCAAAAAAAACTCTGAAAATTTCATAAGAAAATCATTGTATGAATTACGAATAAACTTTAACGAAAAGAGGACACAATTTACAATATTGGGCTAAAAGATTGAAACCAAATTCTTTTTACTAATGTGAAAAAATTTTCCAGAAAATGCTAAAGATAGCATAAAAAATCGCTAAAAATACACAAATCGTTGAGGACAAAACTGACTATAATAGATTCTAAAACAAGTGAAATCGAATTCTTCTTTCAAATATTGAAAAATCATCCCGAAACAACTCTTATTGCATAAAAAAATTCGCAAAAAATTAAAAAAATCGCTATACTAATCAGAAATAAACTTTATTGAACAGAGGATAACATTTACTATATTGTGTTAAAAGATTGAAACTGAATTCCTTTTACTTATGTGAAAAAATCATTGCAAAACATGAATCACATTAAAAAAAAAATTAAATTAAATAGCTAAAAATCCAAAATTGCAGATGACAAAATTTACTATAATGGGTTAAAGCATTGAAACCAGACTTCTTTTCCAAATGTAAAAAAAATCACTGTGGAATGCAAAATGCTAAAAATTGTATTAAATATCACTAAAAATCAAAAGTCGTGGAGTACAAAATTTACTATATTAGGGTAAAAGATTGTAAGCAAATTCCTTTTACATATATCAATAAATTGCTGCAAAACATGAAAAACTCTAAAAATCGCATAAAAAAATAAAAATGAATTCCTAATAAACTTTATCATAAAAGAGGGCAAAATTTAGTGTGTTGGGTTAAAAGATTAAAACTGAATTCCTTTTACTAATGCGGAAAAACTGCTTGAAAAAAAAAAAAAAAATCGATAAAGTGTGCATAAAAAAATTAATTAAAAAATATTTAATAAAAAAAATCCAAAAACGGACACCTTCCAGCTAAATCTTGCAGCTCTGCACGCAACATCCACAAACATATGCATTTTTATTATTATAGATTTCTTTAGTTGCTAATTTTATCCCCCCCCCTTTTTTTTTAAACTTCTTCAGCATTTTTTTCAATAAATATTTTTCTTTTCCTTTTATAGCATCAGATAGCATTGAACATGCATTTTTGAAACTAGGAATGAGTTCCTTTGGAGTTTCAAAATTGTTAACATCTCTCACAGATGACTTGATTTTGCCATCGACAAGTCTTTGTGTAATTAGGGTATCTTCTTTCAAATTTTCACACTAGATATCCCTAGCCATTGCCAACAGGCAGGCAGAAAGGCAGTCAAATTCTTTCTTTTATTAATATAGATATGCAGAGGATGAAGAAAATGCTCAGTCAAAAATTTCTCCAGAAATGTTTTACTCTTGGAATTTGTTTTAAACTCTCATCTAATGTAAAATGACCAAGAAAAAAATTACAATTAATTGTGAAAATAAAAGCCCTCATCAGGATTTAAGAACTTTAGGGACCTTAGTTTGTAAAATGAAATTTAGGAACTTTTGAGTTGTGTGGTTGTGGTATAACAATGATTTAGATTTCTAAATTTTGACTATTAAGAAATATAATATAGTATACATAGAAACTAACTTATAATCATAATATTCAACCATCAGAAACATTTTAATATTTAATTGATTGGAATATACCTAAGTCTTCGCCTGTGGTAAATGTAGCAGCACCAGATCTTGTATCGTAATGACTATTTGCAAAAGATAAGAAGCTTCTCTGAAGACGTCTATGTCGTATCACAAACACAACTAAAGTGCTGACGAGAATTATAAAAACAATGGTGATGCCCACACTTAAGCCAACAAGACTAGTTTGAGTTAAAACAACACGGCCATAACCTGGAAAAACAGATATAACAGAAATTAATATATTTACATAAAAAATACTTCTGAAGGTGAAAATATAATTAGGATATGTATTATATATAAAAATCATGATTTTAAAAATATTACTATTAAAATACTTAAAATACAAAAAAATTTTACTGAACGACTTTTTCTAGAATCTAAATATATAAGACATTTTAATACTACATATCCTTATGGATTAAATCAATTAGTATACAAAAAATCACATCCTGTATTTTCAGATTTAACTAAATATGAAAATTATAAAAATCTTTATTCCGGATTAAATTTTTCAAACTTAAAAAAAACTTCAAGATCTGGTAGAGGTAAACATAATAACAAAAAATACACTGATGATATTGTGATTCAACAGGAGCTTGATAATCTTGAGGCACAATTTTGTAATGATTATTGTTGGCTTGCTATAAGAAAACATGTTTTTAGTATAAAAAAGAAATATATAAACCAATATTTCAAGGTATTTAAAAAGAATCAATATTCTACACATTTTTGTGATATCTTTTATGATATTCTACATTATAGAGCAAACCTATTAAATAAAAGTCTTTCTAATAAACCTAAATATAAAACTAATAATACACAATTAATTATAAATTTTTCCAATCATGTATTTAATAATATAAATTTACACAATATAATAAACAACATTAATAATAATTTTCCAATAAAAAATTTTACCATTCACAAGACATATAAATATAATCGCACACTTGGATGTAAAATTTTTAATTACAATTCTTTTGCAAAAAATTTGGTCTCTTCAAAGAATTACCCATGTTATTGTAATGACCCAAAATATCAAAAGTATATAAATACAACACATGGTCATATCATTACTCGTGATCTTAATATTGTAGAACAACCTATTTTACAAAACTTAATGCATAATGGCACAAAATTTCGTCTTCCATATAAGTGTAATATCAAATCCATAATATTGCAGTTTATTCAAGATATTGATTTGTTTATATATAAAATTGCTGTTGATTACAATAAACCAATCGAATATTTCAGTGAATGGAGATTTTCTGTAATTGATAAATTAAAAAATGAAATTATAAAAAATTATCATCATATTACACATGCAGCTTTTAAAAACATAAATAAACATATATCAGAATTACAAAACAAATTTATAATTACTTATGTAGATAAATCTCCAAATAATTATGCTATCATTTGTAAAGAATACTATAAAGTGTTAATTCACAATGCAATCAACACAAGTAATATTTTTAATAAAACTAAATTAAATATTGAAATAAATAACAGAAAATTATTAAATTATCACAAATTACTAAAAATCAAATGTAATAATTTTAATTATCCTTATCTTGTTATAATTCCAAAATTTCATAAAAATCCTATTAAATTTCGCACTGTTACCATCGGTTGTAACACATATAATAAAAATGCAAGCAATTTACTACTTAATATTTTAAAGCAGATATATGATATAACGTTAAAACATAATAACCAACATTGCCTAAAAAATAGTTTTCAACTCATTAATAAAATACATAATATCAATCCGGTTAAATTCATAAAAACATTGGATTTTAATGATTTATTTAATAACATTGATATAAAAGACTTACATAAAACAATGTGTATATTATTTAAAGAATTTAAATCTCAATTAAAATTAAAAGAACATATTTCAGTAAATTTTTTTAAAACTTTACTAAATTTTACATTGCATAATAATTACATTATATATGACAATATTATCTATAAACAATGCCAGGGAATTCCGCAGGGCGGAACCGCATCTAGTATTCTCTCTGACCTTTACTTATATTATTATGAAAGAAATATAAGTCCTAACAATGATTATGTATTTTATCGCTATATTGATGACATTATCATATTTTATTTCAATGAAAAAAATTGCACATCACCACTCAATTTTTATCCTACTCAGCTTAAATTAAGCGAAAATGATTTAATTAATAATAATATAAACTTTCTTGACTTAAAAATTAATATTACTAATAATTATAAATTAATTTTTGATATTTATGATAAGAGATTTGATTTCCCATTTAAAGTAAATATTTTTACCAATTTTGCTTCATGTTTACATAAATCTGTTTATAAAAATATAATTATCAATTATCTACATCGTATAAAATACTTATGCTCAGATATAAATAAAAACAAAAATATTAGATATATTCGAGATCAAGCAAAAATATATGGTTATCCAATTTTTATGATAAATTCAATCATCAACTCTTTTAAATAACATTTATTATATAATTTAAATATAAACAAGGTATGTAATAAATTATTGTTTTAGTGTGCGATAACATATAACAAAAGATATAGAAAATAATAATTATAACATACATCATTATAATTATAACATATTAGGAAATTTAATATTTAATATTTGTTTGAACATTATATACACTTTATATAGAAAATTACAATTATAACATACATAATTACAATTATAACATATTAGGAAATTTTAATATTTGATTGAACATTATATACACTTTGTATAGTTGTGATTGTGCGTTGCCGATCACCTCTGTTTAAGGTGTTATTGATGTCCAGTTTTCATACATTTATAAATTAACTTATACAATAACAAATTAAATTATACATGGATAACATTGGTGATTATAACTCATAAACATATCTATTTGCAATATATATAAATATAAATATATATAGTTTTTATTTTTGTCTATGAATAATTAAATTTAACAAGTATTTTAATTACTGCATTGCATTAATTTGATTGAAAAACAGTAGTAATACTATTAATTATCAATTTTATAAATTTTGAGATATTTTGAATTGTTTATGAATTATTTAATTAGATATTTAAATTAATCTATGAAATATAAAATATATTTACAATGTAGTATAAATTAAACATTAATTATTTAATAACAAGTCTAATATATATTTAAGTAGTAGTAAAAATAAAACATTAATTATTTAATAATATGTCTATAATATCAGTGGATTAACACAGCTGGCAGCAAAAACAATTTGAATTAGAATAATCTCTTTTACATAATATATTCTTGTTAAGAATATCTGAAATGCTGTGCAAGTTGAATTAATTCTGTGTAGATTTATTCATATAGTAGTATTATATTTTATTTGAATTTAAAGTAAAACTACAAGTTAGTATTGTTTTTTAAAGTTTATTTATATAATTAAATCTAATGAAGGGAGTATGTAACTAATAAAGTGGATATTTAACTAAATATTAATTATGAATTATTATAATACCAATAGATGGCGACACTTTACCTTTCAGGTAGTTGTTGATAATATTGTTAATATTATATTTAATTTAACTATAGAGGGAGCTATTGATTGTATATTAATTTTACTTTCAGGAATTAAAATTGGATGGAGTAATATATATTCACGGATATAATTTTGTTATAAGTGTATTAAAACCAGAATTATTTTGTGTGTTTTTGAATCATTTTGTGTTTGGGTGTCATCGATGATGTTGTTGTGTTTTAAAAAAAGTGTGCTCTCAACTTGTCTTTCAAATCATTTCTCTCAACTCGACTTAGTCAACATGTATGATGCATTGCCATGTGGATGTGAATATTATGCAGAAGTTGTGACATTTTAAGGATTCTGTATAATTATTGTGAGTAAAATATTTTATCTACACTTTACGCGTTCATATTTCCAATTTTATTATTTCAAAACTGTTATCTCGTGGTAATTTCCTGAGGTGTTAAATACAGTTTTTGGGATAATCGATGTGAGTGAAATATATTGTATATTCTTAATGGTTTTTTATTTCCTATTTAAATATTTCCAAATTTTAATATTTCCAATTGTTGTCTGGTAATAATTCAGTGTACCTGGATGATTCTACTGATCTTAGCATTATGCCAGTAGAATTATGAAACACTGAATTATTATTTAAAACACATGTGGGTGCATCCAGGCTGATGAGTACATGTGCATGTGTTTTTTCATATCCAATTCATATTTAATTCTCATGTGGTCCAATTTTCCATTGTATATGGTTCATATTTAATTTATTAATCCATTTGTATTTACTTAATTGCAACTCCAATTTATAATTTTTTTTCCCCTTTCTCTCTATTTCTTTTTTCTTTTTTCAATATTCTTTAGGTATGAGTAAAATTTGGCCAATTACCATTGAAGCACAAGCTATGGTAATATTATGTTTGCACATGTTAATTATTAGCTATGTGGTATTCTGTATACACAATATCATTAATTATCTCTTTGGAGATTTAAGTAGAATGATAATAGAACTTGATATGTTTTTTGAAATTCATAGATATTATAATTATATATATATATATATATATATATTTTCTCAAGCAAAAAAAAAGAAAAAAAAAGAAGATAAAACTGCTGAATAAAGAAGTAAAGAAAGAAGACTGTGGTAAGGTAACGTTCTAATCTCATCATTAGTCATTTTGAATTTATTTAGATTTAATTATTTTTTAAATCAGTTTATTTTGAATGTTCAGCTCCCCCCCCCCCCCCTTTCCCCATTTCTAAAACAGATTATCATAAGTTACAATTAAAAACATTCACACATTATTTACATAAAAGCCATTATTTTAGTTTAATTCTTATATTTGAAAGAAAAAAGAAGAAAATGGGATAATGATAGATATTCTGTAAAAAGTATAATTTAAAAAATATAATTTTTTTTTAAGACAATAGTGTTGGTTTAAAATAATTTTTTAAGTTCTTAGTAATTTATTAAAATCTATACAATTAATGTCAGGAAATGTCTGTCTGCGTGTGTGTGTGTGTCTGTCTGTCTGCCGTCTGTAAGCGCAAAAACTCTGCATGCGGACGACAGACCAAAGCGCTTTCGGTCTCAAAAAATTCAGAAAAATCTCGGGATCCCAGATATCCAGTAATTGAAGAAATCGGCGCCCTCAATTAAGAAAGTTATTAATTAACAAAGTCTCAAAAATTAGTGAAAAACGATCACTTTTCACCGAAACCCAGAAAGGAATTCATCTTTTATCAAAACCGCAAGATTTTTTTCGAGTTCTCCTTTGAGTTGCCAGTTAAAGGCGGGTGTGCCAGAGAGCAAATTAAACAATAAAGTGTAGTGCAGGTTTTTAAATCGATTCGCATCTTGGAAAGTTTCAGGCCTAAAAATTTGGAATTTGGACAGACAGATGTAGAAAAAAATCTACTTTCAGAAATTCGAAAAATCATTTCTCTGCGATATAAACAGAAAAATTCTCTAAAAATCGATTGATAAAAAATTCCTTTTCTTTCATTCCAAAGGCAGGTGCAAATTGTTTTTCATTCCGATTCACCAGGGGACGCTTTCCTATATCTGTTTTTATGGGCTGGATCACGACGGAGTATGTATCATTCAACTCAACATCGATAGAGCTTACCGATTTTTGTTCGTTTTTTCACTACTAGGGGCATTTTCCTATCTCTGGTTCTATGGGCTGGATCATGATGGGGTATAGCTCATTCGACTTGACATCTATAGCCTTAATGATTTCAGTGCCCGAGGTTCGTATAGAACAGATTGTGCCACCTGGTAGTGGAAGGTGGAACTGTTGTGAAAAACAAGCCTTCATTTCATATTTAGGTCTTACTGCCTCAAATACACTCTTTAAACACAAGCATTCATTATCATTTACTCATATTTCATCTTTATTTACAGTCATTTAATTTAAGTATAAAGTTCATAAATAGTACATATCAATATTATAACTTTATTATAAAAACATAATTATTATATTCAAAGTATACTTAACTTACCAATAATCTTTCAGTTTTGTTTAATATTAATAATTTATTCCTTAAATACATTTATTCCACGCTTTACAATAGTCTTTAATTCATATTTACTTTATAAACATTGAACTCCACACTTCACTTATTATGGCAATTTCATTCTCGGCATATGGCGATATTCGATTCAAACGATAATCGAATGGCGTAGTATGCTTTTACTTCGAGAGATGCCGCCAGATAAATCTTTGTCTGATTTGCCGATCTCGCAATTATTCATATTTTCATTCACCGCGTAACTTCCAGGAATATTCGAGAAAGTGCATTTCATTGGCATGTGCGGTCATTTCAAGGTATATATACATCATTTATACCTGTTTCAATCGCGGTTTTGTTTTGATAAAACTAATCATTCTAGTAAGCAGTCTTCTAAAATATGACTGCGGTGGAGTGTCTTTTGCTGTACATGTTATATGGAACTTAGCTATGTTTGCAGTTGAAACGACAGCTTGGTGTTCAGTGTGGTATGTTTAAGTTTGTTTTTATTCAGTTGTTATTATATCCTGTGATATTTTAAGATGGGCTTTCCTGATGAAAATGTTACAAGAACTTATGACTGTGATAGATCAAATTGGCTTATTAAAATAATACCTGTTCATCATATTATATAATTTGCATGAAATTATCTCTGAATAAATCAACTGGATTGAATAACTGCTTCTTCAATTCGAAATCATCAAATTACAAAAGCACCATTCATGGATTTTGTCCCCCTCAAGTCCTGCATGTCGCCTCAAAGTGTGCTTTTAGCCGGCGAGGGGGTGTACCTGGGCGGAAGGGGCGAAGTACGTCGGGAAAGTAATCTCCTGGTAGGGCCACCCAAGGCGTGAAGGCCGTTCCATTTTGATCAGCTAAGATGTGCAGGCAAAGGAGTAAAGTCAGACTTCTACCCTAGGGTGCTCCTGGTATCTTGTACTAACAGAAGCTGCTCCATTCCCAATACCATGAAGCCTAATTTTCCAGATTCTCATATTGCATCGCTCGTCGCGCAGGTAAATCAGGAACACGTCCGAGGTTTAGGCAGAGGATCTCGTTCGAAAAATGGATTACAGTCTCCAATCAACAAGTCTAATTCACTAAAAATTCTTCAGTGTAACATTAATGGTCTATCTACCCCAGCAATGAGAGTCAAATTAGACCAGTTACTTTATCTCGCAGATAAAAACGGAGTACATGTCATAGCTCTTCAGGAAACAAAGCTCAAGGAGAATTCCACTATTAAAGTCAAGGGCTATTCCGTTTTTCGATTGGACAGAGCTTGCAGAGGCGGCGGTGGTTTGGCTTTCTTAGTTAGAGATGTGAATTTTAAGAGGCTAGATACCTCGATACAGGACCCCAACTTAGAACTGCAGGGAATAACTGTTTTATGGAAAAGAAGACCTATTAACATCATAAATTTGTACCAACCACCTAATATGTCACAGCTGCCCATTAATTTCCTGGACTTGGCAGACAAAAGCACTGTTTTCCTTGGAGATCTCAATGCCAAACACACGTCATGGGGTAGTTCCATAAATAACAACAGGGGTAGAGATCTGCTTGAGGCTGCGGATGACAAGGCTCTTATTTTCCTCAACGATGGATCTCCTACGCATACGTCTTATAGCTATGGAACCTCTGAGGCCTTAGACATTTCTTTTGTAAGCCCAGAGACGTACCCACTTTGTAAATGGACTGTATTAGATAGTATTGGCAGTGACCATCTTCCCATTTTGATAAATATCCAGATCCAAAAAAAGATATTGGGGACCCGTAGAAATTTCTGGAATTTCAAAAAGGCCGATTGGGATCTTTTTCAGTCACTTACAGAAAACAAATTTGGCACCCATGTCCTGGGAACTGACTTAGAACTTGAATGGAAATTTTTAAAAGATACAATCAAACACGCTGTCCGACTTTCAATCCCTAGAGGCAATGTGAAACGATTTAAACCCTTTATACATATAAATGATTCTGCTTTGACTACATTGGTGGCAAGGAGAAATGTATTGCAACTATCACTAACTACATCAAGTAACATCAAAGACAAAATTGAACTTAACAAAATTAATGCAGAAATCAAACTTTATTATATTGCTCAGAAAAGGGAGGCTTAGAAAAACATGTGCAGCAATATTGATGCTAGAGCTCCAAATTCAAAGTTGTGGCGACTTGCCCAGTCTTTTAGCAATACCCAGCCTCAAATGGAGAGTTGTAATATCGTCCTGGACTCAGATAATAAAATCCCACATGATAACAAGTCGGCTGCAAACATCCTGGGCAAGTTCTATAAGAGCTTTAGTGAACTGACCTTCAATGAAAATGATAAAGTGAACAAAGTTAGAGCCAAGAGGATGATCCATAAATGCCGCACTTCCAATTCGGGAAATCCAGCTTTCGAAGAAGAGTTTTCTATGCAAGAGTTATGTGTTGCCCTTGAAGCTATGGACTGCAAAAAATCTCCAGGCCCAGATGATATTCATGGCCATATGGTCAGTCATCAAGGCTCTTTGGGAAAGCAAGGACTGTTGGAGCTCTTTAACCTTTCTTGGAAACTGGGTCAACTGCCTGTTGAATGGAAAAGGGCTATTGTCATCCCTATTCAAAAGCCTGGGAAGAATGTAGGTTCCCCTGAGATCTTCAGACCCATTTCCTTGACTCCCTTCATATGTAAACTTATGGAGAGACTTGTATTGGCCAGGTTGAACAACTACCTGCTCTCCAACAAATTGCTCCCTGTAGAGCAATATGGTTTCAGAAGAGGCCATTGTACCATCGACCAGATTCTGTACTTTTGTCAGAATGTCAGGGATTCGCAGAACCTGAAGCCAACAAGTCACACTATAGCGGTTCTTTTGGACATGTCTAGGGTTTTTGACAGAGTTTGGCGACAAAAATTGGTAACCAAGCTCTTCGACATCTTTGGTATAAAGGGAAGAGCCCTTCCTTGGATCTCTGATTTTCTCTCACATAGATCCATTAGAGTGAAATACCAACACTTTGTCTGACCCTTTTGGTCTGAGACATGGACTACCAGAGGGGGCAGTACTTAGCCCACTCCTTTTCTCTTTGTAAATAACTGGTATTGAATGGGTACTCGAAGGTTTTTGCAAGGTGGGACTCTTTGCAGATGACATCATCCTTTGGAACTCCGACCCCAACATTAAGAATATCGAAGCTAATCTTAACCTTGCTCTTGCTGAAATTGGAAGATTTGCTGACCATCATAAGCTGACATTTAATTCTTCAAAATCTTTGGTTACCTTTTTTACTACCAACAAACATCTTTATAACTATAAGCCAGTGGTTTACATGAATGACTGCCAATTAAACTATGCAAAAAACGCTAAATATCTTGGATATGTGTTGGATCAGGAGATTCTGGGCTGCAAACATATTGAGGCACAAGTGGCTAAATGTAGGAAAAGATTAAACATTCTAAAATATATACCCGGTCGAGACTGGGGTGCGGATGCTAAAACTCCTAGAACAACATACTTTTCGCTGATTAGACCAATTCTCGAATATGGTTTTCCTATATATTCTTGTGCTTCCGCCACTAATCTAAATAAGCTTGAGAATTGAGCGCTGCCAGAATTATTACTGGGCTTCGAAACAGCTGCCCAAGAGATATAGTGTTGTATGAATCTGATCTTCCTCCCCTTTCAAGGAGAAGAGAATATTGCCTTGCAAAGTACTATAATAAGATCTACAGCTATCATGACCAACATCGTACTTCTGCTTACCTCCATTCTTGGCAAAATAATCGCCGACTTAAGCGACACAGCCCTTTTTCTTATGCGAAAGAGATGGGCCTACCTTCCAATAATGTAGAACCCCACTTCTTAAGGCCTCCATTGCAGCTTGGGTTGGATCCTAGCCGCATACATTTTTACACAGACCTTTTAACCAACGTGTGCAAAAAACTTGAGAACCCGGCATTTACTAGACAAATGGGACTGGAAACTATTCATTGCATTCCATCTTTGGCCCTGAAAATGTTTACAGATGGCAGTAGGGGTGTGGGAGGTATTTCTGGCAGTGGTGTTCACATTGAGACACCGGATCGTACATTCAACATAAAGACAAGAAATACTAATTATTGCTCAGTTTTTAGATCTGAGCTTTTGGCTATTTATAAAGGCCTTTTTTCATTGATTTGACACCAGGACTCGAGTACAAGGACATTTGGATTTTAACTGATAGTCGTGCCTCTATACAGCATCTTATTAATTGGACAAATGTGGGGGACAGAACAAATCTGAACATCCTGGAACTATTGAATTGCTTATCTGCAAGGCATTCCATCCACTTTCAGTGGATCCTGTCACATGTTGAGCTGAGACGAAACGAAATGGCCGATGGCTTGGCCAAGTCTGCCTCAGCTGAAGATCAATTGGAGGATGGAATATTAACCTATAGTGAAATAGCTTCGATTAAGAAACAAGAATTAAATTCACTTTGGAGAGTACCTTCTATTTATCCATGGTACTTTATTAAAACACCAGGATGGTCTCTCCAACTTAATCTTTGTAGGAAACAACAGATGGCACTCTCATGCTTTATGAGTGGTCACTTAAGAGGAATATTTTTCCATCAGGGCTAGAAAACATTTTCTGAGTGTCACGGTGCCCGGGAGTCCAGGCCTCTCCTCTGCATATTATCAAATGTCTAAATTTTACCCGTTGTGAAATCTTGGAAAATCCAGTGCTCTTTCATGATTTTCTGGAAGTCTTTGGTTTTGTGGAGATGGTTTAACATAGCTAAACCATCTGGGATTAGAAACAACACAACAACAAAATGGGTTGGGTTGATTATTAATGGCCAATTATCTACACTTGGGATATAGGACCGGGGGGAAGTGACCTTTGTGGGGGTCTTTCTAAGGGAACCTAACCCGTATTTATGCATGGATAAATCCCCGGCTCGAAGAAAACCACGAAAACTCCGAATGATTAGGCCGATGGGCACGATTGGGATCGAACCCAGCACCTCCCGTCTACCAGCTTCGAGAGCAAAATCTCTCAGCCACTGGTGGGGTCAACAACAACATGGATTTTGTTAAACATCATTTTCTTTTTATAGACACTATATTTTTATAGGACTATTGAGCTAACTTACAAACCAGCATATCGCTCTATTGCGTTATCTGCTTCTTTAATTTGTGTTAATTTGGGTACAATGGTTTTTAGCTTTAGCTAAAGCTACCATTGCCCAAGAGGAACTAATGGATATTGCAGCGTGTGCACAGCATGACTGCTATACAGTGCCGCACGCAGAGGGGACCCGAGTTGGAGGTTCGTTCAGTTAGAGATTTATACTATTCGATGTGCAAATTAAGAAATTACCCGGTGCCGAAGGCATGTGGGGACCCGGGTAAGAGGTTCATTCGGTTAGAGTTTATACTATTCAATGTGCAAATTAAGGGATTATCCAGTGCCAAAGGCAGCGGGGATCCGAGTCTGAGGTTCATTCAGTTCGAGGTTTTCTACAATTCGAGGCCCCGATGTAAATTAGGGGCCTGCTAGCAGGCGAAGTCAGCTAGTTATAATAGTAAACATTAACTTTTCACTTTATTACTACCATACAATTTTGAATAGAAAACAAACAACTTACTACATAAAGTAACTGCAGTTAAAATTTGAATTAAAAGTTAATACACAATGTGTCAAAAGTTTAAGCACAATTATTCACTCTAATTTAAATTCATGTTCATATGTGCTACAAATTTTAGTTACACAGTAGCTATATATTTCTTATAGAGGAATAATAATAATAATAAAAAAAAACTTGATAATTGCTTCATTATGTTTAATGAATTTAAATACAGTGTTACATCGATAAAATCAAGTTCCATATTGTTCCTTGCTTGAATTCAAATTAAGCATCCTCAGTGGAATATTTTAAGTCTTTAATTGAAATATGCTTGCTTACCTTTTTACCTTTTTGGTAAACTGTGCATGTAAGAATACCCCACACGTTTTCTAGACTTTGTGCTGTGCTGGCCAGTTGAAAACTGACACCATATTCAACCTAGGCCACTGTGACATTGAGTTGAAGGAGAGTTAGGTGGCGGCCAGGACATGCAGTGCCCAACCTGGAAATTTTTTTGCCCATCCTAGTGTAATTTGACACACCCATCAAGATGACATTAAATTTCTGTTTTTTTCAGCTTAATTTTTTTTTTCAAGCCAGACCGTGACCAAAGAGCCCCCCGCCCCTTATTTTATCTGTGATTCAAATTGGACTTCAAGTTAATTTGAATAATATGGATATCTGATCATTTAGTAATAAGAAATCTCAACTAAAACATAAAATGAATAAGCCTACTCATGAACCATGTGTAAGTGATAGTAATAAAAATGCATCATCATTCAAGCTATTTATATTACATCAAATATTTTATTTATCTTATATTTTTGATTGTGTCCTTGAAAAAAAATCTTTAAAAAATTAATTCTGGCTTTGGTAAGACTATTTTTTAATTGACAAAAATTTACACTAAAAGTATAGTACATAATTTTCAAGGAATTATAAGAGACTAAAAAATTAAAAATGGCCTGCCCTGGAAAAAGAGCTGCCCCTTTTTTTACACTGGAAGCATGGCCTAGCACAAAATAATTCGGTTAAAAGATTGACTATAATTTATAATTACTGAAAGTGCATTTTCTGCTGTGGTATGCATTTTTAAACTTATCTAATTTTTATTGCATTAAATGGTGTATATAAATACAATAGATCATAAATGGTCGCACAAAAAAGTTCACTTGCATTACCAGATATGGACAGCAATTGCTTAAAATTGATTTTTACTGAATTATGAGAATTTTTTAATAATATTCTGTTAATACGTTCAAATTATTTTCTGTTGTTTTATTATTTAAATGTATACATAACAGATTGGAAAATTGTTTTAAAACTTATACATAATTTTATTTAAGTTCTAACATATAATAAAAAAATAACTTTTATTTGTTGTATTCTTTAAAATGTATGGTGAATAGCAATCAGGGGTCTGTCCAGCCTTTTTTCCCAGGGTCCTGCTTTTGTGAAATTGTGAACAGCTTTTTATATTTGTGAAAAATCTAGTCATAATTCTGTGAATTTGAAATGATCGTTATATTCAGGTTCTTGTTTATACATTTTTAAGAAGATATATGGATGTAAAATACATATATTTTCTTTATATGTGTAAAAGTGACAGGTCAGATTTTACTTTTAAATGATTACTTTGTGAAATGTTCAGTTTAAAGATGAAAAAATTTTGTGAAAAACCTATGTTTAAGATATAGAATTTTGTGAAGGGTCCTGTTTTAGGGAAAATAGTTTTGTGAAGGGTCCTGTTTTAGAGAAAATAGTTTTGTGAAGGGTCCTGTTTTGAAATGAAAGAATTTGTGAAGGGTCCTTTAAAGGACGCAATTTTTTCCTAAACAGATCCCTGGCAATAGATATATTTTTAACTCTAAATATTTAATTATTGTATCTATGTTTTGAGAAATACATGATCCATTTCAGTATGCCAAATATTATTTAATCTCTTCTTGTGTGCCAAACACCTAAACATGCATATATTTTCTACGGCAATACTCTTTAATCGATCATTAGGAGATCAATAACAAGTTATTTCGTAGCTGGCAAGGAAACTCAATTTGCCAACTACGAGTGTTCTCGTAGATAGCAGAGAACGTGTTGATGTTGAAAAGTGTTTCATAATCTATGCCTGATGTATATTTTTGTTCTTGTTTATCATTTAAGTTAAAAACCTCATATGAGGTGCATGCGAAAGTTAAAATGTAAATTGGTTAGTCTGGAAAAGCTACAATTATTTTTTAACATACAACATCTAAATAGAAAATACCTCCAGTTTAATGCAAGTTATGAACAACCAAGCCTAAATCAGAAGTTAGTACTTGACATACTCTTATAATCATATTAAAAAGATCTCATAATGTTTACATTGGCAGGACTTAAAGTAGAAAAAAAATCATCTAAGGTTTGGCATACTGAAATTTTTTATAACATTTTACATACATCTCATGTCATTTGTAGTGTCAAGACAAATTTAATGGTACTTAATTTGTCAAAATCATAATTTGGGATATAGGAATTAACATTTAAAAATACATGCAAATATGCAAAATGCTGTTTAGTTTGGTCACAATTGGATAAAAAAAGAAACTAAGCATAATACTTAGGAACATAACTTGTAGTTCATGGTGAATTTTAATCTTCACTTAAATCAGTAAATAATATTCATAATTCTATAGTGAATAATGTAACTTAAAATTAATGAAAATACGTACATACAAATAGAAATTAAATAGTCATTATTTTTTCATTCAATGAAGAAATAATACACTGTAAAAAAATATAATTCATATTTACTTTCATCACTGCCTAGATCAGACATATCAGATAACGGTCCTTGATAACCATGTTCATCAATTACATTCACAGCAACATATATGTTATTCCAGGAAAATGAATGGGAATGCAGGAAAAAGAAAGATTTAGTAGTATTATATTGATTAGCACTCGACATATCTTTGTTCTTACTGAGCCAAACACAGTACACAAACCTTTAAGAGAGAGAGAGAGAAAAAAAAAGGGTATTTTAACTAATATAAATACTCCTATTAACATGAGAGAGAAAGATGATAAAAAAATTTGTTAACTGATCAGAATTTATATTCTAACAAAGAAATATATCAAAATAAATTTAGAATGAAAATAGTGAAGGAGAAAAATTATCGTTCAGCATATTTTGCTAAATAGCTAGGATACTACTCAGAAAATAACTAAAAAAAGAAAATTACGTGGGAAGTAAAATTTGTGACATTTTTTGCAAAATTTACATATGAATTCTGTAAACTGTATTGCATCTAAATATAATAAAACACAGTGTGTTGATTCCGGTACAAACCCATAAGTGAATAAAAGTTCCTATTTACTGTGACGTCACGGGAATAGTGTCTATTGGGTTTATTTTATGTATTATAATTTTATGGATACTATTTTTCTTTTTCTTTACAATTAAATAGAAAATATATTTTTATTTGAATTCATGGTGGTTAAGCATAAAAGTATGTATATAAAGTATGTGGGAAAAGTTTGCACTAGTGAAAATGACATTATGCTCATCTTGAAATGTATTTTTACACTGATAAAACTAAAAAAAATTGATATAAATGTGCCAAAATGACATAATTTTCACAGATTTTTAAATTGTTAATTATAAAGATTAGAATTGGAGCTTCTATTAATTTTGTTTGCATACCTTGATTACATGTTTGCAATAGCTTTTTTAAAAATACTAAATCATACTTAAGATGAATTAATTTTTTTAATAAAGAATTAAAAAAAGTAGAGGATTTCAGGAAAAATAAAATTGGTACTTTTTTCTGTTATACAAACATCATGCCAAAATGTATGCTAATGCGGTAATTAATTCAACCCTTACTGTGAAAAGGATTTTTATTTTAAACCGTGCCAAACATTGTGATTTGTTATTTATGAAACTAAATTAATCATTTCTTTATTGTTATTATTTAACCATAATCTCGCAAAACATTTCAATTTGCTATTTTTTTAATCAAAAATATTTTTTTATTAAGTTATAACTTACTATTACAACTGATGCTGAGATGGATTTTACCATTTGACAAATACTAGATGATGAGAAAGCTTCGATAAAATTGTTTCAGGAATTTGGAATTCTGTATAAAAAAAATCATGAAATGAAATTATGGATGAGTTTTGGGCTTCATCCACAATGGACATGTAACATAGCTTACGATCATGCTGGGAAAGCGTAGGAATGTGAAAGAAAACATGGTTTGAAGAATTGCAGTTGTCTTTTCTTAATATTTTGAGATTTATATATTTATGGTGACAAGAGTTGCCATCGATTAAGTTTTGTGAACTGCAACTCGAAATGAACCATAACATGTCAGTGGATTAGAATATCTATTTGCCATGAAACACAGGGATGTTTCCTTACTCATATTCCCGATAGTACAGCTAAAACTTTAATGATGGCAATAGAAAAAAATGTAGCTGATGGAAGTATTATCTACACAGATTCCTGGAGAGGCTGTAAAACAGATGAACTGCAAGATGCTGGATATGATCATTTCACAGTAAATCACAGATATAACTTTGTTGACACTAACACTGGATGTCATACGCAAAATGTTGAGATATTATCAGACATCTCAAAATAGCACATCAGGGACTGTTCATCATTATTTAGAGTCATATCTAATAGAGTTCATGTGGCTATGTATTCATTCAAAAAATGAAATGTTTACTGCAATGCTAAACAACATTAGTAATTTCATGCCAGCAGTTTAATACGAGCTTTATTTTACTACTTTATTGTATAACAATTATTTGTTCTCTTATTTTAAGTATATAATATATTTGTGTTGATTTAATAAAATAGTGCATAAAAGTCTGTAATTTTCAAATGTTATATTTTCTAAATGCTCAATTTCATATCCACAATGTTTTTGACCTCCCCCTCCCCACCTTTTTTTCCGCCCGATTTACATGAATTTTATTTTGCACCAACTATTACGCTTGGCGACAATGGTGTTTGTATAACGGAAAAGTACCATAAAATTATTAAAAGTAGTGTTATGATAGAAAAAAACTTAAAATGATTACGGAAAATTAACACATTTGCACTTAAAACAATATAAGTAGTTCAGCGTTTGTTTCCAGCTAACATACCATAACAACATTAAGACGACATAATGGAACACAAATTAGAACTATATCTTTATTTATTTATTTCTTTTTACTAATTAGGAAAGATCTGTAATTTCTCCTCTGTTCTGTCATCTTATTTACACAAGATTAAAAATTTGTTATTAAAATGCCAGAGAATCTGAACTTAATGTTTCAGGTAAGTTTTTCTTATTGTCGATGAATAGTATATAAACATGTTTATATTTCTTAGAGTACAAATCAGTCAGTAAAAGTTGTTTGTACTGATATTACATTAAATATATACCTGTTTCCTTTTATTAATTAAGATAGATCTGCAATTTCCCTTGTTTTGCCGTATTTACATCAGATTACAAATTTGTTAAAATCTCAGAGGCCCATGCATTAATCAGGCCCTGTACTTAGCGTTTCATGTCAGTTTTTCTTATTGTCGATGAATAGTATATAATTATTTTTATCAATTATTTAAAATTTTAAGTGGAAACCACGATTTCTACATACCGTCCTACTACAGGCATTTACACTAGTTAAATGTAAAATATATTGACAAATTTGTTGTGTTAAAATCAAAATTTTATACTACTTTTGGTAATAAATATATTGCATAAGGATGATGTTTAAATAATAATAATAACCAGCATGAATATTAGAAACAAATGTTGAAATCAAGTACTTTTATAAAATGGAAGTTTGTCCAACATAGCATTTAAAATGTTAAATTAGTAAAAAGTAAAATTATTGGATTTTTACACAGATACAGATTAAAAATTTACTTGAAAAAGTTACAAAAATGAGATTTAACTTCAAATTCAGTACCTTTAAATTTAATTAAAGTATATGAAGTCACTTAAAAAAATGTTTTTTTTAATTGTTTGCCTGTAAGAGAACCTTTGATGGTTAAGACACTTTTGAATTTTAATCCCAGAGACAATGCACAGTTAAATGAGTAAGGCCCAAAATTATTTTCTTCTTAGGTTTTGCTGACCAAATTTTCCTGTGCTGCTGACTAATTGCATCATGCCACCGCTGCTGAAAATTTCAATCATGGTGCATGTCTTTTTATTAGTATTATTTATTTATTTTCTAACATGATTTCATAGAAATCACAGGTAGCTAAAAAAGCATGCATCTACAGAAAAGTAACATCCATGTAAATAGACAAATCCTTAAGAAAAGTTAGCTGAAAACTATGTCATCAAAATAATAAGGATTTAACTAAATTATGATTGCAATCGAGCAGTTTCATTTTTCCCTGTAAAATCAATAAATCATACAACTTTGTCATTTTTCTAAATTTTCAATATAAAGCTACCAAATTTGGAATTTTGCTGATAAGGGAGTAATCCAAGCTATCTCATCATGTAGTGCATAGTCATTTACTGCTTATAAACATCATACACAGCACAATAATTACCTCAGTATAGCAGTTGCATAGGCACTGAAGTTATGTAATATGCCCTTTGTAATACATGTAAGCATATACATAGGAAAAAATACACACATAAGAATAAGAAAAACTAATAAGTTATATTATCTGAAACTATTTTCAAAATGGACAGAGGTAAAAATGTACATATATAAAGGTATTGAGGATCGAAAAAAATGCCTGCTAAAGAGAGGTGTCTGCTATTTGGAAGTGTGCGTTGTGGCAGTTTTACTGTATTTACCAATAGATTTGTTCACTTAACTCTCTAATATACCCTTAATATGTTAATTGCATTGAATTCTGTTGAGAGTTAATTATATTGAATTGTCTAATTCTATAATCTAGATAATCACAGAATAACAACTCTAAATGCAAACAATAAATAAATCTGCAAATAAAGTAATCCCAAATAATTAGAAGCCCAGCATTAAAACATTAAAACCTAATAACGAGTAAATTGACAAGTGATGACAAGAAGAAAATCAATTCCTCTGGGGGTGGGGGAGGTTATAGTACTTGATTTTAGCAACACGTGTCAATGGGAAAAATCTGACTTCATGCGATGCTTTGCTATACACTGTAGCTGAGATTTGCTGCTGACATTCTCAATTTTTTGAGTAGAACAAATTTTCCACAAAAGAAGCAAGTTATCGCCGCGTGATTTGTAGCATGACACATTCCTCCCCCCTCCTTGAAGCAGCATTAAAAGTAGCAACAGTTCTTGCTACAAATTACTGATTTTTAGGTGCATTTATAATTGTATATAAATACGTAGCAACTATAGTCGTCATCTGATGCTTCTGTCGGTCTGTCCGTATATAACAGCACAAAAACTACCCAACCGAATGGTTTGAAATTTAATATATATTATCGTTGTAGAATTTTGTCGAGTCATTTCAAATTTTATGAAAATTGAATCAAAACTTAAAAAGATATTAATAAAAGTTTTCTTTATTCTATTAAATCCTACCGTACTTAATCTATATAATAAAAGCGCAAGTCATATGACTGAGGAAAACAAATACAGTAGGTGCCGCTTAATGTGATCACTTTGGGACCGATGCTATTTGATAACAATAACCGATTGATAACAATAAACGAAAAGTCACAGGAAACACAAAATTTTAATTTTACTTCTAAGTAACATTTTTTTTCTTTTTTCTTTTGCAGCTACAAATTTAAAAGACAATGACGGTTTATCCAAACACAACTCATCGTTAAAATATGTCAATTAAAAAAGTCATCCAAAGTTGCCTGCCTTGTTTTTGTCTCAGCAAATTATTCATAAAACTTTCATACCTGTACTGTTTGCGAAAATCCTCATTAGTGCCTCTGTGTTGCACCCTGAGTGTCAAGACATGGAGAGATTCTCTCATTTCAGTAGCAGTTGGAGGATTCTCAACAAGGTTTCCAGCTTCAGCTTCATCTTCATCATTTTCTTCGATAGAACAAGATTCAGCTCGGCATACATCTTCATCGATCATTGTTGTAGTCACTTGGGCGTTCTCATCTATAGACATCCATTCTACCATTCCCAAATCCCCATTTTTAGTCATGTCGGATGGTACGAGTACTGTTTCCTCGAATTCCGGTACGTCTATACCTTCGTCCGCTTTAACGAACCCACCGTGCAAGAAGCAGTTCTTAATTGTTTTCTCGGACACTTGATCCCATGACATTGTCAAAAGATGCAGGGCTTGAAGGAGACCTGTCTTCTTTGCTAACGCGGTTGCACTCAGTTGTTCCGTACCTTCCGTATTTTCCAAAACTCTCATGTGCATTTATTTCTCTATGGTAATATGTTTTCCTCGCACGAATTATTCCTTGGTAACATGATTGTATAAGTGCTGTTGTATTGCCAGGTAAGAAAGTGATTTTTATATGCTTTAATGTGACATTTACAACATGGGCTTGGCAGTTATCGATGAGTATGGCGATATTGTGATCTAATTGTTTGTCCCACTTTAGAAGCCATTCGCTAAATCAAGCACTTGTCATCCATGCTGTTTTATTTGCAGCATAATCAACAGGCAATTTCTTGACATCCTTAAAGCATCTTGGTTTTTGGCTTTTTCCTATAACAAAAAGTTTCTTCTTCTTTCCAGTCATGCTTGCACAACATAGAACAGTTAGTTACATGTTCTTTTGAAACCTCACATCCTTTAGAGCTCTCGTTTTTGAACAGATATGTGTGTTCTGGCAAGGCGCGGAAATAAAGTCCAGTCTCATCAGCATTGTAGATGTTTTCTGGGGCATAATCAGCGATTATTTTCGGCTATTCCTCGGAAATCTATTTTTTTGCAGCTGGAAAATCAGCATCATTTTCTTCCCCATGGGTACGTTTGAACACAATGTTGTCTCTCTTTCTCGATCGATTGAACCACCCATCAGTTGCGACGAAATCTTCTTTGCCCATTTTAGAAGCAAGATCTTCAGCTGTCTGCCGCATTAAAGGACCGTTTATGCATGCATCTTTTCCCCTAACATTGGCAAACCAAAGTTTCAAAGCAGCTTCGACGTCTTCATCTTTCTCAGGACATCTTTGCTAACAGTTCAAATTTTCATTCAATTCTGCTTTGTTTTCAATTTCGTCGCTATTCTTTATAATTTTACAGAGTAATGGCTGAGAGATTTTTAGTTCAGCAGCAGCATTTCTTTGACTCATCTTGGGTAAATTATCAAAGCGTTTTAAGATGTGAATTTTGTATTTAATAGTTAAATCGTTGCTTTTTTTTCCATTGCTAAAATATCTGCGATAAAGTTTTAAGTAAAACTGAACAGAAAAAAATTCCTACATCTTACAGCAGTCCAGGCACCTTGCTGACTGATAAGGAGAGAACTCAAAGTTTTTCTTGCTGCCTACACTCCCTCCCATCCCTCTCATTGGGGAGGAAAATCAACACCTGTGGCAGAATGCACGTGCCAATGAAAGAGGCCCGCTTTTGGGAATTCCCCGTTTGCATTTATAGTTTTTTTTTTTTTTTTTTTTTTTAATTGAATGAGAAAAAGAAACAACATTTGAAAATGGTATGCGGAAATTATAACAATAAACGAAGGCGCTGATTACATAATCCGACTTTTTTAACATGCGTTAATATACAAGCGTTCAGGATTTCGTGATTCGATAACATTAAACGAATGATAAAATTATCCGCGATCACATTATGTGGCACCAACTGTATAGTACACACTGTATAGTATAACACTTCTCTTTTCATATGCCAGTGGCCATTTTTATTCAAAATTATTTTTTTGAATAAAATTGCATAAAAGTTACATTTTTAGAAAGATCGTTGAAAAAAATGGTTTGTTTGAGAGATGAGTTACATACAAAAAGGTATAGATTCTGAGATAACTTCAATGGAAATTACGTTAAAAGCTGAATATCTCAATCCATTGGAGTAAATAAACACAGGAGATTCATTCATTATAAGTAAAAAATATTAAACCAAGGACGTAATCATTTGCAAAGCAAGATCTCCATGGTGAATTTTACAGCGCTGTCTGGTGTAGAAAAAAAAAATTTCGCATTTGTAAATGTAGCATACGTAATAATAAAAAAAAAATGCATGCTCATTTCGCTCATAACAAATGATATAATTTCTTTCACTGAAATAATAAGGATGATTTTTTTACATTGTGAAACTAGTTATAAAACGAACGCACACGTTTAACGTACAATTTCCAACTTGTTTGTATTGTGCTACTTACTACACTACATTGTTCAAAATGTAGCATGCATCTACAAACCACCGTAAAAAGCAGCGACTACTCTAGTTTCGTTATATGTACGATGCTACTTGCAACCCCTGTTTAAGAATTATGAAAATTTGGAAGTCTCAATATTAAATTCATTTGTAATCATCGCAAAACAGATTTCAATGTGGGCAGTTTTTTAAACATAACTCAAAAACTAGTTGATATAATGAACTGTAATTTTGGATTCACATAGTTGAAGCTTTTAGATACCGATCTCTGTTAAAAAATTCATAGGTTACATACAATTTATATCGTTTAAAAAAAATAATTTTTTTGAAAAATATTAGGAATTGTAACCTATTAATCTTTTAACAGAAATCGATTTCTAGAAGCTTTATATATGCGAATCTAACATTGCACCTTATTCCCTGAAGTTGTTTGAAGTTATGCTTAAAAACTACCTGCATTGCAATCAGTTTCGCAATGATTACAGATTACATATGAATTTAACATAAGCAGTTCCAAACTTTAAATCTTCAAAATTCCTAAACTATTTGACTGAATGACTTGCCATTTGGTATCAAAAGGTAAAATTTACATAAAAAGCCAAATATTGTGTCTGAATTGAAATTTTCAGTTTGGTATAATTTCAATATGAAGACAATTTCCTAAGTGTTTTTTTTTTTTACATAAAAAAAAAAAAAAAAAAAAAAAAAAAAAAAAAAAAAAAAGACAATTTCAAGGCAATTGGCTATTTTTTTTTTTCTGTGACAATTTGGAGATTAAAATGTACAAGGTATCTTTTTTTCTTCTGTTTTTGGATGACATGGAAAAAAAGTCAACAATATCTATTTATAGCTGAAAGCTAAAACTAGAAATTCTATAACTTTGAATTTGCAGAAAAGTAGATAATAAAATAAATGGCTTAAACTCAAATTCTTCTGTGAGGATAATTATAAAAAAAAAAAAAAAAAAAAAAAAAACTTGTAACAATAGGTGATTTATGTAGAAAGTTTACTCAAGATTTGCCTCAGCAAGCAGCAGGATTTGACCTAACAATTTTAATTGGATATTTAAATTATTTTTCCAAGTAAAATGTGAATGATAAAAATTCCTTTAAAACTGTAAAGATAAACTGTAACTTGCCATAAAAAATAAATAACTATACTATATTTACTATTGGATGAAATTTACATGGAAATTCTACAATAAGTTATGTATTTAAAAAAATGGTAGTTTTCAAAATTTTTGTGACAGAAACAACTACACTGTAAAAAATAAAATAAAATAAATAATAATAAATAAATAAAAAATCACTAAAATTACAACTGAAACTAATGTCACTGTCAATAAATTCTTTAAAAATGGATAAAACTATTTTGAGCAAGAATAAATAAAGAAACAATATGAAGTTAATTTGAAAACTTTTAAGAAAACAATTGTCATGTTGTATCGCTAGCAACTGGTAAGAGTAACAAGCATATTTTTGGCTTTTTAAAATAGAAGAAGATTAAAGCATATGGACAATAAATAAAGAAATTATTATCTATATTAAGGAAAATTTACTTATGATCTTTTAATTCTTGCGGCCACTTCACATCTTTCCAGGTAACATAAATTGTTCCATTCTTTTCTTTATGAGCTTTGACTTGAGGAACAATAGGAAGGCTTGGAGCGGTAAAAATAACAGGATAGGTCAATCTGGAGTTAGGCATGTCTGTCTGAACTTGAATAGAATAGTTTCCTCCATAATGAATAACATGATGAAAAGATATTTGCTTATCTGTTCTCGCAGCCAATCCTATTTGATAAGTTTTCCTAAGAACAAAGTCCCTGATAAGCACCTATTGAATAAAAATAATAATACAATATTTAATATGACGAATGATGTTTCATGTAAACATATTGAAGAGTCTGTGCAGTCAAAAGAACCACTTACAAAAGCTAACATACTGAGATTAAAAGTGATGGAAACCTAGATAATTTGCTATTAATTTAACCATTTTAAATATTTCAACAAATCTATAAAACACATTCTGCATATCAGTTGACAGAAGTTATTTTTCATTCCAATATAATAAGACATGTATCGAATATTATTCAAAATGGAAATTATTATGCTGCTTCAATAAACTTTAAATGATATTTAACCATAAATCAATATTATCAAAAACAGTATTTATGGCTGCAACAACACAAATGCAAAATTAATTAAATAAGCATTATTAACTAGAATAATATGCATATTGTAATGTAAGAGCTGAACTAAATAAGAACCAATACTGTTTCAATTTACAACTAACTAAACAATGATGATGCTTAACCTTTTCCGGCACAGACAAATTCTGTTCGTAAAATGCGAAATTACTGATTGACACCGGAATTTACAAACGACTTTTTTAGAAAATAAGAACTCCTTACTTTAAGCTTTCATTATAGAAGCAAAATTTTATTAAAATATTCTTGGCGCCGAATGCAAGTTTGGAATTAAAATTAAGTGTGCCCGGAGTGCGACCACTGTGCCGGAAAGGGTTAAGTAGCTGATCATATTACTGTCAGTAATAAGATGAGGAGAAAACAAGGAAAATAATAATACATAAAACTTCTTAAACTTTTTAATAAACAGAAAAAACTTCCACCTCCAGATTCATTTTCATATTACTTGTAATTAACTAATTAAATATGGAAATTCACAAAATAAGTTTAAACGGAATGTTAAATAACACATACTTTGTATCCTATTTCTGTGTCAATAGATGAACATGAAGATTCCCATTCAATTTTCATTAACTTATTTGTATCTAAAGATATAGTCAGATCTTTAGGAGGAGCAAGTTTGTCAAATTCAGTTGAAGCATAAATAACATCTTCAATCGGGCCAATACCCAGAGGCTTTACAACACCAACTTTTATGACATAGATATTACAAGAAATCAGATCATGCAAAGTGAAATTAGTTTCATCAGTGATTCCATACAATTCTACACAAAAAGAAGAAAATATTAATTAAAATTTCATGAAATGGATACACAAAAGGCAAAGATAATTAAAAAACAATGTACATAAATCATATTTCAAAAAATCATAAATCATTTTATTTAAACTGTATTTTCTTTTTCAATAAATCATAATGTAAAATAGGCATACCAAAATCATTAATCAAAGGTGAAAATACATAGATTCCATAAGACCACTGTGAACTTCTTTTGTCTATAGGGGGGTTCCAAAATAAACTAATTGTATTTCCATTAACCCTGCTTTTAATGTTATGTACAGCTGGAAGTAACTGCCCTGGAATAATAAAGGAAAATATTAATAATCAAATACAACAGACTTACCATGCAATTTAAAATTATTTGCCACAGAGATGATAACTAAGAAACCTCATATACATATATAGTTAGATTATAACTGAATTAATATTATTTGAAAGATCGAGATATTGTATACAAACTTTCAAAGAATAGTACTATCTATTTAAAGCAGATATAAACAAAAATTTTATTTGTTCCAGGAAAAATAAATTAGTGTGGTGTGTAGTTAAAATCTAGAGGATTTGTAAATTTTAATCTTAACAAGAAACAAAAATCACAATTTCACCTAATGTTTACTATTTACACTTGTTGAAACAAATACTCTTTGAAAGCAGAACTGGATACAGATGAAGGGATGTTAGAAAAGTGGATATAAAAAAGATGAAATATAATATTCATCATAATCAATTAAAAAATACTATTATCTTGCATGAAATAATCATAAATTTACTCACATTTATTTTACATACAAATATACACATGTTCCAACACTGCACAAAAGAACCTTATAGTGTCCAAAAATATAAATTAAACTTACTAGTTAAATTGATATCCCCAATTTAAAATCTTAATTTATATGAGCTTAATTTATATAATTAAAATTAAAAACCAATATTTTAATCATATAAAAATGATAAAAAAATCCTAAAATAAATATACTATTTTTAGTTTTTTTTTTTTTTTTCACTTATCCAGAGGATACAATTAATAATGTAAGATGAAGCTGATAACTTTTTTTTTTTTTTTTTTTTTTTTTTTTTGGCAAAATTCTCAAACAAGGGCGACCCCCGATTTGGCGATTTTTTTGACGCGCGCCAACCTCCAAATTCCACCCAATCAGAACACGTACTTTTCGGCAGACAAGTCACTACTTACACAGTTCCTAGGCCAATTTCTTTCACAAAGTAAATACTGATTTTATTCCGTTTTACTGCTATTTACAAAGTTTTTTTACGAGATTTCTCCATTTTTACATACTTTTAGCAATATTTTCATTCAAATTTTTTAATTTTTACAACTTTTAGCTACTTTTTCTTCCGGATTTTCTCATTTTTTACAAATTTTTAGCTATTTTTCCTCCGGATTTTTCTATTTTTACAAATTTTTAGCTATTTTTCCTCCGGATTTTTCCATTTTTACAAATTTTTAGCTATTTTTTCCTCTGGATTTTTCCATTTTTACAAATTTTTAGCTATTTTTCCTCCGAATTTTTCTATTTTTACAAATTTTTAGCTATTTTTTCCTCCAGATTTTTCCATTTTTACAAATTGTTAGCTATTTTTTCCTCCAGATTTTTCCATTTTTACAAATTTTTAGCTATTTTTTCCTCCAGATTTTTCCATTTTTACAAATTTTTAGCTATTTTTTCCTCCAGATTTTTCCATTTTTACAAATTTTTTGCTATTTTTTCCTCCAGATTTTTCCATTTTTACAAATTTTTAGCTATTTTTTCCTCCACATTTTTCCATTTTTACAAATTTTTAGCTATTTTTTCCTCCACATTTTTCCATTTTTACAAATATTTAGCTATTTTTTCCTACAGATTTTTCCATTTTTACAAATTTTTAACTATTCTTTCCTCCCGATTTTTACAAAGAATTCGCAAATTTAACAATCAATTTTTTCCTAACAAATAAAAAATCTCTAAGAAAATACCCCTTAAACTTTGTAAATTGCAACAAAACGAAATAAAAGCAACGTTTACGTCGTGAAAGAAACTCTCATAGAAATTGTGTAAATAATCACTTCTTTGCCACAAAGTACAGATATTATAATTGGAGAAAATCTCTAAATTCCTAATTTTTTAAATACATAAAATTCATTCAGCAACTTATGTATGTACGCTTCGCATACATTAACCGAAAAAAAACATCACTGGATGCATGAAACTCGCTGTACAGCAATCTCTAGAATGCATGAAACTCATTCACACAGCGGTCAGTAACTTATGTATGTACGCTTCGCGTACATTAACCGAAAAAAAACATCACTGGACGCATGAAACTCGCTGTACAGCAATCTCTAGAATGCATGAAACTCATTCACGCAGCGATCAATAACTTATGTATGTACGCTTCGCGTACATTAACCGAAAAAAAAAACATCACTGGATGCATGAAACTCGCTGTACAGCAATCTCTAGAATGCATGAAACTCATTCATGCAGCGATCAATAACTTATGTATGTACGCTTCGCGTACATTAACCGAAAAAAAACATCACTGGATGCATGAAATTCGCTGTACAGCAATCTCTAGAATGCATGAAACTCATTCACGTAGCGATCAATAACTTATGTATGTACGCTTCGCGTACATTAACCGAAAAAAAAACATCACTGGATGCATGAAACTCGCTGTACAGCAATCTCTAGAATACATGAAACTCATTCACACAGCGATCAATAACTTATGTATGTACGCTTCGCGTACATTAACCGAAAAAAAACATCACTGGATGCATGAAACTCGCTGTACAGCAATCTCTAGAATGCATGAAACTCATTCACGCAGCAATCAATAACTTATGTATGTACGCTTCGCGTACATTAACCGAAAAAAAACATCACTGGATGCATGAAACTCGCTGTACAGCAATCTCTAGAATGTACGAAATTCGTTCACACAGCAATCAATAACTTATGTATGTATCCTGTACACATTATCAAAAACAAAAAAACAACACTCGATGCACGAAACTACCTCTACAGTAATATCTAAAATGCAAGACACACACTTATCAAATAAAATCAATAAAAATTCACTTACTTTTATTTTTCAAATTTACCCTTTTTTTAAGGCTTTGGTTTGTCATAATCGCTATCGCCGATCACTTCTGATGAGGCAGCAGTATTTATACAAAAATAACCCTTAAACTGATGTATATTGACGATATAAGCAGGCACTTGATGTCAAGCACACAAGTCAGATGTATCTTCTCAATAAACAAACAAACAAACCATTAAACTGCTCACTCAAGAGGACAAAATTCAAATTTACATCTAAATAATCTATCAAAAACACCTAAAATTTCCTACATTCTCATTAACAACACACTACACACACTATTTCAAATTCATACTTGCCGCTTTGCCGAATTCTTCATAAAAAAAACAACACGTCAAAAGATTAAATTCACTTCACTTCGCAAATCCCAGAGTTCAAACAAAAATAAACATGCGATGTGCCGTGATGCAACACTAAAGTCGGCCCAACAAAAGTGGGACTTGATTTGAAAACCTCTCACAGTCCAATAAATTCAGCCCTTCTTCCATACACTGTTAAAAATATCGTGAAAAATTACCTCTGTTTATAAAGGCTCTCTATTTTCTGACCAATGAGAATGCTACATGAACGCCCTTGGCGTTCTCATGGGTCAGAAAATAGAGAGCCTTTAAAAACAGAGGTAATTTTTCACGATATTTTTAACAGTGTATGCTTCCTTTTTTGGGCCTAGTAAATTCCGAAATGATCGGTTTCATTCTCAAAGACATTTTTACGGTATAGTGCACCTCTATCTAACTTATCACTCTCTGAATCCAACAATACGGCACACAATAAACCAACTAACCCAACCAAACGAACGTAATTCACTCATAAACCAATCAAATTTCTAGATCAAACCGTAGTAGGCGGGGAAGAAATGCAAGGAACAAACCGGTAGCAAGAAAAACTCATTTATCGCTTTGCCAAATTCGACGCAGCCAAGCATCGCCCTTGTTTGAGGATTCAACCTTTTTTATATTTTTTTTTGCACCAGAATATTCTCTTTGTATTTGAAATAATATATATACATACATCAAATAAATCTTTTACAGCTGCAGCTAAACATATTATTTCCAAAAAAGAAAACTGAAAAATCAATTTCTCAGATCAATCCATAGTGTAGTTTAATTCTTGGTGTAATACTTTTAACTATGTTTATGAAGGGAAATGAAATGTAAATGATTTCATTTTAAATACAGTGGGTGATCAGTTAACAAACACTTTCACGAGAGATTTTTATGTTTGGATAATGATCACCTAAAAAAAAAAAAAACCCCAAAAAGGCAATGCTGTGTTTCAGATTTGCAGATCTGTATTTAATTGTATCTATTATCGACTTAGAGAACATTTTAACAGTCGTATACTTATAGACTAATTAATTCATTGTTCGGGCCCTACATTTTAGGGGCCCCAAATTAGAATGAACAGATTAAAAACACAAGCGGGGAAAATTCTACCTTATGGCAGAACATAGATTGGCCACCCACAGCTTTTATCATTGAGGTTTTTTCAGCCAAATATAACTCATCAAAAAAACAAAAAACAAAAAAACTTGTTTGTTAGCATAAGCCAGCTTCTCGTGGTTCACAGGATCTTTTTGAAGGAGTTAGCATTTCTTTTCTTTGCTAAACATTTTTCCATTTTCAAATTCCTCCCTCATCAAAATGAGATTGTCGACATTCAAAGATAATGCCTGCATCAATTCAAACCTTTGCAGCTCGGCCGCAGACAATGTGACAAACAGAGTCAGGATTTCCCACTGTCGCATACACACGTTTCTTCTCGTTTTCCCAATGAGCAGGTGCATTTTTCATGTTTTTGAGGAATTTGTAGCATCGTCTAGCCGTTGTCATGCTGAATGAGGTCGTTCATAAAACTTTCATAAAGCAAATTTTCGGCCGTGAGTCTTCCATCCAGTGATTTCTTTTTCCATACAGAAATATCGATAGCATTCTTAAGACGAAAGTGATTAAATTTACTGTACGCGTACAGCAAATGATCGGGTCAGACTGTCCGTCGATTCGACCTTTGTATTTCTGAATTGGCGATTTTGGTGTAGATGTACTCTTTTTTAAAGTGCCTCACTTTCCCACTGTAAATAGTCAGAAAGGACAGTTCTTTGGCATTTTCATCAAAGATTAGCGACTTAGGTATTTGATTTTCACCAGGTGCTAAGCAGATACAGCAGTCGTCGGTAAGCAACGTGTGTGTCGAGCTCAGGTCTACGTCTGACTAGTTGACCTCTACTTCTTCTTCAAATTCGGCTATTAGCTTATCCACATCAAAGTTTTGCCATGTTCTTTCCCAATCTTCCGACAAACGTACTTCAAGTTGCTGATAGAGTTCCTGTAGAGTGAGGTACCGGGTGCTGCATGGATTTTTTGTGGACTAACGATCGGGCTCATATAGTCTGCTTTCTAAGTCAAACATCTTTTTAACTTGACGTGGATCGTTATGCATTCATCTAGATTGAGTGGCAGGTGATCCACGGTGGAATCTAATTTTATAGGCACGCTCAGCACCGAACCCTTCAATTTGAATTGGCATCCGTGAACGGCATAGATTTGCATGTAAGGGATATACAACGTCACCAGTCATTCTTCTAATGGATTAGAACATTTTAAGCAGTCAGGTATTTCTGGAAATTTGAAATTTGATATGGTGTACTCGGGAATTTTGAGTTTCATTCTATAACACATTTTACAGAAAGAGCCATCATCCCTGATATTTTTATAAAATGTCAGCCTTAGAAATTCTTCGGTCGCTCTTTTAGTGATTAATCTCGATTTCTAAAGATGTTAAATCGAAGTTTTAAACCATAGTTGATCGCAGCAGTAACATTTGTGGTACAGACCATCGGATATAGTGTCAAAAAACTGATTGGCTATTAGTTGAAATCCTAGTTGTTCGCAGGCCCAGTTGAGATCGATGTTCCATTTTTGTCGTTTGACATCGGGCACATCGAGTGGAAATACTAATTTATAATGTTTATAAGCTCTTTGCAATGGGATAGCTTCTTGAGCGCGAAAATTGGGAACTTTTCTTTTAGTTTGCACAATTTTAAGCATTTTATTATGATGAACCTCTTCAGAGGGAAATGAATTTGGAGGACGACCCATTTTAGGGTGCAGAACACCAGTTGTATCATTCGTGTGCTTCTTAATCCAATAGCGAGCAGTAGCATGCATAATATCTAGTGTAAGTGCAATTTCAGAAATCGAAGTATCAGCATAATAAAGAAAGAGAATTTGATTTTTAATATCGTCAGTAACAACAGTTTGTATAGCTATGTATAAAGGATGTCGATAAGCTAACCAAATTAACTAGCTGTTTAACCTGTTCTTAACTTAGCATAAAAACGCAATGACAACAAACAATTTTAAAATATAACAAATAAGAATTCCCCTGTTAAAGTGTTGAGTTGTTCAACAACTATTCGATTTAGAAAAATATTTTTCTACTGCTGTGCTTTTTTTTAATGAAATTTAATTTATCATCTTGCTATGGTAGCAGACGATAAAACGATATCTTTGGAATAAGGGAATAAATAGAAGAAAAAGTTTTGTTGATGTTTGTGATAAAATGTTCTTCTTTATTTTAAAAAAATGGTATATACATAATTCACTTTTATATTTTAACAGAATAATAAGACTACTATAATTTGTTACTCATGCTATAGCCAGTATACATGATGACGTTATTATCTTTTTATGCGTGAAGGTTTCGCTAAATTTAATGTTTGAAAAATGGCATAATCATTAGATTTGAAATTTATATCAAGAAAAATACAATTTTTTACCTTTCTAACATAGTTTGTCTAACAATTTTGTGACAAATACTTTTTGAGCTATTAATTTTTTCAGTAACTTCAAATGTTTCATTTTCCGAGATTAGCCTGTGGCAACGATGGATGGCTGTGACTTTTCATAAACATGAATTTTACTGTAGTCTGAAAGAATAAGCCACCCTGTGTGTGGCTAATTAGTTTTTATACTTTGTGTCGCTTTTAAGAAATATTAAGTATAAATATTATAAGCCCTACATACCCTATTAGTTAATTGTTCGGGCTTTACATTTTGGGGGCCCCAAATTAGAATGAACAGATTAAAAACATTAATTTTTATACTTTGTGTTCTTTTTAAGAAATATTTTTAATTGGAAATTAATTATTTTAATTTAAATTTAGTTCCTAAATTATTAACAGGCTCTAGGCTCCACTTGAGCTTTATTGGGCCCTGCAGTAAATACGATCTTTTAGAGAATTAATGGAGTTTTTTATAGGTCAAAGTGATAACTTGATATGATTTAATGCTATAGTCAATGAATGTAATCCTAAACGTTTTTACACAGGGCATGTCATTTTTTTTTAAAAATACGGCACAACACGGACAAAGCTATCAAAATAGGATCTGTCTATATTATATACGGACATATATTAACCCTATTAAAAATGGAAGAGTGAAAACTCCAGAATGGAAAAATAATCTTTTGTCAAAAATTTAATGCACTACAAACTCAAAAAAAAGCATGCCTGAAGGAAGGACAAGTCTGAATGTGTGTAGTATATGCTTTATTATTATTATATTTAAATGAATATAGAGAAAATTTATATTAACACGTTCACTACCGGGTTAAAATTAACAAATTTTTATTTTATTCAGAAATTCAGAATTCATACCCGAAAATACTAATAACAATATTTGCTTTAACTAAAATTCATTAAGATACAACTAAATGTAAATATATTGCTTGAAGGTGCGTAAAAAACATACATAAAAACATTTAAAAGCACATTAAAGGTTTTTCCACTGATGATGACCGGGTTTCGGTTGAAAACGTTTTGGAATCTTTAAAAGGACTTTAATGTGCTTTTAAATGTTTTTATGTATGTTTTTTACACACCTTCAAGCAATATATTTACATTTAGTTGTATCTTAATGAATTTTAGTTATTAAACAAGGTGAATTTGCACTGAAATTTTAACTTTTATTAAATAATTGCTTTATTTAATAACAGACATTTTGTTGCATTTTTCCTTGATTACATAAAATAAAAATTTCCGGTATGAACACCTAATTTTGGATTAAAAATGGAATGTCAAATAAATGACCAAGCGACACTACGAGTGCGTCCTTGGTAGTGAACATGTTAATTTATATACATTATTTAGCTCTTAAGAACAAATTAAATGAATTCCCATACAAATCTATACTAAATCTATGATCGGTTAGTGAACATTGTTTTGGAATGGATTAAGTTCGTTAACCAACCACCCACTGTATATCATTTATAATTTATCCCCCTGCAGAGGGCAGGTATAATCAATGCTAGTATTGCATTAAGATAAAAAGAATAACAAACCTTGTGTTTGAATTTCTATCTTTTCATCTGGTCCCCGGAATTCTCCCTTGAATGGATATACTTTAAACACATACACTGCTCCTGGAGCAAGATCAGTTGCTGAAAAATAAAATAAAATAATAATAATAAATATGTGACAGTATGCATGGTCTATATTAACATGAATATTTTAAAATGAGCCCAGCTTCCTTTCTTTCCCATTTACAAATTTGATATTTAACTAAAAAAAAAAACTTATTAAGCATTCATTCTCCAGCTTTTAATTTTGAATCTGTATTTAGTAATTAAATTTTCTACCATTCTCATCCAATTATTTACTTTAGACAGCAGATTCTTTCATACTGGTGAACATACATAAAACTAACAAACTAATGAGCTTTTTCAAAAATAAACTTTTAATAGTAATAAAATTCTCCATACATTCAGATCTGCTACAAGTGTGGAATATAGTACGTTAATATTTTTGAGTGTTTTATTTACCAGATATTTACTGACTAACCTTGGCAACATTTGTTTTTTATAACTTAATATCTGTGTTTGTTTGTTTAGATCCCAACCAATGGTGCAGTGCTGGTGAAAAAAAAAAAAAAAAAAGGGGGGGGGGGGGACGCTCATAGTCCCAAACATAGTATCTGAAATCTGAATAGTAGAACAATAGACTTCGTAATTCAGTAATGCTAATAAATAAGCGAACTTTTCAATAGTTTAATTTGCAATTTTTGTTATTTAAATAGTTGTAGAATAACATTAAACCTGCTGTGCACTGGCAACAATGAAAATACTGCATTTTTACTATCTGGACATATATGTAAGTAAAGTATTGTTATCATTAAAAAAAAAAAAAAAGGGACTATGAAATTTTGGCATAGCTTTACATTTTGAGGTTCCCTCAATCCGCTCTTGCTTTTTTTTTTTTTTTTTTTTTTTTTACGATTTGGTATGTATGGGCATGTTTTGGTATTTCCTTTCAAGTTACCAAAGTTCGTTTTTGCAGTCAAACAGTGGTTTCGACTATATACACCATTTCAATAATAATAATACTGCAATGGACATCAAAAACATTGTTAAAATTTGTCGCAATTCAAGCACACTCACGTAAGTTAGAGTAAGAACAGACAAACTATCCAAGATCCAAACACTTTTCAACTTTCTTGGAAAGTTTTTAAAATCAGTGATTTCATTTCTTAAAATTGTTAATTCATTAGTGTTATATAATTTAAATAAATAAATAAAATAAAATAAAATAATAATAATGTGTTTCAAAAGTCTGCGTCCTATCATCTCCCTATCATCCCCCTGATAATAAAAAGTAAGGTGACATATAAGATAAAATACAAAAGTGGGGGACGCCGTCCTCCCGCATACCCCCTTGACTACACCACTGATCCCTAACGTATTTTCTTACCCTTCCAAGTGTTTATCATTGTGAAGCAGAAGGTTTCAGATTTTTATGAAGAAGAAAATCTTTCGGTGACTGTCACATTAAAAATTTATAATCCCAAAATGTCGATGGTTATGTGTAAACGGTTGTTTGACAGCACAAGAAGTAATGCAGTTGACCACGAGCACATAGAAGAAGCATAATTAGCGATGAAGGTGATTTATTTGGAACCAATAGACAAGAATAGAATTATGCATGAAGAACATATAGATGAAAGCGCAAGGGGAGGTACTCCACAAAAATGAAGACAAAGTTTTTCTACAGCATCTCTGGTCAAGACAAACGGCCGAAGTGATCATGTTCTAAAAGTTACATGTACGGGTGTTGGCGCGGAAAACATGATTAAAAAAAAAGGAACTTGCAAAGCAAATTAAAAAAATAAATTTATTTCTATATTGTTAAGCCCGAGAAGGGACAGATATTAAAATTATTTTATTTAGTCAATGCTACAATAATGTTGCATTTTTATATTAAATCTTGCTCAGTCTATTTAATCTTAAAAAATTAAATTTAAATTTGAAAGATGATATTAAAGCAACTTTAAAACATTTCATTTAGAAATCTAAATAAATCTTCAACTTTTTTTTCAGTTTTACATGCATTATGCAAAATTTGTATTGTAGCAAATTCTAACAGACAAGAAACATGAGAAGTTCAAATAATTTAAAAAGTTGAAGATTTATTTAGATTTCTAAATGAAATGTTTTAAAGTTGCTTTAATATCATGTTTCAAATTTAAATTTAATTTTTTAAGATTAAATAGACTGAGCAAGATTTAATATAAAAATGCAACATTATTGTAGCATTGACTAAATAAAATAATTTTAATATCTGTCCCTTCTCGGGCTTAACAATATAGAAATAAATTTATTTTTTTAATTTGCTTTGCAAGTTCCTTTTTTTTTAATATCTCAAGTTTTTTAATAACAATTTAATATGAAGCAGATAAGATTCAAACGAGGCAAGTATGTGAAAGACTGCACATATCAAAATCAGTATTGGTAATATGAAATATACAGTTCAAACATTGATTATTCCGTAAACAATTAAAATAATAAAAGTAATTTTTAACAAAAAAAATGTATATAACGGACTTTAACGGATTGTTTCTCATCTTCATAATGATAATAATAAACGAATCATGTTCATTTTTGCAAATAATTTTATTCCATCGTGTAAAATACATTTGCAACCACTTTGGAAAGAGACACTAGTAAGCGGTGTGTGAAAGCTATTAATAAAATCTTATGTTGTTTTATCACATAAGAAGCATAAAAATAATAATGAGTATATATGAAACAACTGTATTCTGATTTTGTTATAAAATGTGTAGTTATGGAGGATGAAATTTTCAGCAAAATATTTCTTTTTGTAGCTGAATAAATATTTTACCTTATATTGACAATTTCTTAATTTAACATTTCTGTAGAAGCAAAATGTAAACATCTGCAAGATTTTTTACAAAACGTGTACGATCTGTTATTTTCATATCGTCACAAACAGTCCATTTATTGATCTCGTTTTCATTTGAATGCACCGGTTGGTTCCTATTTGAGACCACCATTTGGCGAAATCGTGCCAAATCGTCGATAGTTAGCCAGATGTAGCTCTTTTATTGTTGGAAAGGCTGAGCAGTGATATTTTTTGTGATGACGCGTTTGTTACGTATGACGTATTTGTTACGTCATCAAGTGATTCTTTATTCGACGTTTATTTGTATTTTAATGATATTTAATGATTTATAAGTTATTTAAAACATGTTTTTTTTTAATACAGTTAAATAACACTTACGTCATTAAATGGTTATGTGATATGATATTAAAAGAAAAAAAAGCATTGAAAAAATTTAATCATCTGCTTCTTTATTTAAAGCTTGATTTTATTTTTTTTTATGTATGTGAGTCGCTACTCTTGTTACTTTAGAACAGTATAAATTAATTGATTGCAGTTTTAATGGAAGTCTCATGTTCACGAAGCGATCATACATGCGGTATAGTGATCGCCGCATTTACAAATTTCGTGTATTTTTGTGATCTCTATACAACGAGGTTGCTGTATCCAGTGATGTTTTTGTTCGGTTTCATGTTCGCGAAGCGATCATACGTGCGGTACAGTGATCGCGGAATTAACTAATTTCGTGTATTTTTGGGGATTCCGATGCGAAGAGGTTGCTGTATCCAGTGATGTTATTTTTTTTTCGGTTTCATGTTCGCGAAGCGATCATACGTGCGGTACAGTGATCGCGGCATTAACTAATTTCATGTATTTTTTGGGATTCCGATGCGAAGAGGTTGCTGTATCCAGTGATGTTTTTTTTTCGGTTTCATGTTCGCGAAGCGATCATACGTGCGGCGTGTACAGTGATCGCGGAATTAACGAATTTCGTGTATTTCTTGGGATTCTCATACGACGAGTTTGCTGTATCCAGTGATGTTTTTTTTTTTCGGTTTTGTGTTCGCGAAGCGATCATACGTGCAGTACAGTGATCGCGGCATTAACGAATTTCGTGTATTTTCGTTTTTTCAACTTCACATTAATCGTTAACTTTTACGTAATATCGATGAAATGTGTATAAAATGTTGTTTTTTATTGCTCATATCATCTTTTTTATATCTATCTTTTTAATTTTGTCAAATAAAATATTTTATTTCACTCATAAATGCAGTATCTAAAAAAATCAACTGTGTATGGTATAATTTAATAATTCTGTATTTAAATTATCATTCTTTTGTCCAAATTGTTTTGAACGAATAAAATTTTACATTCGTTACATTGTTACTCTCGTATAAATGCAATATATTTTTCAGTGACGTTTTTATCGCTAAATTCATTACTTTTCCTATGTGTAACTATTTAAAAATTAAGAATGGCAACATTTTACCACTTGCTTATTGTGGGTTAAAATATGATAAATGTAAGTAAACAATTTAGAAATCGCCAATGTGGCATCATTTTTAAAAAGCGCCAAATGGTGGCTTGAAATAGGACTATGCCGAATGCACCATTGTTATATAATGGCCTGAATCCATGAACTTTTCTTTATGCAAAATAGCAGATTTTGTTTAAAGGTTATATTATTTATTAAAACCTTTTGGTTTGAAAATCCTGTTATAGGGCACGTAATTTAAAAAGTTTTATTCGGACCCATAGAGACATTTGTTGAAGAAAATCTGGCTAGTTGCACAAACAAATATTTTCCACAAGAATTTAATCGAGTTTGACACATTTTAGTTCTGTTTTTGCAATGAACACAGGCAATGTTTTCAGTCTGCCATCGTGTTAGGAGATCATTGAAATCAACTGCATCTTCCCTATTATTAAAGTCATGTGGAAATCTCACAATAAATGCATTAAATGGTTCTGTACTAATACATATATCTCGATAACTTGGGCAATTACCACATTTCTCCCAAAGATCTTGCTTCAGTTGAAAAAGATCTATGGCATTGACTTTTTGTTTTGACAAATTTTCCAGTAGGTAATCAAGAAATTCTAACGGGTCTTGATCAGTACCATCATGAAACTTTACATGAAGTGTTTTTCTGACTTCAAGTGTATCTACGATATCAATCTGTGGATTTTGCAAAGTAGTGAATATTTGTTTCAAAACTTTTGTGGTAGGACCAGGATCAATAACTCTTTCCTGAATTTTTTTAACTAATTCTGGGATACAGAAGAGAGTTTGCAACATAGCATTTGCGTAACACAAACGATCTGTATTTGTAAAGCCTTTAAAGACAAAGTAATTTAAATCCGTAATATGGTTTTTATTATTTTTTTCACTAACAATCACTGATATGTCAGATGAAACAACCATTTTACTCTCAGGGTATTTTCTGGAACATACAGCTAATTGTGGCAAATCAGATCTGTATTCCTTTCTAAGACGATTATATTCCTTAATAGCATTTGGTGAGGCATAAACTTTACTTGCATCAAATTTAAGAAGATGTAAACCTTCTAAACTTGTGACTCTGGATAAAGCAACATAAGACATGCCACTTTCAAAAATGTTAGGACCCAAGTTAATCATTACACAATTCAGGCTCATTCCTTGACTTAATTTCACGATTTCCTCGATAATATCGTGAATATTTATTTGATGTATCACTTAACGGTTCAGACAGAGATACTCTTTGTATAGGGTTAGGATACTCTTCAATTGGGCCATTTAAATCAATGAAATGCCGAGAGCAAACATACCAGTCTCTAGTCACCGTTTCTGTATTTGTTATACCACAAGCAGAAAGCCATTCGTTACATTTACTCAAGTTTTTCTGTGGTTTAGGAAAAGGGAAAAACAAAACTCCCAGCATATAGTCTTTGTAAAAGTATCGTGCATCACTCTTGCAACCAGAAAATTTGCATTTTTTCACCATGTTGAATTTTAGTAATCATCGATTAAGAAAGAAATTTAAAAACGCATTTCGTAACATCACAGGATCACTAGATAAGTAAATATCGAACATTCATCCAATTTTGATAAAGACAGTAACATCTAAATTAAAGTCCAAATACTGCTTAAAGTGATAAAAACATAACACGGAATATTTAAAATACCTTTTTAATGTAGATCGTTCACAACTATTGGTGACATCTTCGGATCTTAAAGATAAATACAATATTCTCGCATATTTTTGAAATAGTAAACATATACCACGAGATCGCATGTCCAAGGCTAGCAGGTGCTTAAATTGGCCAAAACTGGGAAACGTGAAAAATTATTATTTGTTTTTATTTTTATTGCTTCTTCAATCTATCGATCATCGCGTGCCAAATTTTAGCTAATTATTTTAAATATTCCGTATTATGTTTTCATCACTTTAAGCAGTAATTGGACTTTAATTTAAAGACTCCACGTTTACTACATTTAGAGTTTTTTGATTGGAGGATTTATTTTTTTACAGAATTAGGTGTTTTGAAGAAAATTTGTGGAAGCGCGTACAAAAAGTCGGAAAAACTCTAGTAAATTAACTCGTTCAATGGGATTTCCTGTGTTAAATTAACATTAGGATGTCACACTGGAAATAAATAAGCCTTGCGCTACCGCGCAAGGCTTAATAAAATCGCCAGTACTTGGCGAGGGAGTTTTTGGAGACTGCGGTCGGAAGCGTATGGGAAAAAACGATAAATGCTAGATTCTGTCTATGATAATGCATTCATTTGAGAATGGGGGGAAGGGTTGTAAGGATTCTTTCATGGAGACAGAAAAGGAAAAAGAAAAGAAAATAATTTTGGGATTGGCGTTTGATTTTGCTAAAAGACAGCTGCAATTAACGGTTACTTATGACTCGAATCTAATAACAGGGTGTGAAAGATATGAGCTTGCATATTACAGTTTACATGTGGGCGAGAGATATTTTAATTAATTCTTTTGAGAACGGATGAGAAGTGCAAATGCTTGCATAAAGAATATCGGTTATACGTTACATTACTTTAATAAGTAGAGCACAGCTGCATATATATTTTGTCTAATTTTTAAGGCAGATGCACTTTTGATTTCATGAGAAGGAAACGGTTGAATTAGAAATATGTGAACATTTGTAACTTATTTTTAGCATAACCGCAAAGTTAAGGACAGAGAGGTTTCTGATGCATGCCAGTGACTTGCATTTTAGAATGAAGAAAGTAGATTCGTTATCTAAATTAAATCAGAAATAGGTTTTAGTTAACATATTGAATTTTGAGGGGGGGGGATTACAGACATTTAAAATCTATAAACTATAATTGTTTATTATTTTTAATTATTTATAATTATTTATTTATTTGGGGGGGGGGAATGAATAAATCTTTATGAATTTTTTTTTTTAATCTCTATTTTGGGGGGGGGGGGGGGGGGGGGGAGAAGCATGCAATCAATACATGTATGCTACATCACCCCATTGACCAGAAAAGCTGTACTGTTTACAGTACAGTTTTAAAAAATATATATATACAATACAATTATACTCTCCCCAAGCTTAAAATAATACATACATAATATAACACAAAATACTTGTAAATTATATGAGTTGCAACAGTATAAAGGATTTTGTTACCTCAATAGTTCGTAACATCAGGCCATAAAATATAAAACATAGTGCACTACCTTCGAAGATTTTTTTTTATATATATCTTCGTCCTTTTATTTTCTGTTTTGTTCTTTTTCTTTCTGTCTGGTACCAGCTTTAAAAAGTTACTATTTAACTAGACATGTCTAGTGGTAACTGAGCACAAAACAGTACTCATTTTCTCAATTTGTTGTACTTAAATACTATAGTTACTACTTAAGTATAATATGAAACACAAATGAAAACAATTAAAAAAATAAACACAAATAACACATAACATAAACATATATCCTTAAAAATTAACTTGAATTATATGAAAAAGTGAAAATGGATTAACTCAAGTGTAGTGTACAGAAAAGTTGTTTGAAAAGTTTTAAAATTCGTGCAAGCACAGGACGGTAAAAAAAAGAGGTGCATGTGGCACGCCCATAAAAAGGGACCGCCCTTAATCTTGTCAATGCATGACAAGTGTGATGTCTCAGGCTTAGGGCCTTACGACCTAGGTGAGGAGGGCAGTGATGAGAGTCCACATCATTACAACATGAACTCCCTGCTCCCCAATGAAGATCGCACTGATCCCCACACAGGAGCACGATTCGGGAACACATATACTTTTGGGAAAAGGGAATATTGTGAATTAGTAAACTAAATCACAATTGTCTCTCTAAACACAATCTGGTGAGGGGTGGTAACCTAAGGGCAAAAATTTAGAACGGTACCACTAGTCTGAAGGGGAAGAATTAGTAAAAAATTAAAAAAAAAAAACAGATACAAGTGTATCTCATGTAAATCCTAATGTATTGACAGTCCTAGAGTGTTGAGAGACCTAAAATATGTCATAATCGGGTATGATGAAGTGAAACTGTACAAGTCATGTACGTAAGTGCTTTAAGTTTGTTTAAGAGAACTTTTTTTTTTTTTTTTTTTTTTTAATTTAAAAACTCTTATTTATTTAAAATATTTGTAATGTTGTATTCAGTATGAATGAAAGTTTAAAGTGTGAGAGAAAAAAATGTGAAAAGATTATATTTATCTACTGTTTATAAAATTGAATGAAAAATTAAAAGAATGGTGTGACCCGATACAAAATATTGTGTAAAAGTGGTCTTCACAAGAAGACATGGACTAGCCGTGAAGTCAAGTGAAGACAAGTTATGCACAGTATACGTAGAATCCTGGCCAGGGATAAAACACTTAGTATCAGATCCTATAAAAATTTAAAAGTTTTTTTTTTTTTTAATTTTATTATTATTATTATTATTATTATTATTATTTTTTAATTTGTTACAAATTATCTTTTTCTTAAATTGTAGCGAGGGGCGAGAATGGTGTTAGAAGAATTATTATCTATAACATGACTTGCAGGATCACATAAATGTCCATATCGAGGTGGTGCTAGAAGAAGTCTATCAATATGTACCCTAAATGCAGTATCATCATGAGCATATAATCTTTTAATTGAAAATGAAACAGGAGAGTGTTTAAATGTTACAATATATGGACCGGTATATTTAGGTTTAAATTTGTCGACTGATTTTAAATAAACAATATCTTTTAAACATATATTTCTTAATTTAGCTTTTCGACTGTGAATTTTGTAACGTCTATCTTGAGCAGTTTTAATGTTGTTATATGCTTTGTCATATATTTTGTTTAAGTCATCTAGTAATTTATAAATCTTCAACATGTTTATTTAGAAATGCTTGGTTGGTACTATGATCATATGTGTCAAAAATTAATGAAAGCTCACGACCAAAATGAAGTAAGTTAGGTGAAAATAGTGTAGAAGAGTGTGTCAAACCATTATAAAGTGACTTATGAATAAACAGAGCATTTTCAAAAGAGTGTCCTTCTTGTAGTAATGTGGTAACAGAATATTTAATAGACTTGTTAATTCGCTCGGCAATACTGTTAGATTGTGGGTGCGAGACCGAACTGTGATGTATTTTTATGCCAAGAGCATCATTAAATGCATTATAGATGTGAGAAGTATATAGTGGGCCTAAATCTGACAAAATACAGACGGGTCTCCCATAGGTAGTTATATAAATAAATAAGCATTTTACAACTTTGGGTGCAGAAGTATCAGTGAGAGGATAGAGTTCAATGTGTCTTGAGAAGTGATCGGTTACAGTTAAAACATGTTTATTGTTTGAGAAAGGACCAAGTAAATCTGTACTGACTGTATGACCAGGATATCTTGGTGTGTATGTAGGTTGAAGAGGTGCGGGTGGAGTGTTATGGTGTTTGGCCTGTAAACATTTGACACATGAAGCTACAAAGTTGAGTGTATCTACATAGATGCCTTTCCAAAAATATTTGGATGTAAGAAATTCATAAGTTTTGGCCATACCAAAGTGTGACAGATGGGATATAGTTAAAACTTTATTTTTAAGTGAATCAGGAACTACAATGTGATATGAGAAAGTATTATTTATGATATCTTCCTTTTTGAACATTAATATTTTAGAATCAGGATGTATGAAGTAATTCGGGAATTTTGAAGAAGGTCCATTTTGTAATATATGATCATAGATACTAGCTAAGGTAGGGTCTTTTTGTTGTTCAGTGCAAAAAGTTTGATTTGATATCTCCAATAATGGGTCTCGTTTTGTTCGTTCACCTGAGATGAGAAAATTTACTTGACAATTGTTGTTATTAACAGATTTACAAATATCAGGTGTTTCATGATCGACTATTGGAAGTGGTTAAGGATCATGGATAAGGTTAGGATTGGTTAGTAAATTTTCTTGGTTGTTGTCAAAATTACAGCGAGAGAAATAATCTGCTAAAACATTTGAAGATCCTGGAATGTGTTCAAAATCATATGAATATTCTGAAAGGTCAATTAGCCAACGGGTGGTTATGTCTGCTGGGTTTGTAGTCTTTTTGTATTTTTTTAGAGGTTTGCTATCTGACAAGATTAGGAATTTTCTGTTGTATAAGTAATATTTGAATGCAATAACAGATTTGTAAATTGCCATGAGTTCTAGTTTTAAAGCAGGATATTTTTTTTCAGAGGAATTTAAGGATTTAGAAAAGTATGCTACAGGTAGAAGATTTCCATTATGTTCTTGCATTAAAACGCCAGAGATGGCAATGTTAGATGCATCTGTATTCAAATAAAAATTCTTATTCCAATCTGGTAACCTAACCATGGGTGAACCGAAGAAAATTTTCTGTATTGTTTCAAGTATGTCCTGATGTTTTTCTGTCCAGATGAATTTAGTTTTAGGAGTAGTTAAATCAATAAGTGGTTGCACTAGTTTGTTAAATGTTGGAATTAATGATTTATAGAAAGTTATCAAACCAATAAGCCTTTTTAGTTGTCTTTTTGTAGTTGGTGTAGGAAATGAAGTTATTTTTACAATGTTAGAATGGATTGGTGAAATACAATGATTTTCTATTTGAAAACCTAAGTAGTTGACTTTTGTTTGATGAAAGTTGCATTTATTAGGTGAAAGAGTGAGATTGTACTTGGAAAGGAGGTTAAAAATTTTGTCGAGTTTAGAACACATTTCATCAAAAGAATTCGCACCTATAATAAAGTCATCTTGATACGTATACACACCTTGTAGGTGTAGTTCGTCAATTAAAGAGTCCATTAGAGCTTGAAAGATTGAGGCACTTGTCTTTAAACCAAAGACAAGTCTGCGGTAGGAAAAAGATCCAAACATGGTGGTAAAAGTTAGTTGATTGTGAAATTTTTCTGGTAAATTAATTTGATGGTATGCTTGATGAAAGTCGAGTGTTGTAAAGAATGTGTAAGAAGAGAGATTAGCGATGATGTTTTGAATTTTTGGTAGTGGGTAAGATGAGCCTTGAATTACAGTGTTTAACATTCGAAGGTCAAGAGCGAGGCGAAATTTTTGTTTACCAGTACCATCTGGTTTTTTTCTAACAAGTAACATAGGACAAGATCATTCGGAGCAATGTCTTTGTATAATTCCAGCTTCAAGTAATTGATTAATTTGATCTAATGCATCTTTTTGTAATGCCTGAGGTATTGGAAAAGGAAGTGTTTTTATAGGATAGTCATTAATAAATTTCAAATCTGGAATAATTTTATCTGTATGCCCAAGTGTATTTAGAGATTTTGAAAATACAGGGTAATATTTGAGTAACATTTCTTTTAGAATTTCAGCCTCATTGGATGGTAAGTGTTCAAGATTGAAATCAGTTGCAGATAAGTCTTCTTTTCTTTTTTTGAGAATGTCTTTAGAAGCTTGAATGAGATTTAAAAATTGTTGATCTGAGTTGTCTTGACTAATTTTATCTGGGGAGTACTCAATTATTTCCTCAACCTCAAAAAGTTGACCTATTTTAGCTTTTTTTTGAAGGTGAATGGGATTATCAGAATTGTTTTTAACCGAAATCAGGAAAAATGTATATTGTTGTGGAATTTTTCTTTTTCGCTTTGGATTTTTTGATTTTATTATAGCATCAAATCCTATTAAGTTGTCAACGGGTGAATTGTATTGAAATAAATAATCTTTATCTGTGCTAATAGAATCTGTGAAAACTGAAATCCATTTTTGTTCCTGAGGGTTTAAGGAAATTCTACGAGTCAAAGCTACAGTTTGATTTTTGAAGGAGGTGGGTTGTGTACTGTAACGACAAAAAAGAAATGGTACCGGGGGTGAATTAATATTTACATTCAGATTTAGAGAATTACTTGAAAGTGGGGGGAAAGTAAAAGAGAGGGGGGAATGTTTAAAATTTGGAATATCAAAAAGGAGAAGAATTTGAGATTTTGAAGAAGAGCCAGTGATCAAAATAATTATTATAAGTATAGTGGTAATACATGGAAAATATATAATGAAGAACGTTCATGGTGAATAACAGAAAGATATCTTACCTGAATAAAAATCCATAAACCTAATCCATACATAATATAACTAGAACTAGAATCGAAAATATCAATGAATCTATGATAATTCTAAATTCTTATCATGCACTTGTTAGAGAAATAAACAATCAAACAAATTAAATATAAACTGAAATTTCTTTATTATAAGAAATTATGAAATGATTGGAAAGTACTGCGCAGACCCCCTTACATACACTGTTCTGAACATCACTCAGAAAAGTATACTAGGATTAAACATAGGGAAACAATATCTTTGAAAAATAAACATAAGTAAAAATAATTAGAACTATGGTAATGCTCATTCGTGTGATAAGATAATTTTCATTCATAATTCTACAGACTAACTGCAAAGATAGGATGACATATAAGATCCCTAATTTTAATGTTCATCAATTGATATCTCTTGAGTTGTATATATCATGTAATTAAGGAAGGTCCTATTTCGTCTTTAAAGTTCTCAATCTCGGAAGATTACAGAAGATTAAACCAACGTTGTTGTACATGATACAATTTCAGTTAAGATAACTTCAAAAGTAGGTGCTCACTTAAATGCTGAAACATATGCTCACTTAAAAGCTGAAACCTTCACTACTTGGATTACAGGATTACAGCATCCTTTTAAGATCTTGAGAACATCAACGTTAAAGTTATTAAAAAAAAACACCTTACCGCCTCTGGGTGAAGTTATATTCTACTCGAGTGGGTGGTTGAAGAGAAAAGGTAGGACTACATCAGGGTAGGTTCCACTCTTAAACATTTCCCCAAACTCAGCGAGGAAATCAAGACATACTTTAGGCATCTATATCATCCATCTTGTACGCTCATTAACTTTGTCATCTTTATTGTTCCATATTGTTCAATAATGTTATATTTATATAATTATTTTAAATATTAGGTTTTAATTTTATATTAACTATTGCTTAGACATATTAAATGGTACCGATCGCCGAACCCGTTTAGTTCGAACGATCGGCCCAAAATTTATTTTATAAGACGCTCAAATATCACGTCTTTACTGCATGATGATCATTTTTTTAGAGAGAGAACGCTACGAAAAATTTTAAGAAGTCGCGGGAAACACTAGCCGTTAAAAGCCAGTTAAATTATCTCAACCGCTGGGACTGAAGAGTTCCTCCAATCAGAAAAAAGTATTCGTGATCGGGTTAATCGCAATTAACCGATGCTGTGTTCAAAATCCCCGAACGGGTGCATGTCGCTGAAGCAGTGAACCGTAAAGTCAATGACCTCAGCACCCGCGCAGACACGCTATGAAAGGAATGTTACTGAGAGGCGAAAAGGGGGATTCTTCCTTTCTAGACTAAACAGAAACGTTAGATAAGATATTGAAAAAGGAAGATGCAGAAATATTATGAATGTAATAGTATTTTATAAAGGACTATCTTTTAAAGTGAAAATTGAATAATAATATTAGAAATAAATAATTTAAAATGATTTAAATTAGGACTTAATTAAAATATAGATTTTAAAATAATTAAATTGCAAAAGATTTAAATTAAAGATATTTAAGTTTTGAAAATAGAATTAATACACAGCCGTCGCGTAACATGTACTACATTGATTTATCTCAGAAGATGAAGTAGTTTGTTTGTTTACCAAAGGAATCGATAAAGTGTTGTCAATATGTATAAGGTTTTTAGCAGTGTTTACAACAATATTGAATCGTTTGATGAAATCATAGCCAATAATACCTTGAAAACTAGATGAATCTGGTATGTCTACAATATAGAAGTGATGGTTAAAGTTTTTGTGCTGTAATTTAATGGAGGTTCTAATACATGCGGAAAAATCTACATCAGAATTGACTGTTTTGATGACAACACCAGTTGATAATCTCTTATATTTTAAAATTGTTTTTAATTCATCAAATAAAGACTGTGATAGTAACGAAATAGTACTTCCTGTATCGCAAAGTAGAGTAATATCTTTTTTTGCAATTGAGGCCTTTACAAGGGGGAGTGATGTTGAGTCTTTAATGACATTGTAAATAATTTTTGTAGTAGTGTCATCATATTGTTCTGTGTTTGTTTGTGTCGTTTCATGCTTAGAAATTTTTACAATATCACATGTTTGTGTGCTTACAGAGTTTACTAGTCTATTAAGTGAAATTTTTGGTAAGGACGGATCTGGGAAAAAACTGGCTGATGTGTAATCAGTAGGGGGGTGAGGTGCAAAGCCATCAGCAAAATTACACCTCTGACTTAGTTTTCCTGTTGTCGATTGTTGTTGTTGTGAAATTGTCCTCGTCTTTGTGTATTTAAGCGTTTCCACTTAAAACAGGCTTGCGCTTCGTGACCACTTTTGAAACATAGTTGGCAAGTAGTGCGGTTAAATTTGTTGTAAGATTTATGTGGAGAGTGGCGTTTGTTAAAATTGCGATTTTGAAATTTCCGTTTGTTGTGCATGCCAGCAAATTTAGTTTTGTAAGTTGCCGCGTCTTCTTTAATTTCTGGTTGTGTTTGTGTATTTACAGAAAGGGCGTTTATTTTCTCGGTTAGCTGCTTCAGCTGGTCGGCAAATATTGAATCAGTTGGGGAAGGGGTGGGGTGAGCATGCAAAATTTTTTCTCCGTACAAAATATCTTGTAGCGCCTGGGCCCTCAAAACTGCGGGTTGGTACTCTGTAATTCCTTCCTCTTGGATTTTAATTCGTAAATTGGATGGAATGGTTTCCAGGAATTTCATGTACTTAATTTTGTCACGCGCATTGGCGTCTTGAATGTCCGAATAAACTGTTGCAGCCAGAACATTAAGCCTATGGGCAAAGTTTTTAATGGTTTCTGCGGGTAAGAGCGTTAAGTTTGCAAGTTCGACTGCTACCTGTGATTTGCTAGGGGGGGGGAAAAAATTAGAAAATTCTCTTTCGATAAAATTTATGTCATTTGAGATTATTAAATCAGGGTTCTGTGTTAAATACTTTAATGCAGGACCAGTTAATTTACTTTTCAGTAAAGCAATTGTTGCTTGCGGGCTGTATTTATTTATTTGACTAACAGACCGTACTTGGTCGAAAAAGAATTTGAGTGATTCATGATCACCGTCAAAGGTAGGTAAGTTAATTGGTATTTGCCGAGAAGCCATGGTGGCCAAAAATACTATTAACTAATCTATGAAATTCAAGGAAACACTGAATGCACAATAAAATAACTAAAACAAATATCAATATACGCTAGCAGATAATAAATATAACATGAAAGAAAAATGTAAACTGGATTTATATCATAATAAATAATAATGACTGATCACTGTTTCTTTTTAGCGTAAAGATCCCTAACGCTCATTTTTTTAATTCATTTTTAAAAAGAAACAGCGATGAATGAGAGAAAAAATAGAGGAAGAAAAAAATATATATATCCTTTTTTTTATAACTTTAAAATCCATTTGTATAGCATGAAATACTAACAAAGATCTTACCTGGGATTTATCAATACAAGAATAAAAGTAAAAATTCATGCAAATTATTTAAATTGTTAAGAATGAAACGTAACATTTCTTTTATTCATTTAAAAAAAAATGAAACCAATATTGCAATACTAAAAATTAAAAACTCAGATTAATATTTGTATCCAAAACACCTTAAAAAAAACAATCTTGCCTTAAATATTCATAAAAAAAATATCATATTTTACAACTAAAAAAAAATGCAAGATAAAATAATCATATTTATATGATTTGATGAGAAAGTTCAAAAATTAAATTAACTTAATTTCAACCTGAATATTTAATTAAGAAGGATTTGGTAAAAGGCAAACACAAAAAGAACATAACAAAAACTCTATTATTAAATATATTCTTTTAAGAATAGAAATGCAATAATTTAACCAAATAAAATTCACTACTGACTGGTAGAGAAAAAAAAATTAATTATATTACAAGAGAAGTATGAAGGTTGAAATGTGTACTTTAATCAAAGCCAGTATACTATTTACGTACTTGACACACACCGGAAAATTACGATCACCACAGTAGTTTTTTTTTTTTTTTTTTTTTTTTGAAGAAATGGCACTTTTCTGAAGCACTAATGTTGAAGAAATTTCTTTGGATGAAAATTCACACGGATTACTTTTAGTAACACTGTTAGAAATATAGCACTGGAATTTTAATTTTGGACCACTATTTTGAAACACATACAGAATACACGTAACACATTCAACGGCATTGAAGCACTTGAAGGCACAAATAATTTAGTAGCATTATGAGTAGCAATACGGATGAAATTTGTAGGGTGATATCATTTTGATAAAATAAAAAAAAATCGCATACCACAGATCGCACACGCAGATGGAGGGAAGAGGAGGATCCTTGATTTTATGGAACTTAACACTTATAATGCAACGAAACACTTGTGGTTTTCAACGAACCACACTTTTTTTTTTTTAAAACACTAATTTTCGCACAACACACAGACACTTTTAGATGAGGGGAAAGCACTGGGGGAACACCACAATATTGCATTCATGTCTTGAGTTAGAAGAGATGAGGATCGGCGAGAGAATTCCAGATACGGAGAAAAGCACTATAGTCCGACTATCTTGAATCCGGCGAAGGGGGTGCGGGGGTAGCACTTCCAGAAAGAGCAGGTTGTCAGCAGAGATGAGGGGGTGGAGAAGGACTCCCGGTAGAAAAGCGATCCAGCATGGCAGGTGGGGGGGCTGTGATGACGAATTTCAACTGAAGCGAGGCCGGAGTCAGGTACATCGTGCTGCGAAGAGATGGGGGGGTGACGCGCGGAGGCAGGAGAAAAAAACACCGTTGCGATGAGCGAAGCGTATCTATCAGGAACACGGAGGGTGAGACTTTGTGACGGAAAAAATGTTCAAGCAGTGATGTACGGTGCCTGAGTACCTCCCCTTGTTGGAAGAAGGTGGTCTCTAGGTAGAGACATCGGCGAAGACGCACCAGATTTTTGTGAAGCAGAAGGTTTCAGATTTTTATGAAGAAGAAAATCTTTCGGTGACTGTCACATTAAAAATTTATAATCCCAAAATGTCGATGGTTATGTGTAAACGGTTGTTTGACAGCACAAGAAGTAATGCAGTTGACCACGAGCACATAGAAGAAGCATAATTAGCGATGAAGGTGATTTATTTGGAACCAATAGACAAAAATAGAATTATGCATGAAGAACACATAGATGAAAGCGCAAGGGGAGGTACTCCACAAAAATGAAGACAAAGTTTTTCTACAGCATCTCTGGTCAAGACAAACGGCCGAAGTGATCATGTTCTAAAAGTTACATGTACGGGTGTTGGCGCGGAAAACATGATAAAATCGCCAGTACTTGGCGAGGGAGTTTTTGGAGACTGCGGTCGGAAGCGTATGGGAAAAAACGATAAATGCTAGATTCTGTCTATGATAATGCATTCATTTGAGAATGGGGGGAAGGGTTGTAAGGATTCTTTCATGGAGACAGAAAAGGAAAAAGAAAAGAAAATAATTTTGGGATTGGCGTTTGATTTTGCTAAAAGACAGCTGCAATTAACGGTTACTTATGACTCGAATCTAATAACAGGGTGTGAAAGATATGAGCTTGCATATTACAGTTTACATGTGGGCGAGAGATATTTTAATTAATTCTTTTGAGAGCAGATGAGAAGTGCAAATGCTTGCATAAAGAATATCGGTTATACGTTACATTACTTTAATAAGTAGAGCACAGCTGCATATATATTTTGTCTAATTTTTAAGGCAGATGCACTTTTGATTTCATGAGAAGGAAACGGTTGAATTAGAAATATGTGAACACTTGTAACTTATTTTTAGCATAACCGCAAAGTTAAGGACAGAGAGGTTTCTGATGCATGCCAGTGACTTGCATTTTAGAATGAAGAAAGTAGATTCGTTATCTAAATTAAATCAGAAATAGGTTTTAGTTAACATATTGAATTTTGGGGGGGGGGGGGGATTACAGACATTTAAAATCTATAAACTATAATTGTTTATTATTTTTAATTATTTATAATTATTTATTTATTTGGGGGGGGGAATGAATAAATCTTTATGAATTTTTTTTTTTTTTTTTTTTTTATCTCTATTTTGGGGGGGGGGGGGGGGGGGGGGGGGAGGAGAAGCATGCAATCAATACATGTATGCTAGATGTTGGAAGAGGAATGGAAAAGCTTATGTTAACTTGTTAAAATTTTGAGGGGGGGGGGGGGTTTGAACTGAAAGCAAGATATATGACAAACGTTTTTGTCATAATCATGATGCGTTAATTTTAGATTACTACATGTCATTCTTGTTATATTTTTAAAATAGCTAAATTTCCACCATTGTTGCAAATAAGTACATTTTGTCACTGTTTAATTGAATCATGAAGATAATATTTGTTCCAACTCATTTTCTTTTGTTACTAGGGCCGAAACTTTAGGTGGGTCCTGTGACAAATGAGGGGGTTAGATTGACAGGGGAGTAAATCAATATTTAGTAATTTGAGAAATGAAGGGTTTTGTGAAACTTGTCGTATTGCCGTTGCATTAAGTGGTCCAACTTGTTTTGTCTTCCAGTGACTCCCTAAGTGAACTATGACTTATTTGACTGTCACACTGAACAGAAATTAATAAACTTTCAACGAAAATATGGTTATCTATATTTTAAAAATTTTTGACTTACTCCACTGTCATTCTAACCCCCTCAAATATTCCATTGAGGACCCCTCTGATGTTTTTGTGGTTGCTATTTATACTTATTTAAAAGGAAAAAAAAATATATTGTTTTTAAGGTCCCTTTAGAGGCGAGGGACTCAGGGAGCTGCCTTGACTGCCCTTGAGATACAGGCCCTGCTTACCACAGAAGTAAAATATGTTAAATAACCAATTGTTTAATACTAATAATATTTACTTGAATTCACTATACTATCTTTTCATTACTGAAACAAGTCATATCATATGATTCTAAAAAGTTGAATTTTTTAGTTAAATAGAACTTGCTTGCTTCTTAGAGCTGAATGAAGAGCACTGAATTTCATTATAGAAATTATATCATGCATCTTCAAGTAACTTATGGTAAACAAATATGAAATATTAGAAGATATAATTTGCTTAAGATTTTGATAATTTAAGCATTAACAAAGAAAAGAATAGAGAGAATAACAAAAAAGATAAAGTTCATGTTTACAAAAATAAAAGTACCTGTAGCAGAAGTGACAGTGACATTTTCTGTCACAGCAAAATGATCACTCATATATGTAGGATGATAGGACACAGTGTAACCACTTCCTTTGTGAGTAGGAAGATCCCAAGTAACAGTAACTGCATGCTCAGTAGCTGATACTTTACGGAGATTTCTTACAGGACTTAACAAAGCTTCCTTTGCAAACTGAATAACAAATGGATCAGATTTTCTACTTTCTAAATAACCATTTAATGATGTCATCTGAAAAAAAAAAAAGTAATAATAATAATTTCAGGCATACCAATATTCAGTTAACAGTATTTGGTACACTATTGTTATTAATAAATCTTTTTATTGCAGTTATCCAAAAATTATAAGAAAAATTACATATAATCTAATTTCTATTAACATTAAAGAACTATTGAAGCATTTTCTTTCTTTTTTTTTTTTTTTTTAATAATGCCAAATATAAAGTAGCAAAAAATTTTTAATCTGTCACACATATCCTTTAAAATAACTCCCTTAAAAGATTTTCTTGAAATCTGTTTAAAAGTAAAGACAATCCACTGGAGATACTTAGAAGTTGACTATAATTTAAATTTCACACTCACATTAAGTCAATTTAATTCAAAATTACGAAAAAAATAAAATAAAAATTAATCAAAACAAAAAATTTAAATAAAAAAAAATTTTGAGAAACCCGAAACAAACAGACTTAAAACTAACTATGGTTTAATGATAAATATATGACTTTTTTAGTTATTACAAGTTTTATTTCGAAAAAAAAAAAAATGTTTTTAACACCAAAGTTGTGAATTGAAAATTTACATTTTTGAAGCATTAATGACTCCAGAGTATTTTTCTGTAGCTGCAATCTAAATAACTTTTTTCTTTAACTTTTGAAAAGTGCTAAAAATTCTATAATTTATAGTAGTATTTATAACTTATAGAGTGAGATCTCAATGAGATCGTGAGTTATATAAAAAAAATTTGCCAAAAAGCTTTTTTACCTCACAAGTTAAATATAACAATGTGTTTTAATCAGCATTAAAACTTTATCATAGGTTTATCCAATAAATCTTGATGCCATTGGGTTAATCCCATAAATCTTGATCCCATTGAGATCTCACTTTATAACTTACAGGATTTAAAGTTTATAATATTAGAAAAAACAGGGAGAATGATTCCTGACAGTTTTACTGAAATCTAAAATGGTGAGGTTGATTCATTTTTTGATTTGGCATTAAATGACCTTGAAGACTGTGCCAGCAATTTGACAAGAGCACACTGCGAAATGTGTGAGCTTCTTGGACATAGTTTTGTTATTTTATTATGTTAAAAATGTTATTTCTTATTAAGGCAATAAATAATAATATTTTTATATGACATATGAAAGACAGTTTATTGTGCAAAGAACTTCAATTAAATGTTATTGAATGTAAACTAGCTTATATCCAGATTTTTGTCATGTGATAGATAGCACTCGTATTTATACACTGAATTGAATGTAACTAAGCATGTGTCTTGGGCTTACCAAGATCTCGAGAGTTTGTTTGGGGGGGGGGGGGGGGGGGGGGCTGGAGGATAGATGAATGATGACTTTTGTTACAGTAAAAGTTAACAAGTGGGTAAGTGTGATCGAAGATCGCACAAAGGGTTTCGTTCAATATTCTTTTCAAAACACTTTATCCTTTCTTTAATAAATCCAAATAAATTTCATTTTCCAACAAAAAAAAAAAAAGTAATGTCTTTTATAAAGTAAAAATTTGCAAGTCTATTTTTTCGTTTTTTCGAATATCTGAACAAGTTTGCTATGTCTGTCATAATAATATCTGTCATGTAGACTAAATGTGATATTTTAAAAAAACAATTTCATGACTAAACATTGTTGTATCGAGACCTTCAAAATGTTAAAATATACCAATATTTCCATAATCGGGTTTTTATCATGATTCAATACGTTCCTCAAACTCATATATTTACCATTCTCTATTACTCATATTGATACTCTATTTGTATTATTCTCAAACATTTGAAAAAACCGTTAAACTTCCAATATGACGTCAGATTAATTTTCTTTTTAATTCTCTAATGATGTCATATTAAGCTGCTTTCTGTATTTACACATACTCATACTCCTTCTATTATTGAGAAATGTTTGTCAAAAAACACCCTCTAATACAAATTTAATGAACTTTTGCCAGAGCTTCACACGCAAAAATATGCAATTGACATGGTTTTGTTTAAAAATCATTGTCATTCACTGTTCTGGAACTTGCGAGCGCAGGATTTCATATTCTCAGCAGAGTTGAGAAGTAGTTTTACTTACCTCGGCTGCGAGAAAAATATCTTTCAACTGTTAGGAGAATTTTTTGATTGGTTGAGGCGGTATATTGACATAAAAACGGTACGATATCAATATATGTTAGTAGTAGTTTGAAAACAGTTTAGCATTTCTTGATCTCTTCTCATCTATTTTTCGAACCATATAGACATATTTTTTAATGTTCTCATTTGGGAGATTCAAACGTTGAAATGGCAAGTGCCATTTCTATTACTAGTTGTGTGATGAATTTCACTTAATTATTGATTTATAATATTTAACCAAATACTTCACAATAATATTGAAATAAAAAGTAAATCAACATAAGTAATGTAATTTCGGCAACCATCTCTGCAGTGATATTCATCACAAACAAGATTTGTCTTTTGCGGATTATGTGCAAAGAATCAACAAGAATATTTTGTATGGCCTTCATTTGAATAATGTTCTGCAAAATAAGGTAATACAGGTTTTCTTTTCATATTACTTATCCATTTGAGAGATCAACTATAGCACTAAAGTGTTACCTGATTCGTCATTGAGAATTCCTGTATTACTACAGTGTCTATCATGGATAAAAATTTACTAACTGTTTGAAGGATGATTTATAATGACTGAAATGCATACATGTTTTTGACATTTTCATCCTGATTCATTTTTGAATTGCACATGTTTAATCAACAAATTATTACGTATTTTTACAAAGCAAATTGAACTGTTTATTGTGGACAGTCATAAATATGCTAAAACGAATACTACGATGATATCATTAATACTTGAAATCTGCAAAATATATGTAAAAGAAAATTATAATTAAATTCTGATTCTGTTCCAAAAATGATATGTTAAAACAGTTCTGAGATGTAATTTATACTGGTTTACATAAATGTAAAAATTTTATAAATGCTTAATGTATTATAAATGATTAATAAGATTTATATAACATTCTAACGAAGAAAATTTATACTAAGAATGAGTGTACTTAATTCTTCCTATATTTATTTATTTTCATATTACATTTTTATATAGTTATACAATAAAATCGGTTAATCAATTATTTATTGTGACATAAGTAATAATTTGAAGAGGAACTATAATTAAATTTGTTGGAACATTGCAGTTGTGAATTAAACCCAGCATAATAAAATGTGCTTGTGTTCTTTTGGTCGAACTTGGAAGGAGAGAAAACAATAAAATAAAATAATGCATCTTACTTTAATGTAAAAGTCAGGAAATGAAGAAATGATTTAGAGACTTAATCCATCTTTATTTTATTTATCAGGAAGTAGAGGAAGGTATAGTACTGGTTGATCACCACATTACATCTTTAAAAAGGACTTCACATAAGAATAATTTTGATTCGAAGATTATTTAGATTCTTTCTGGTCGATTCCATTAGGATACTTTAATAATCAATTTAAGAATCTTTATATACTTTACTAAATCTTTACTAAACTTTTAAAATATTAAAAATAAAATTATTTTACAGCAGCATCGAAGATTTTTTAGAACTTCAGAACACACTTTTCAATAATTCTGTACGGCATCGTTTTAATTAAAATTCTAACAAGAAAGCCAGTGACATTGGTATTTATACTAATGACTGGGAAGGACAAAGTAAAAGCAAGGCTATTTCAAATTCATTAGCTGATTAAGGATGACACTAAAATTAAAAAGGCAAATTAAAAGATTTGATAAATAAAAGAAGCACTTTAATTTGAGCAAAACAGACACACTCCTTTTGATTGCAGCGCTACTGTGAGCAAAAGAGCTATGAAATAAGCAGCGTTGAAAAAGAAATCTAATGATGTGGCTGTAGCGCGCATGCATAGTACGCACAAGTGAAGCAACTATAAGCAAAGTGAACTCCGAGCAAAAACCTGCGGCGAAAAATGAAAAGAAAGATACAATGCACGGTGAACAGCGGCACCAGTAGCCAAGACGGCTAAAAGAATGGCAAACGATGGAAAAATATTAATAAGATAGAAGCAATAAAAACACAAACCTGTACTGAGCAGAAATAAAAAGTAAATAAAAATAAAGAATGTGATAGCTTTATCACATTTATGTCTCTTCATTGACTATCATATTTTATAATATATATTTATTACGTGCTATTAAATTGTAACATAAATTATGAAGCTAACTGCATTAAAAATTAAATGAATAAAAATGACTTATAAAGAAAATAATTCAAATATTTATAATATTTATAAATTGATTCACAACTTAAAGTAATTTTTATTGGCACATCATAATTTGTATGATATATGTATATTTCAGGGTAGCTTTCAGTGAAGTTCTGGTATGTAATATTGTTTTTTTATTTCACCATGATAAATAATTTATATATTTTTTAACTTTATGAATTATTCCACAATGCATTCTCCTTCATATACCACTATTTATTATACTTTTGATCATGGGCCAATTTTTTTTCTCTTCTATTTGAAAATTCAAAATTTAACATACAGTAGTTTAAATATTCAAAATACATTTTAGAACTACAACTTTTTCCTTTCCTATTTTCTATCTTTTCTCCATTTTTTAATCTTTCTACTTTTCTTTTCTCCACTCTTCTTATTCTTTACATAACATTATGTATATATATATATAAAAAAAAAAAAAAAATTATATGTTTTTTGTAATATTATAAACTTTAAATCCTGAAACTTTTAGAGTGGGATCTCAATGGGATCAGCAGTTAACAAACAAACAAACAATGTTAAACACCAGTTGGGGATGGTATTTAAAGTTGGCACCACGCCAACTTTATGATTGTGCTTAAGACAGTATTGTCTCATTAATTTTAAATATTTTTTCATAACTGCTGATTCCATTGAGATCCCACTCTAAAACTTTCAGGATTTAAAGTTTATAATGTTACAAAAATTCCAAAAAAAAAAAAAAAAAACAAAAAAAACAAAAAACAAAAAAAAAAAAAAAAAAACAAAAAAAAAAACCACTTTTAATTTTTTTTTTTTTTTTTTTTTTTTTTTTTTTTAACCAAGCATAGCCAACTTGCATATCACATTAAACCTTATGAAATTCTCTTTAAAATGAGGGGTCAAACAACTCTCTATGCCTGACAGAACTTGAGAAATTCAAAATTGAAAACAGTTATACAAACCAGAAAATGATATTTCGAAATTAAAAAAAAATTATTGTATGGAAATTTACTGAGATAACACAATTATATAAGTATATTCTCATTTATATCATCAGGGAGAATGTTCCCTGTAAGTTTCCTTAAAATCTGAAATAGTCCAGTTGAATATCGAAAATTTTTGATTGATTTGACATGGAAAATATATTAAATAAACATTGAGTGGAACCTACTACACATATGATTAGTTCTGTAATTGGATTGCTCTACACACGTTGGATGGAAATGAAACACAATACTATAAATTAATCCGTCATTATTTTCATTACAATCTGATACATAAAAATGCTATTTACAATGATAGAAAAAAGGCATCTTACCCAAAATGTATAATTGACACCAGGCTCAAAATCAAAATTTACAGTTGTAGAGTTTCTGAGTTCAGTAATTATCTCATAATATGGAGGGTAGGGTGGTGAAACATAAACCTACACACACACACAAAAATAAGGACATGACCATTCATATAAAATTACATATACAAAATATAATAACTAAATAATATATAAATAATTATTTGTTACATTTTCTTATTCCCTAGTTTATTTTGAAAACATTTTAGTTACCTAACTTATATAATAAGAATAAATTAATTTTATAGTTACAAGAAACAAATAACAATGATACACCAACATGTAAAATATGGATAAAACACCATGACATTAAAAGCAAAACATCATGACAGTTATTAAAAAGCTGAGTCACATTTTAAGAAAGATTTCAGAAACTTCAAAAATGTATTTAAAAAATAATAATGATAATAATAATAATAATATATATATACATATATATATCCTATTGTTTTTGTTACATTCCAAACAATAGTTTGGGGCACTTAAATTCTGCGGAGGTGAATACGGAAATCATGTTTTAATAATGTACAAAGAAGAGAACAGATACTGAAATTAGAGGCAAATAACTATTTTTAAAGAAACTATGGAAATGTTGCTGTTCTCTTTTTTTTTTTATTATATTATAAGAGTGATCTTTACCTATGTAAAAATAAAGTTTTCATATTTTTAAAGACATTTATATACAAAATATATATAAAGACATTTATTGTGTGTTAACTAGGGCTGAACGATATAAAATTTTTTATATCGCAATATATCATCGAGTTAATATCGATATTGGTGATGTATCGCGATAACTACCTTAAAATGTGTAGGGATAGAAATATTGCTAATTTCGAAAGACAAATGTACGAGCAATTTAAATACCAACAGATGTAGAAAGCAACGAATTATATATATATTTATATATATATATATAAGAGAAAAGCAAAGAAACTAACAAAAAAAAAATAAATAAAAAGAAAACTGCCCAGTTAAACTGAGGGCATTGAGCTCACAGGCTATTCACATTAATTGTATATTATACTCTTATTTCAAAGAATTTGAAATAAGCCTCTTGAAAAATAAAGAAATCGACAATATAATAAGGGGGCTCATCACCCCCGTCCTCCCTCCTTATAATTAACCAATAAACCCCTAAAACTAATCAGCAAAGCCTCTAATTACAATGAACACATATACAAAATTTGAAGCAAATCCGATAATTCTGTATGAAAAAACCCATTTATATAAATTAAGGAGGGATTAGTCCCCCGTATCCTCCTTTATACTTAACCAATGAACCCCCAAAACTAATCAGGGAAGCGCCTTACCACAATGAGCCTATATACAAAATTGGAATAAAATCGAATAATTCTGCATGAAAATCTTTTATCTAAATTAAGGGGGAGAGGATTAGCTCCCTCCACTTTACCCCCCTTATACTTAACCAAAAAACATCCAAAATCAATCAGGAAAGCGCCTTATCACAATGAACCTATATACAAAATTTGAAGAAAATCGGATAATTCTGCATGAAGAACCCATTTATCTAAATTAAGAGGGGTTAACCCCCCTTTATGCTTAACCAATGAACCCCCAAAACTAATCAGGGAAGCACCTTACCACAATGAGCCTATATACAAAATTTGAATAAAATCGGATAATTCTGCATGAAAAACCCATTTATCTAAATTAAGGGGGTTAGCCCCCTTTTCCCCTTTATACTTAACCAATGAATCACCAAAACTAATCAGGAAAGTGCCTTATCACAATGAGCCTATATACAGAATTTGAAGAAAATCGGATAATTCTGCGTGAGAAACCTATTTATCTAAATTAAGGGGTGGTGGTGGGGGGGGGGGGGTTAGCCCCCTTTTCCCCTTTATACTTAACCAATGAACCTCCAAAACTAATCAGGAAAACACCTTATCACAATGAGCCTATAAACAAAATTTGAAGCAAAACGGTTATTTCTATCAAGAGTTATCGCGTTACGTACAAACATACATACATACGTACATACGAAACCGGCAGGGGCACATAAGCTAGGCTTTGATAGCATGTGAGCTAAAATGTACCATATAATTTTGCTTTATTATGCAGAATACTATGTTTGATATTTAAACCTGTTTTTTTATTTCAAAGTGCCATTGAATTCAAAAGAAAATAAATTGCAAATGATAAAAATAAGTTATTGGCTAACAAAATTAAACAAAAACAAACAAACAAAATCACACACACGCACTACACGACACCATACATTCATTTTAATATCAAGGTGCTACCGATAATATTGGCCGAAAAAATTACCTCAATGAGCACTGAAGTAGTGAAATGCTATGGACTCGAGAATCACTAACAGATACTCTAGCTCGTATTTTATTGGCCATCACATATCAATACCTTGACCTATTGCAACGAAGTCTGGATGAATAGCAGCAGCGCAGCATCGAGACGAATAAGTCTGGACGATAGCTGTACTATTCAGTTAAGAACAAAGAGTTTAATTTGCAGTTTGAGAGGATAGTAACGAACTTAAACATAATAAAAGAATGTATTCGTATTGGGATATAGTGTGATATTCTTTATTTGGGGATATTAACGAAAGCGAGATAATTAAAGGATAATCATTGGAGGGGATATTCTGATTGGAATAAAGTAGAGAAGTGAATATAAATGCATGGGTTGGACGAAAGGAATGGGTTGAAGAGGATATTATACGGAATATTTGGCACTTTTCTTGTGGTTTGAAGTCGAGAAAAAAAATGTTTTTTGGATATATCGGTAGAGTCAGAGTTTAACTTAGATATTGTTATACATTGCCAGAGTCAGAGCTTAGCTATCATTATTGGGATATATCGTCAGTGTCAGATCTTAGATATTGTTATTGCGATAATTAAGAAATATCAATATTTGATCGATATATTGATAAATAATCCAGCCCTAGTGTTAACACAATCAGACTGTTTAAGCTGTAGAAAAATCATTTGAAATTTAAGTATAAACCACAATTTTAATGCATTTGACAAGCTCTGCAACACAGAATAAATAATTGAAATACAGGGTTATTCTAAATGATGTAAGGTATTTTAAAATACTATAATTAACTCATTTTGTAACATACACTTACCAGAAAGGGAATAAAGAAAAACTCAAACCTTTTCACATTCCCCTGTGTGGAAGCACTACAAAAATTGTGATGGTGATAGTATTGCTGTAACCTAAAATGGCATCTCAGCAAGAAAAGGCATTTTGCATTTGTCAGTATGCAAAAAATACTATCTGTAATTTTAGTCCAACATGTGTTTTGTACACATTTTGGAGCAAATCAAATAGTCGTACTGACAAAACCATTCATAAGTGGTATCACCAATTTGAAGAAACAGGCTGCCTTTGTAAAGGCAAAAGCACAGGGAGGCCATGTGTCAGTAATGAGAAGGTTGAAAAGATAAGAATGATGTTCAGATACTCCCCAAAGAAATCACAAACAAAGCGAGTTATAAAGTGGGAATTCTGCAAACTAGAGGCACGTACTGAGAAAACTATTGCAAATGAAGCCTTATAGATTGCAATCCGTGTGACTGGAGAAAGTCATATAGAACATTTATAATGCAATAAAATTAAAATGTTTGAGTTTTCTTTCATTTTAAACCTGTTCTGGTAAGTGTAAGTTTCAAAATGAGTTTATTATAGTATTTTAAAATACAGCACATCATTTCAAATAACCATGTAGCACATCATTTCGAATAACCATGTACAATAAAAATACAAAGCACCAAGTTTCAAAGCAAGCAAAGTGATGTGTTGTATTATCATCATATCAAATTTCAACAAAGCATAAAATGATTGTTAAAACTAAATAATATTAGTTAGCATGAGTTTTTTCAGGCTATAAGAAATATAAAGATTTAAAACATTAAATTAGACAATCAATAAAACAAAGCCACCATATATTTTCTTAACAATAAATACATTTTCTCTTATGGTAACATACATACTCTATATTGATTTATTCCATTTAATTGATCTGGTGGGATCCACTTAACTTGCACATGTTTCACATGGTGAATAATGACGGAAACATTTTTTGGTGGTTCAGGAGCTGAAAGAAATATAAAATTTCTCAATTGATATTCAGATACATTATTGTCAGAGAGTCAAAATTACAAATTTTGATATCTACAAAATCAATAAAAATAATAACTATTAAATAAGTACCATGATAATATCAGGGGAGGAAGGGAGGGATTTTGTAAAGCACCATAGGGATATGCCTTCAGGAAGGACTTTTGAAGGGAAAGTGACGAGAATTATTGGTCTCATATAAGAAAAATCCTCAAAACTTCGCAAAGACACTTCTTCTCTTTTAACTTGACATACTCGTTTATTATGGTTGAATGTGAAACTATAACATTTGAACAGACACATAAATTACTTGAAAAAGAGCAAATTTAATTTCAGTAAAAAATCATATTACTTGAATGTTTAGTCATTACATAGCTTAAAATTCATACAAGTGTAAAACTGCATAGTTTTTTTTCTTCAAGGAGTTATATAAAAACCCACCTTAAGCCCAATACAAAAATGATGGGTAATATAAAATTACACTTAGTTTTATGCATGAAAACATCATTTAAATTATTTCTTTAAATAAACATTATATGCATTAGAACATTTAGAACATATATATGCCTTTGAACATTTGAAAATAAAAAATTATATATATATTAAAAAAAGTTTACCTGCCCAGTCAGTACTGACAGTCAAAAATTCCGTTGGTGAAGCAACTTCAGTATGGTTTCTTAAGCGTGCATAAACAGTTACTACATAATCTGAACTGGATGTCAAATTAGTAAAGGTATACAATTTTGCCCTTGTCCAAGTTGTATTCTTCCACACAGAAGATGTTGCTTCACTAAAATAAAATGTTAAAATTTGAATTCATTAACAAATATACTTTTAAAAGGTCAGATTAAAAAATAAACAGAGAAGGAATCAACATTGCTTATTAAATTATTAACTACTTTAATAATTGACACTCAAATAAAGTCTTAGTTTGTGAGTATCAACATGAAGTACAGAAAAATGAAAAATGGCATTATAGAAAATACTATGAATCATATATCTCATATAAGCTAAGCATAAATAATTTCCATATCAGATAAATGGAAATCAAATGAGTAAGATACAATTTTATTTCTACTTCATTTTTCATTTGTAACCTGTTATAATGCTATATTTTCTGCCACTGTGTGACCACAATTTTCCAAATTTATAATAAAACTTTGAAGTTGTTGCTGAGTTATATTAAGTATGCTTTTTCTGTGAAAATGAAGGGATACACTTATTGCTAACCTTTTTGTGAATTGTAGAAGAGGAAATCAAAATACAAAAACATTGGAATTCCTGCTAAATTAATTTCAAAGGTACTGTGGATATTCAAGAGATTTGTAAATTTTATGCAGTTTGTTGACAACAAAAATGTTTATATTTAAATTTACTATCAGCGTTTTTTTTTTTTTAAATAGAACATTTTTTAGCATTGAGTATGGCCACTATTATTGCATGCATAATCTGTAATTTTCTTCTTTTTTTTTTTTTAAACCTTTTTTTTAGTTTCTTCATTAAAAAAAATCATTTAAATTAAAAAATTTTTAGAGTGAGTATGGTGATGTATCTATCCTCCCCGGTGCATTTCAACAAATGGCGCTACAAGCGCACATACGAAAATTCACTTCAACTTCCACTCCTTGTTTATGTCATGAAAGGTGTGGCGCTGCGCTGCTGTTAAGCCGCTGCAACAAAGGATCATGTTCTAAGTTACGTTTTATTATATTAAATAATTTATGTTTGCTTAAATTGGAGTCTTTATTTGAATATTGAACATTACTACAACATATCATAACAGATCATTGGTGACTACCGGACAAAACTTCTAGTTTCATTTTACAGACCTTTGTGTTTCCAGTTTCGATTTACCATGGCTGTTGAAACAGCTGCTGTAAAAATGCCGAATTTTATTCCTACCGATCCTGCTCTATGGTTTACTATGGTTGAATCCACTTTTCAACTAGCAGTGCCAAAACCAATAACTGAATCCAAAACAAAGTACAACTATTGTGTCTCACATCTACCTGCTGATATCGCAATGATTGTTCATGACGTCATCATTTCTCCAGATCCTACCGATCCCTTCAAGAAATTAAAAGAGGAGATCATACTCCGTTGTGGTGAAACAAAATCGCAAGAAATTCGACGTCTATTAGCTGGTGAACAACTTTGCGATCGCAAGTTTTCTGAGCTTCTTCGCGTTATGCAACGAAGAGCGGAAAATCACAACGTATCTGACACACTGTTACTGGAATTGTTTTTAGCTCAGTTGCCCTCCAATGCGCAGTTTATTTTAGCATCAATTCAGGATCTTACGCCCGTAAAAGCTGCGGAGATCGCTGATAAAATTATGGATATATCACCTCCACAGGTAAGCAGTGTTTCATCCACTATACCTTCCCAAACAGATTCTGAATTGTATAAGGAACTTAAACTTTTACGTGAAGAGGTGGCTTCCTTGCGACGTTCCAGGAGTCATTCTCGATCTCGACCTCAGTATCAGCAGAAAAGCCCCGGTTTTAAAAACTTTTGCTGGTATCACAATAAATTCAATTCCAAAGCAAAGAAATGTGTTCCACCCTGTACCTTTTCGTCGGGAAACAAGAACGGCCAGCCGTAGCGGCGACATACGCCTTGCCTTACAACTCTTGTCGTCTGTTTGTACGCGATCGCAAGACTAATTTAAAATTTTTAGTGGACACTGGAAGTGACTGTTCTCTAATACCATCATCAAAATCGGATCAAATGGCTCTTCCAATACAAACATTTGTTGCTGCAAATGGCACATTAATTAATGTTTACAAGCGTAAGTTATTATCTATAGATCTGGGTTTAAGAAAGCAATTTGTTTATCCCTTTTATGTATGTAACGTTTCCACCCCCATTATAGGTGCTGATTTTTTGCATTATTTTAACTTAAAGCCAGATCTAAGAAAGCATTCTTTATTTGATAATAATACTACTTTAAATTCACATTGTGTTGTACATACTTCTGATATATATTCTGTTAAATGTATTGTAAATGATGATATATTTTCTAAAATTTTAAGTGCATACCCAAACATTATTAAATCTCCTTGCCCAAATCAAATAGTAAAACATTCTGTTTTGCATTATATTGATACTTTTGGTCCTCCAGTATATGCCAAACCACGCAGTCTTGCTCCTGATCGCTTAAAAATAGCTAAAATGGAATTTCAGCATATGTTGGATTTAGGACACATGCGCCCATCCAACAGCAATTATGCTTCGCCACTGCATATGGTTCCAAAGAAAAACAGCGATGACTGGCGTCCTGTTGGTGACTTTAGAGCACTAAATGCCCAAACTAAAAAAGATAAATATCCCATTCCGAGCATCGTTGATTTCACTAGTGAATTGCATGGAACTACAATATTTTCCCATATAGATTTGGTCAAAGCTTTTCATCAAATTCCGATTGCTCCCGAGGATATTCACAAAACAGCTATCTGTACACCCTTCGGACTCTTCGAGAGCACTCGGATGCAATTCGGTTTGTGCAATGCTTCGAGCACATTTCAGAGATGAGATTTATCGATGAAGTAACTCGAAATTTATCAGGTGTTTACGCTTTTATTGATGACATTTTAATCGCATCAAAATCCCTAGAAGAGCACATTGAACATCTCAAGGCTCTATTTTCTAGACTGGATAATTATGGCCTTACGATTAAGCCTTCTAAATGCATATTTGGTGTTCCCACATTGGAATTTTTAGGTTTTCAAGTATCAAAAGATGGTCTTTCACCAACTTCTGATTGTGTTGAAGCCATTCAAAATTTTCCAAGACCTGCAACTCTTACCCAACTTCGTAGGTATTTAGGTATATTTAACTTTTACAGATGATTTATTCCCAAAGCTGCTGACATTTTAGCACCCCTTGTAAAATTTTTAGAAGGGCATAAAAATGTAAAGAAACATCCTCGTTCCAAGGTTTCAAATGACCAATTACAATGGGACGATGAAGCAAATCTTGCATTTACGGCATCTAAAGAAGCAATTTCTCAAGCAACGCTTCTACGCCATCCTATTCCCGGTGCTCAGTTAAGCTTATGGGTTGATGCATCAAATGTTGCAGTTGGTGGCTCTGTTATGCAAATGTCTGACAATCAATGGGAACCTATAGCGTTTTATTCAGGTAAGCTAAACAAATCTCAGAAAAATTGGTCGACATATGATCGCGAATTATATGCCATATATTCTTGTATAAGAAAATTTCGACACTTGCTTGAAGGCAGAAACTTCTTCATTTATACTGATCAGAAACCCTTAATTTATGCCTTTAAGCAAAATCCTGAAAAGTGCAGTCCTCGGCAATTACGCCATCTTGATTATATATCACAATTTTCCACCGATATCCGGTATAAAAAAGGTTCAGAAAATTATGTTGCCGATGCACTATCTCGCATTGAGATAAACCAAATTTCCCCGACTGTACTTGATTTTAAAGAATTTGTTTCAGCTCAATCCACTGATGAGGAACTTCAAAACCTTTTGCAATCCAATACCACATCCTTAAGATTAGAAAAATACTATTTTCCTCTTGAGGATATTTATTTATATTGTGACATGTCTCAACAACATCCCTGCCCATTTGTTCCCCAAAGTCTGCGAAAACTAGTTTTTGATAATTTGCATTTCTTTTCACATCCTGGTATGTCAGTCTCTATTAATTTAATTGTTAAACGATTTGTGTGGCCTGGCATGCATAAAGATATTAAATCTATGGTTCGTAACTGTAATAATTGCCAAAGAGCCAAAATAACACAGCACACCAAATCTCCTATTGGTACATTTGCCCTACCTGATGCTCGTTTTGCCCACATCCATTTAGACTTCATTGGTCCCTTTTCCCCATCAGATGGTAATCAATATTGTTTGACAATCATTGATAGATTTACCAGATGGCCTGAAGTCATTCTGACATCTGATATGACTGCGGAAACTACTGCTCGAGCTCTATTACATGGTTGGATCTCCAGATTTGGATGCCCAGTCACTATCACCACAGACCAAGGTCGTAATTTTGAATCTACCTTGCTGCTAGAACTTCTGCGTATCACAGGCTGCAACCGAATTCGAACTTCTCCATATCATCCCCAGTCGAACGGAATTTTGGAACGATATCACAGACATTTAAAAGATGCTCTTAAAGCACACAATCACACTAAATGGACCGAGATTCTTCCAATTGTTCTCCTAGGTTTACGCTCAGCTCTTAAAATGACATTAATGCAACGCCTGCACAATTAGTATATGGTACAACTTTAAGATTACCCTCTGATCTCATAACAGATAAGAAACAAATTGACCGACCAATTGATCCTGATTATGTTTCTAACTTGGTCAAAACAATGCGGAAATTAAATCCCACTGCCACTTCCTTACATGGCAATCCCAAAGTATTTGTAAATCCCGCATTGTCAACATGCACACATATATTTTTAAGATCAGATAAAATACTTCCTTCTTTAACACCGCCATATACCGGACCTCACCTTGTCATAAATAGAAATTCTAAAAACTTCACTATTGACATAAATGGCAGAAAATCAACAGTTTCGATCGATCGAGTAAAGCCAGCCTATCGATTGTCAGACACTGTTGTTACTGATAATACTGTTCCTACTCCAGAGGTATCAACTGAGCCGACACCTATTGTTAAACATTCTACAACTCGTTCTGGACGTAAAGTCACCTTTCCTAAACATTTGGTGACTGAATATGTAATATATCTCATACAAATCACTCATATGTAATGTAACTCTACAACTTTGTACATAATATTTTATATAATTCTTATTATTGTATTGAATATTGATTTATGTATACCTGTTTTGAATTATTTTGTATTACATTGTCTCAAGCTTTTAGATATTTCATATGTTTGTATTTTATCGTTCACTTTGTTCACTGGGGGGATACTCTATGGTGATGTATCTATCCTCCCCGGTGCATTTCAACAAATGGCGCTACAAGCGCACATACGAAAATTCACTTCAACTTCCACTCCTTGTTTATGTCATGAAAGGTGTGGCGCTGCGCTGCTGTTAAGGGGATTCTTCACAGAGAGCGGCCATTAGAAAGCATCCCATGTTAACCTATGGAGAAATTTAATTTACTCTTTCTGAGCGTAATATTTTACATAACGGAATGGGAATTTTTGCAATCGATAAAATAGAAGGTTACTCACTAAGTCTATTTGCTATATTATTTTTTAAATGTTTAGAAATATTTTTAAACTTGGCTTAAAGTTGGCGAAATTTGCAAAATCACGAAGTTTTTACTTTAAGGAATGATACAAAATCTTTGGAGCATCGTAGAAAGAAAAGAGAAAATGGATATAGAACCTGAAAGTTTCCTCTTTTCTATGAAAAAAAGTAACAATTAATTTATAAATTTTTAGCAGAGCTATAAGTGAATTTCTGTAAGCAATCTGATTTCGAAACAGACGGCAGAGGGATACATTAGTCTAAAGTAGCTGGTTGTGGGTGGCAGAGGAAAAGACACCGAGATAAGTATCAAGTAACAAAATGAAGGGGAAAAGAGGAGTGAGATTAATGTATGGCTTTTCTGCCCCTCCCAGTCAGGTTAGGAAGTGAAATCTTGGGAACATTACTTTTGTGGAAAATCGAAGTTTGCTTTCTGAGTTTTATTTCACCAGATTTCGTTTCTCATAATCAATGTTACAAGTTCATTATTGATGGTGTAAAAAACCAATTTTTATTAATTACATTCAGTCATTTGTTATACACTTTCTTTCTTTCTTTTCTTTTTCTTTTTCTTTTTTTGCATTTGTTTCTCTTTTTAAACATCTTCCTGTTTATAGAAAAGCTGTCGAAAATGGATGTTGACCATTGACTTTCAAGTTTTCTTTTGTTCGGTTCTTTCTACATTTCTTTTGTTATGTTTTATATCTCAAGTTCGTTTTTGGTGCTGTAAAAAGCAAATTTTTGTTAATTACAGTCAGTCATTTGTGATACGATTTTTTAATTTCTCAACTCGTTTGTTTCTCTTTTCAGATATCTTCTTATTTAATTATCATTTGCTTATTTAATTATTTTTTTATTTCACTTTTTTGCTTATAAGAATTTCGTAACATATATTCTTTTTCGTCTATTATACCTATACATAGCTACATACCTATACATAGCTACATAGCAACATAAGAATTTACTGCTATACGGAGTGGTTTTCAACTAATCGCAGTTTTCTCAGTTTAATATATTTTTATTCCACTATTTTTTAATCATTCATGTTGATATAATTATGTTATTTTCTTTAAGAAGTCTTGTATTTTATAACTCTTTCTGACTTGGAATTTTCGTTGTATAATCACTCTGCTTTTTATGCATAATTAAAGTAGTTCGTGCTTATAATTTCGCAGTTTTACTGTGTTTCCGAACACCTACACAGTGCTGTAGTCGGAGGAAGGGGGGGGGGGGAGGCGTCCCTTCACTTTTTTATGTTATCTATGTATGTGGGACGCACGGTAGGGATGCGGGAGGCAGGGTTGTCCGGTTTTTTCCACTCTGGAAAAAACCGTCCCGGACAAAATATCATTTTGTCCATTTCGTCAATTTTGTCCACTATTAATAAACTGAAAATTCTAAATTAAAAATGCAGAATTTAAAAATAATAAATAAATATATTGATTCTTCCCATTCAAGAAACAACTTTTATATCAAAATATCACATATACATATTTATATACACAGTGGTATGTGAGATATTTTGTGTGAAAATGAAAAACTAAGTTCAGTTCATCTAGGAGCTTTTTTATGCAAACATGTTTATAAATAAAATGTATATCAATATTAAGTTATAATGTATTAAATAGCAATTGTAAGACATATACCGTAATTTCGCACGTATACGCCACACCTCAGACAATTCGATTTACTACCAGAATTTATTTTAAATAAAATGTGACTTATCTCTGATTAGCACTTATTTGACTTCTTATTTTCAATAAAATTTCCGGTTTGAAAAAGACTTAACTAAGCTGCAGCGGATACGCGCGAAATTACGGTACATTTGTAGTACATTTTAATTTGTGTATCTCTCATATGGCAGTTCTATTGCAATTAATATAATCAGTTTCCAAAATGAAAAATAGAAATTAAAACAAACTTTTGTTTCACAGCTTCAAATCATATAAGTCATATGATGAAATAACAAATTAATGTTAATTAAGAAAATGTAACATTGAAATGAAACCTGTGCTTGTAATGGCATTAATAATGTAATATATGCATTAAAACATTCATTATATACACATTTCACTATGGGGGGGGGGCATCAATAAGAAGTAGAAAATTATAAGGATAAAAATTTTCTTTTAGTGAATGTGACTGTTCCATAGAGTTTTGTTAGGAAGTTGATGCATTACACCACCAGAGTTGCCAAGTCTCCGGCTTTTTGCACACCAGTAATTTTTTAGAGAAAATGTTGTTCTTTTAAATCGCAAAATGCTCCGATTAAATAAAACATTTTTTGTACTAAATTACTGGTATCCAAAAAGCCGGAGACTTGGCAAGTCTGCACCACCATAAGATTTAGAAACCCTTTACCTACGTGATGATTGGAATTTTTAGACAGAACTATAAGCTAAAATAAAAGTTTACCACTGATAAAATTCATTATGAATAAGAGAGCCTAAGTTTAAGTCCAGCTTTTTTAAATTTTGGTTTAGGTTTTTAGTTTCTGTTCAAGTTTTCAGTTTTGGTTTAGGTTCTGATTCAACTTAATCAAAACTGTTTGACTTACGTAGCATAATATAATTTTTACAGTAAAATATTGTCTAAAATTAATTGTTCCAACATCTAATTAACATTTTCTTTGTGGATTTATAAGATTATGATTAATATATAGTCATTCTATTTTAATTAAATGATTAATTGAAAAAAATTATTATTAATAAATAATGTAGGAATATAATTCTATCACATCATAGCAATAATTTTATATGTCAAACATATGGAAAATCAGCAGATTTTCATTTCGTCCAATTTCTGACGTCTCAGACTTTTTACAAAAAAGTGGACAAAATAGCAACCCTGGCAAGAAGATGCATACTTTTCCAAACATTAATATTTTATGAGGATGAACAAGCTAATAAATTAACATGTTTAAGAAATAAAGCACTGATTATTAATACTTTTCAACAAAGTTGAAAAGTATTTATCACTTCGGATCTGTCTATTTCTCTGTTCTCTTTCTAACTTCTGTAACTTAGTATGAAATGTGATAACTTTTATGCATGTTTTTGAGTTTCTCTGCGTTATTATCACAATTGAAAATGCTATAACTTAATTGTATAGTTTACATCTAGAGATCTGCATGGGCTGAAATTTCCAGACACGGGCCCGGCGGGCGTGACCCGTACGAAAGCTATCTTGGACCAGCCCAGTGTAAAAACTAAAAGTTCAGCCTGGGCTTGGTCCGTTTATATGTTCAAAGGCCCGTCCCGGCCCGGTGTAAAAATTAAGTTTCTTTAATGATTTTTTAAAGAAAAGATTTGAAATACACTTTACTAAAAATATAGTACTTTAAATAAAACGAAATAGGTACTGAGATTCATTACAACATGTTCATTATAAAAAATAACGTTTATAGTTCATTTCTATTTACAGTCAAAAATATTTGAAACACTATTAAAGGTAAGTTAAATGCATTTCATTGGTGTTACAATTTTTTAAACTAAAATAAATTCATATGTGTACGTTACTATAAGAACCACTGCTGCACGTTTGCTATAGAAAACAGTGCGTGAAATATTTTACCTTTACAAGAACACACAAAAGATTCCGGATACATTGTCAGCTATGGGTGCACTTCTAGAAACGTGTTTTCGATTTGCATTTTTCAGCAGAATAATACATTAATTTACAAAGTAGTACGTGAAAGCTATTCGTGTACAGGGACGCACAAAAGAATTCAAATACATTCTCGTCTATTGGCGGCTATTTCTTGAAATGAGTTTTGCAGCTGAATTAAATTTTAGCGTCTTATGTGGTGCATATGTAATAGTAATTCCTATACAGGACCACTCAGAATAATACGTTACCATTTGTAGGCAATTATCGCTTGATACGTGTTTAAACTGAACAAAATTTTATTTTTCATTAAAAAAAAAAAAAACCCGCTAGAAATGCCATTTGTTAGCAGTATTGTGCAGAGAGTGATATTTGATTTAAATATTAATAATTAAATACTAAAAATTAATATTTTGTATAGTCTTTCTATCGTTTCATTTGACTAACAAGCGTGGGAACGATTTTTTTAAACTTAATAATATTAAAGATTTTTAACATTTGTATGCTAAAGAGGGGTAACAGTTCGAAGTGACAATTTTTTTTTCACCCGGGACAAGCATGAATTTTGCCTCTCTGCCCCCCCACCCCCACACACACACTTCTTTCCAAAATAAATTTATAATCAGAAGTTTTCGATCCATTGCTTTTAGGTCCCCCCAGTGGCTGAGAGGTTCTGCTCTCAAAGCTGGTAGACGGGAGGTGCTGGGTTCAAACCCCTGTCACGCTCGTCGACCTAACCGTTCTGAGTTTTCCATGGTTTTCTTCAAACCTTGCCGTAAATACGGGTTAGGATCCCTTAGAAAGACCCCCCACACAGGGCACTCCCCCCTAGGGCCTATATCCCTCGTGTAGATAATCGGCCGTCATAAAATCAACCAACCAACCATAGCTTTTATTTATCATTTTCAATAATTGTAATATGGTTTATTTCTTTAGGAATCGACGTATTGTAATTACTCCGTTTATATATAGATGTGTGTGTAAATATAATGCAAATTCTGCTATCACGAAAATATCAAAAATACTGAACCAATTCAAAACAGAAAATTGACCTGCCAGTATCTTGAAAGAGTTTGTTTTTGTTTACAAGGACGCAGAAAAGCAAAAAAACATGCAAAATTTGTCATCATAATACGTTTTAATACTGACCCAATTAGAACTTAATTAGGAAAGCATACTCTCAGATATTGAGAGTATTTTGGAGGAATTCGTTAATCAAGTTTTATTTTGGTGCTCCTAGACTCTCACCTAATGTAGGAACCAGCCCTGTTCAAAGCAGAGGATAAAATAAAAGAATGCTTTTTTATTGAGTTGTTAGTCTGCATGACATTTTGGCCCAAATTTCTTTATTTGCTTTTTGTACCGAAAGACGAAACAAATCTCCTTGTCTTCCCTTCTATTCAGGCTCGCTCCCTAGTTTCGGTCCTGAGGGAGACAAAAGAAGAGAAACAGAAATCTCAGAGACCGGGATAGGACAAAAATCTACAGAAATGTTGAAGTTATCAGTCCTTGCCAATTTCGCAGAAATGAATTATGTGCAGAACGATCTTCGCATTTTTTAAAATTTTTTTTCCGACTGAAAATTACATAGTGGGCTGATAAGTGCAAGATACGTCCGTGTGGTTAGAAAATGTTCCATAATCTATGAATAACGTAATAAAAATTTCTGCATCAAAAAGTGCTATTCATTTTTTTATATTTGCAACACAAAATCCACGAATCAGAACTGCATATATATAAACACACTCAGCACTTCAGTGGTCATTTTCTCTAATCTAAACTGGTAAAAAGTCACTTTTTCGGAATCCGAATTATAAACTATTGCAGTAGAAAACATCTAAAGTAATCATAAACAAAACTTATGGAAATCAAACAGCTGTAAAACTTCGCGGTGGTTAAAAGGGGAGGGGCAGTGGCGTAGTCAGTGTGGGGGTCCAGATGCTCTGGATACCAGTTGTACAGTTTTCTCTGACTTATCTAACTGGAGAATTTGCTGCGATAATCAATGCGAAGAAAACTTTACATTATTACTGGTGTTACTGGCATTTGGATCCCCTCCCTGGCTACGCCAATGGAAGGCGGGGGGGGGACAAAGAGTAGGTGTATTCATCTCACGCAATACATCGACTCGTGTCCCACGTGTCAAAGTTTACGATTGTTTTTACTGAATTTTTTTAAATATAAACTGAAATATTATAGACATTCAGCCTCATTCCAACAGTTTAAAAAAATATAATACTTTAAATTAATTAGTAAGTTAAGGTTAAAATAGTGCTTGAATATTAGGAATTCTTCTTAGATCTTAAAAATGTTTTTTTGACCTGAAGTTTATGAGTTTCACCTAGTTTCGCTGTCTTACTTATTTGCATGTCTAAAAAATACGTAATATTTTTGATACGAATATAATAACGCAATGTTTACCTGTAATTGCATAATTTATACAACAATATCCATATACTTTTTCTTTGAGGGAAAAGTCCTTGAAAATCAAATATTTTTTTATAAATGCAAAAATTTTTAAACACACTTTTTTGTAAAGATTTAAATTTTCTTTATGATTTAAATTGAAGGGGGGAAATAAAACCTATATGGTATTAATTTGGACTGGGGTTTAATTATTTTTTACATCATTGAAAATATTCATCGAAGGCTATACTATATTGGCGCTACGAGAGAGAAATACTCTTATTCAATTATTTTTTTTTTAAAAAGTTGTGAAAAGCATAGTTTTAATATTTCTACTTGTAAAATAAGTGACATAATTAATCAAAAAGGAAATAAATGTCAAAGTTTACATTTGACTGGGGAAAAGGTAAAAAAAGCATACACAACAATCTGACGTTCACAGATTTTCATATCTAAAGTCGCATCTCATCAAACTCCCTTTTGAACTAGTATCGCAAAATATTTAAGCATGTATATCGGAACTGTAAAAAAATATAAAAAATCTGATTTAAAGCTTTTAAAAAAAAACAATGTTTACAGCCTAATGCGAAAACCTGTTTCTCAATGCAAGACTATGTATAGATTGTTGTATGAAAATTATTTGGCACGTGATAGATGGAAAAATGTAGTTTAAATTGATAAGGATTGGATATATTAATTATTAATTTGATTATAATACAAAAAAAATCTATTTACTACCGAAAAAGTGGAGAAAAAACCTAAAACGTTGATTCAGAGAAAATAAGGAAAATTATGCTGAAGATTTTTGTTGTTATTGCTGGATTATCTTTATAACGGAAAACTTAAAATAAGGAAAGTAGAAAAAAAAAACAACAACGTTAAAATTAACTCTGATTACCATCAGAAATATGTTTTAACACTTGATTTCAAATAAGGCATGTGAGCATGTGAGGAAGTGAATAAAATATCGATTACAAAATTTCATCTTTACATCTATAAGCTAAACAGAAGTGTGTAAAAAAGCCAATAAATTAAAGTTTTCATCAGTTAATGTAATTTAAGAAAACAGAATATAATAATCTAACGTTATAAATCAGTTATGAATAGCAGTTTGTTTCAGGACGTTTTTGGATATTTTCTCGCATCTAGCGCCAAGAATTGAAAATGGCACCCCCCCCCCTCACTATTACTGCCACTGATGTTTGATTTCTTACTTTTTAATCCTTTTCTATTGTTAAATTGAGTTATTATATATTTTAATTATAATTGATATATTTACATAATAATTAATTTAATGAAATATTAAAATACCGTATTCTCATCGGAAATACACCAGTAAAATACTGTCAGTAAAACAATAAAACAATCTATTCGCTAAAAGAAGTTGAGTGTACTTCGAAGACATCGATTGTTTCAAAAATAAATATTTTCCATCCAGCATCGAATGTCCTAATTTAACTAAAATGTTCCTTCTTCATTTCTTATCTGAAAAACGGTATCTTTCTTTTTTTTTTTTTTCTTGCTTGATCCCCTATCACCCTATTCTAAGGTCCAATGTGGATTACAAGTTTCACCTCTTCCACCATACACCCTTGGTAAAAATACTAGAAAGAAGAATGTTTACTTTTCGCGGGGAAAGGGGAAGGAGAACTATATCTTGATCACTCGGCAGCGGAAGAAGTCTGTAGTAAAAAGGCTGTGCAGAGGGATCTTCTGCCTTTTAACACAAGAGGTCACGCTACTCGCCTGCGATTTACAAAAGGAGTGAAGATTTCCCTTAAGCCGCTGCAACAAAGGATCATGTTCTAAGTTAAGTTCTATTATATTAAATAATTTATGTTTGCTTAAATTGGAGTCTTTATTTGAATATTGAACATTACTACAACATATCAAAACGCAACCCACTTCAGTGAGATTTTAAATATAGGTTGCAAATTATAAATTTTTACAGAACTTTTTCCCACTTAGTGTTTGCAATTGTGTAAAGTTAGATATAAAAATCCAGGTTTACCTAGTACTATAAATATTTATTAGGTTTTGCATGAAAATGTTTGAATTATTTGCTAAACAATTTAAAATTAGATTTATCAAAGGAAAATACATAGGGGTAGGTTGAAATTTCGGATTGGTTGTAGTTATACATGCAATTGAAAAAAAAAAATTGCTTTTGAAAGAAGATAAAACGGAAGTAAGGAGGGGGGGGGGGGGATTACAGAGAATAACCAGAACACAATCCTCTCCATGTTTTGTTATAAAAAAGTTGCTACAATAAATAATTTTCACAACAAGTTTCCAAAGATAAAAAATCCCTGACGGCTTGGCCTACAGGCACAGGTAGATTTTGAAGACGCAGACCGTGGGGCGCCTGTTTGTTGGGAATTACAGAAGAAATGAACTTTTTGTCATGATGCGTCAGTTGGGACCACCTACTTCGAAATCTAAATGTGTCTGTAGGCGGAGCCGGCAGGCTTAAATTTTTTTTTGCTATAAGGGTTGGTCCTATGAAAAACTTATCAATATAAAAGTTGTAGATAATATTAAGAGGATTTATAACAAATCTAAGCAGATTTGATATCTTGTGAATTGACGAAGTTATGAATTTTTTCTTCTTAAACCCCTCTCCCCCCCCTTCCCCTAGGGGCCATTTTTAATGATATCTAAAATCTGTCATACATAAATTTTTGGCCCTTTTCCTAGAAGTAATAATAACTTTAATAGGTAGTATTTCTTATGAAATCTACCTAAAAGACATTACATTAAAATGTTGAACAACCTGCTGTGATACAATAAAGACAAAAAAACTTCTTAATAACATCATAAGCTTAAAAAATGTGCAAGGCCTTTCGAAAGAACATTGTCTTTCTTCTTCAGGTACAAAGAAGATGTGCTGGTCTTGCTACCACTTTGAAAACAGGGGCAAGACTCTTGCACATTTCTTAATTTTATGGTGCCATTCAGAGGTTTTTTTTTTGCCTTAATAGAAAGATAGAATTATAATTATTTTAAGTTACTTAAATTATTAAATTACCTTAAATTACTTTAAGTTACTTTTTAACTTAGATTCTGCACTTATAATTTTAACAGACTATGAGCTACATAGTTAACAAAATAAAAGAAAAAATCAAGAAAATGTAATACTGAACACGAAAATTAATATAAAAATTTCAAAAAACTGAATTAATTGTAACAGAAAATTGCACAATTTATTTTGGATACTTGAGAAAATAATTTGTGGATTTTCTACTTCATACAATATTTCTTTACAGCCTTTAGAATACCATAAAAGAGTAGCAATTTTTATGTTTTAGGGAGTTTACAATAACAACTCTCGTTTTACTCATTTTTGTCTCTACAAAATGAGTAAACAAGGTACAATAATCTGGACAATATTGAATGATTTTAAAAGATAATTAAAGAAAACAAAAAGTAAAATTTTTAAAAAGTGAAAATTTGGAGAAAAAAAAAGTCAACAGCAAAATGTCCCATACTTTTCAAAGGGATTAATTTATTCTAATTAAAAACTAATACAAGGTTTGTACACATTTCTTTAAATAAAAATGAAGTACTTTAAAAGATTTTTAAGGACAAAAATTAAAAAAATTTAAGGACCTATAAATTGAATAAATCATTGAATTACACTGGTCTCCAAAAGTTAAGGTACAACCAGTTTTTTGCATCTAATTCGAAATGAATGAATATAGAAACAACAAATTTGGAGGAAATGTGCGCTAAACTGTTATTTATTAAATGCGACATAGAAATTTACTTAAGTTAAACGTATAAATGAAATTACAACAAAAAAGCACTCATGGTGGAAAATTCCATGCTTGGAGAAATCAGTACATCGCAGTATTATGCAGTAAAACGTGACACACACATTAAAAAACTGGTTCTAATAAGGAATATGTCCACCCCGGACTTGAATGCACTGGCGGCATCGACTTTCCATGCTCTCAATTAAATTGTCGGACAATGAAATAGGTAACGTGACCAGACTTGGAGTAAGCCTTGTTCCACCTCATTTAATGACCTTGGAGGAGGACTTAAAGCCGCAACCTGTCTTCCAAGACAGTCCCAAAGATGTTCTATCGGATTCAAGTCTGGAGAGTGAGCTGGCCATTCCATTCTCTCCAAACCGTGATCCTCAAGATAATCAACAAGAACCACAGCTAGGTGTGGTCTCGCATTATCATCCATTAGAATGAAACCATTGCCAATAGCACCGGCATATGGGCGCACATATGAATCAAGGATCTCATCCCGATATCTCGCACCAGTCACAGTTCCTCCATGGAACACATGCAGGTCAGTGTGGCCTCCGAGTGAGATCCCTGCCCAAACCATGATTCCACCGTTTCTGTACCTGTGTGTTTCGACAGTGTTTGATTGATGGTATCGAGTGCATTGTTCTCTGCAGATCAGAAGACGTCCTGAATCACTCTCCAGTGTGAATCTGGACTCGTCTGTGAAGAGTACAGAAACCCACTGTTGTCTGGTCCAGGAAACATGTTCTCTTGCCCAACATAACTGGGCCCTTCTCTGTCGTCTGTTGAGGGACACACACATAACTGGTCGCCTTGCATAGAGACCTGCATTGTGAAGACGTCTTTGCACCATAGTAGCGGAGATTCTTCTCCCTGATGCTGAAAAGTGGTCTGCAATGAGTTGCGGCACAGTAGTGCATCTTCTGCTTCGGGCCGAAAGAGCTAGAAACCGGTCTTCTGCAGGTGTTGTAACACGTGGGCGGCCTGGAACATGTCTTCTGGACACCGAATCTTCGGATTCATACTGATCCCAGAGTCGTTGGACTACACTGCGAGACACATTGAGCAGTCTAGCAGTATCGGCCCGTGACAACCCCATTCCCATCCATCCTACCACCCGCCACCTTAATGAATCAGGCAAACGACTTCTTCTAGACATTTCTAGACTCTACTGGCTGTTGTGAACAAAACTCACAACAATAGTTCGAATACAACAAAACTTACACACGAAATTACGAAAGCTTCATAATTGCATATTTTTCTCTCTTTCACAAATACCTATTCTTTTCTATAAAATAAAAGTGGTAGCTGTAATTTTTGCGTAATTTTTTTTAAAGCTTATTATTTTTGTACTGACAGATCGGCGCGGGAGATAGAGCAAACAGAAATCTTTAAAAAATGCTTAATAAATGATATATCAACCACTTATGGGATCAGAATATATAAAAAATAAGCCAAAAGATAGAATAAATGTTTACTCTAAATCCCACCCCAACTCGTCAATACAGGACGATCATGTAAAGTAGTTAGCATTATATTGCGATGTAGAACTTAGTACTGAAAAATTTTATTATATTAATGTTTAGAAGTTAAAAATTAATCTGAAAACATTATATTATATAGAACTATGCCCTATTGAAAATATATTTAGATGTATTCATATCTGAAAAATAAAATAAATACAAAAAAGACTCACCCAAGTAAAGGAAGATTGCACACAGAATCTCAATTAAATTCAAGTAGATTTATTTTCCAATGAACACACATACTTATATAGGGTATCAACAAATGAAGCTCCAGAAGACACATAATTAAATTATATTAATAGATGAGTTACATTGATGTAATCATTAGCTTGATTTTCAGTTCAATGCTATATGAAATTAATTTAAATAAAAAGGAATCTTTCATACTAAAATTTTTTAAAGTTATTCTGATTAACGTTCATTATATTTAACTTTCACTAGATGATGACTTGATCTTTTATACTAAATGGACAAAGTTATTGAGTAATAGTTCAAAATGATATATAAATTATACTAGATGATGATTTGATATTTATGAGTCTAGAAAGGTAAAGTTCTCCTGCAGAAAATAAATGAATCGTCTTTTAAGAAACTGGCAGAAGAAACGCTAAGCATGCTTGGCTCCCACATTGATGATATTCTCAGCTTTGAGGATAAAACTTCTTAAAAATGCAGAATCATCACAACAACTGTAGAGGGAAGATTCACATCAGCAGTAGAGGTAAGTTCATCAAAAGGATGAAGTATGAATGACTAACGGATTCTATCAACGTTAGAAGCCCCATCTTTAAATTCCGAAAGATATATTGCAGTGTACTTTGATAAAAAAAATTTAATATTGATGAATTACTTAAAAAGGTTGTTTCACTGTAGACGCCACGTTACCAGATCACTGAATCACCATTTCCAGGCTTCAATATCAACTTGGTAAAAGATGTTTCTCGAAAAGAAATTTTATCTGTTAAATTATTAGAAGCTGTGATCATCGTTACTTGAACTTTTCATTCGGACAAAAATTTTACAAGTGCACGGCCTTACGGCCTGATACAGTATTTATCCTCTCCTGCTCACTACATGCACGAGTTCAAACAGTCAGACTGAATTTTGAATTCAAATCCAACAACTCTCTAACCGACGCTCTAAGCCAAACGATCCAATCAGGAAAGGCGACACATTCCTCTTCTTCAAAATTAACTGCTTAACTCTCAACCGCCGCCGAGAAAAAGTACTCCAGCGACAAGTCACCTCTACACACAAACGATCCGAGTGAAATGAAGACAACTCCGCCCTAACAACAAGCGGTAGAAATCAAGTACGTTTGCCTTCGGATGTTGTAGAGAGAATTTCAAATCCCCTTTTCCCCACTGAAAAATGCATCCTTTAACCTTGAATGCCTACTTGAACGACCCCTAAACCAAAATGGGTGACGATTGCACGCTAAGTTGTTGTTTCTACAATGCACTAAGATACAATTCCAAATGGCCAGGCGTCATTCCGAAAATGATCGATGTAAACATTGAGATTTAAAAATATGTTTAAAAATGTATATCTGCCAAGATTTAAGTTGCATTTTGCTAGAATTTTGGCAGACTGCATAAAGAATTTTGTTTAATCTTTTGAATAAGGTTTAAAACAAAAATTATTAATATTTAAAAAATGGAAAATATATTTATTAACTTAGAAGAAAATACACGATACTTCACAGAATCGATGTCAACAAACAGAAATTTTTTATTCTTTTATCCAGAGTCTTAAATGAATGATTATAACTTACTTTAAAAATGATTATTGATTTAAAAAATTGATTTAATTATAGAAGTTAATTTTAATTAATAATAAAATATCTTAGGAGAAAAGTTAAAAAGATTAATTTTAAAAAGATAGAAAATATTGACTATTTAAATAATAACTGTTAAATAATTAATTTAAATGTTGATTAATATTATGAAATCTTTTAAATAATGATTAATTATGATTATATATTTAATTTAAATAAATAAATTAGTGAATAATATTGAATTTAAAAGCAGAAATGGAATGTATCATAACAATTTTCATTCATATAAACTATGAAGTTTAATCTGACTGCCATTTGCTGTATGGTGAGCTTCGAAAAACATGTTGTACCTTAACTTTTGGAGGCCAGTGTATAATATGTATTTTTTAGTATAGGTCTGATTTTTGTAAATACAACTTTCAAATGGCAAAGGAGGAGGGAGGGAGGATCGGCATGTGGCACTAGAAATTTAGAAGACTATTACTTACAGTTACTTCAAAATAGCAAATACAGAAAAGACAGGGAGAGGGAGGGGTGCAAATCCAAAATTCTGGAAGAGGAAATTAAAATGATTATTTAACTATATTGTCACTGCAAAGTGTAAAGGAAGGAAAAAGGGGGAGAAGCAAAGATTTTTTGGGAGTGGGGTGGGGAAGAGTTCGATTAGATGATTATTTATCATTACTATAACAGGGTTACAAATTGGACAGGAAAATAATTAAATATTAAAGACCTTCAACACTTTTTAACTTTGTGTACTTTGAACAGGGAAGGAAAAAAGGAAAAACCAAAAGTTTCGAGGTGGGGGAGAGAAGAGGAGGAATTTAGATAAGCGATTATTTATTATTACAATAAAGAAACAAACAGAACAGAACAGAAAAATTTAAAAAAAATTATCATTTTTAAAGATTTACAATTGGGGCAGGAAAAAAAATGAAAGAGTTTTAAAAGACCAAGTTTTGTGTGGTAGGAAAGAATAGCGTGGGAGGCGATTTTGGGTGGGGGGACGATTTTAAATGATTATTTATTCTTATTGTTACAATAAAGTAACAAATAGAGCAAATAAAGTTTTAAAAAATTAAAGAGGCTTGAAGATTTGTAACTTTGTGATCTGGAGAGAGTGGGACAAATGGGGAGAAGCAGAAATTTTATGAGGAGTAAGAAGTTTATTAGATGATTAATTATTTATCATTGATAAAAAATTATAAATAGGACAGAAAAAATTAAAAAGTTATACAAACTTTAAATTTTGTGTGCTAGTAAAAAAAGGGGGAGGGCTAAGGGGAACCAGCAATGTTGAATGAGGGTGGAGGATTTTAGATAGTAAATTATTTATTGTTATAATAAAGTAACAAACAGAACAGATTTTTTTAATTTTTTTAATGAAGACTTTTAAAGTTTGTGTGCTGATGGGAAAAGAAAGGGATAAGCAGAGTTTTTATTAGATCACTGATTAATTACCTTACTAAAGATTAACAAATAGAACCAAAAAAATTTTAATTAAAGAGTTTTAGACTTTAAAGTTTGTGTGCTTGGTAAAGGGGGCAGAAGGAAAGGAGAAATGTCAGTTTTGAGTAGGTGTGGAGGAAAATTATATATTGATTATTTATTAATACAATAAAGTAGCAGATAGAGCAGAAAAAGTTACAAAGACTTTTAAATGAGCTTATGTCTTTTATGAGCTGAGGGGGCAAAAGAGGAAAAGCAGATTTTTCTGTTTCTTTCTTTCTTTCTTCTTCTTCTTCTTTTTTTTTTTTTTTTTTTTTTGAAGGGGAGGGAGGAGTTTATTAGTGACTTATTTAATTACCTTACTAAAGGTTTACAAATAAGACAAAAAAAATTAAATAAATAAACTACCGAGTTTTAAAGACTTTGTGGGGCAAAGAGGAAATGCCAATTTCAGATGGGGGATTGTAGGGGGGAGGGGACGGAAGAGGGGATTTTTTTTATGATCGATCATTTATTGTTACAATAAAGTAACAAATAGAGCAGAAAAAATTAACGGGAGAGGGGGAGCAAAGGTGGAAGCAAAATTTCAGAAGGGAGGATTTAGATGAAATTTTAACAAAATTTATATGATCGATTCTTTATTGTTACAATAAAGTAACAAATAGAGCAGAAAAAGCTTTGAAAAAATTAGAGTTTTAAATATTTTAAACTTTGTGTATTATGGAGGAAAGGGGGGGGGGAGAGAAAAATTTAAAAAAAGGGGGAATTTACATGATTTTTTTTTTATCGACTCCGTAGGCCAATCCCAAGGTTCACGTGGATCTTGGGCAAAGGCTAGCAAATGCCAGCCGGATCCCTCCAAAACTTGACTAAGGAATTGACGGAAGCACGATCGATCTCTGTAGAGCACGAAATCGTGATGACTCTGTAGTTCACCGATCATTGGGAGATACGGCATGCAGCAACTATCTGCAACGAGACGGAGGCAGAGGTGAAATAGTCCCAACACGAACCCCATACTCGTGGAAGAGGACCTCACGAAATCCACTGCAGCTGGAGAGTTGTGAGCCGACCTCAATGGTCACCGCAGGAAGTGCCTGAATCGAGGAGACGGTCACCATCCGAAGGCGGTCAGCCAGAGACGCCAGGGACGCGAACGTTCTCTTCGAGGAAAGGACCACCCTCTTTCCGCCATGTGATTACGAGGAACCGGGCCGGAGGCTGCCGACTAATGCGGCATCGATCAGCTGAAACTCGAGACCTCGGTCCGAAACCCAGTCCGAGCACGTCTTTTGTGCAGCCAGGAATTTCCACACCTGGCGGGCGGACTAGTGGCATGCCTACTAATTTTCTCGCTACTAATCTCGATCGGGCCCGTCTCTTTGGCGCGCTTAGAGGAAGTTTCCGCAACCTCTAGAGTCCGATAGCGGTGTCTTTAGGATTCTTCCGTTTTTGAGTGATATTATATGTGGATGATCTCGTAGTTCTGGAGTTGTCGCTGGGTTACCGGCTAGTTCTGCCTAGTCGGGTTCAACCTCGCGCCAGACTGCGTAGGGACGACCTATCCGAATCCCGTCTATGGGAAAGAACCGAATTTCCTCGTGGTTCTGGGTCGGAGAGAGGCTTCTTCTGCTCTTTTTTTATTAGTGCATAACATGTGAACCTCACGGCCGATGAGCCCAGTAGCTTGCCCATCCATGCATGTCTATGATCAGAAGCCGTGGGAAAGCAAGAGCCGTCGGAGTAACTCGACATATGACCGAGGGAGCGTTTCCCCCTGTGGGGTTTCGCGAACGAGGCCGTCGGGGGTTCTTTGGCGGTTCATCAGGTGTATGTTCCACGCGGAAGTTTCCCCAGAGCAGGGTTACTGCCGCAACGACCTATGGGGTCGATACCTGGTAAAATGGTCTAGGGTTCGCAGAGGGGCGGCCCATGACCGATCGCAGCGCCGGACGAGACAAAGTCCTGGTGCGTTATAAGCCCTTCAGAGGCTTGGGCGCGATGGTCGGAAGCGTGCCACGGGCTACCCCCGAGGGCGCCTGGCGGCGCAGGATAGTTTTATCGATAATTTAATGAAACACAAAAGATTTTCATCCCCAATTAAGAAATAATAGGAGAATAAAATTAAGGTACTTTTTGTACATTTTGCATACAAATAAGGATGTTTAAAGACCAAAAATTACATTTGAAATATTTAAAGACTTTCAAGTATGAACACTGTAACAGCATATTTTAGAAACAATATTAACTTACTTGTTTAATTTTAGTTAAACTGCATAGGTCAGGGGTCATCAAACTTTGTACTAATACAGACACATTCCAAATTTTTAGGTATTTTCAGAAGAACATACCTTCTGGATGTTTTTATTTATATGTACATTTGTGTGTGCATAAGCACAGTACACAAACATAGACAATCCCAAGCAAGGATACATATAATCATATATCGGGTAATTATAATTAAAGTTACGACTTCAAAAATCTATAATTTTAAAACTACTGGTCAGAATGACTTGATAGTTTAGCAGAACAATCGTGAGGCAATGGAATTTTGTTTGGTGAAGGAAAAAAAATAGTTCCAAAATGTGCCGATAGATGACACTGTCAGAGTTGACATTGTCTGGAGATATGCAAATTACTAATACATGACATGGGCACCACAAACATAGCTGTCATAAAACTGCAGAGCACCAGCTCTTTGCCTGATGCTTCATCATGACTCTGACTATGAAGGATCGCGCTCTGCTCTTGAAGCTTTTTTATAAGAACAATGACTGTGCACTTACAGTTATTAGGAAGTTTCGGATATTAAAATCCATAAAACGTGTCCAATAACCACAAATGGTCTGTGAAAAATGATTGCTAAATTCAAAGAGACCGGTTCATTTGATGTTAAACGAGGTAGAGGAAGGAAACCAGTTTCGGCTGCGGCAATAGAAGATGTGGCTTCAGCTTTCAAGAACAGACAAACAGTGATGCTGGAATCAGCAGCGCATGGGGAATTGGCCAAATACTGGATATGCCGAACAACATGATACATAAAGTCCTACGGAACATCTTGTGCTGTTATCCGTACAAGATAACTCATGTGCAGGAGTTGCTACCTGCTGACCTGGAAGCACGTCAATCTTTTGCACTACAATTTCTTGCCCGGATGGAAGTGGACAACGGATGGCCATGGAACATTCTGTGGTCTGACGAAGCCCACTTTCATTTGCAAGGTTGTGTAAATACGCAAAATTGCAGGATATGGGCAACCGAGAATCCGTCCCAGCTATAGCCATTACCTTTTCAGTCTGAAAAGGTCACCATGTGGTGCGGAATAATGGCAGCATTTATCGTCGTTCAGTTTTTCTTCGAGGACATCACACCTGCGGGTTCTGTTACCTGCACACATACTGGCAAGCAGTATGAAGCACTTTTGCATAACCATGTCTTTCCAGCACTTCAGCAGCGTCAGTGTGTGGATCGCACAACATTCATGCAAGATGGCACTCTTCTGCAAATTGCTACTCCTGTGAAGCAGCTACCGAGTGCAAATTTCGGAGATAATAGGATCATAAGCTGCCTTTTCCCACCAATGTGGCCGCCACATTCCCCCGACTTAAACCCATGTGATTTCTTATTTCTGGCTTTGGAGGTACCTGAAGAATGTTGTTTACAGCGGACGGATTCAGAATCTGGCCGACTTGAAGGCAAGCATCACACATCACACCCATTACACCAGTACAGATACCCTCCGATCTGTTGTGGAGCATGCCATTTTTCACTTCCAATTACTAGCGGAACAAGGCGGAGGGATATCGAACAACTTATGCCTTAATCATCAGTAAGGTGTTTGTTCTACAAAGCTCTTTTTTTTTTTTTTTTAAATTTTTTGTCATTATTGCTGTTGTTGCTTTAGCACGTATTCTTTTCTTTTCGCTAATAAAGTTTTAGTAAATCCTTGAACTCTATTTTTTCCTTTTGGCTAACGACATTCCCGTGTTTAACGAATACATTTTTTGTCATTCCCCTGACAGTGCCATCTATCGGCACATTTTGGAACAATATTTTTCCCCTTCGCCAAACAAAATTCCATTGCCTCACAATTGTTCTGCTAAAATATCAAGTCATTCTGACCAGTAGTTTTAAAATTATCAATTTATGAAATCGTAACTTTAATTATAATCACCCGTTATTTACAAAAATTTTCAATAACAAAAGGGCAATAAAATTTCTTTACAAATATTTGATACAAAAAATAAAACAATATACAAATATAGTCTTTTGGAGCATGAATGAGCCATTCAATATTTTATTCACAGTAGATACTGAAAGAAAACTGCATATATAGGAACACTTTTCTTTCTTTGAACCAAAAATAACATTATCTATGAGGAAAATGTGTAGTTATATATTTTAAGGGCACAAAGAAAAGATTGGATAGGTGCAAATATGTATGCAGGTGCATGGATAATGAACTAACATTGTCAAAGATTATAAAAAAAGAGATATTTAGAAGAAAAAAGTATTTTGGTGTGATTTCTACAGTAAGCTTTCCACATGTTTTAACAAAATTTTTTATATATTTTATATTTTTATATATTCAAGTAACTATTAAAATACTAGAAGGGGTTCGCCTGTCTAGACAGTCATTTTCGAGACCCTTAGAAAAAAGATAAACACACATGATTTCGTTTGAATTACTATCTAAATGCCAGCAACAATAGAAACTTGCTGTTTTATCGTATGATTGTAAAAAACTAAAGTCGTAATCTTATTACGTCATTTGATGAGAAACTAAGTAAATTTGAAGAAGCACAAACAACAGATTTTTATAACATGCAAGCTATGCTTTAAACAAATTTTAATTAATTCTTTAAAAAGTAAATTCATGAATTTCTTTAAGAGAAAAAATCAAAAACATATTTAGTTTTATATATAGAACTCGCAAGCATTAAAAAAAATAGACTTACCTAAATAGAGTATCAATTGCCTTTTCAAATTCAAATACGTATAAAATTATGCATAAAATAAATGTTTTTACTAAATGGGTAAACAAACAAATTGCAAGGCTTATAAAATATTTCAGCTATTAAGGGATCATATTTATATATTCAAACCGTGGCCTTTTTTTTTCTTCTTTTTTTAGAAAAGCCCTTTTAAACTGTTCCAAAAAACATTTCTTAAAATCACACCTACTTTCATGAATGTTATTCTTGTTGTTCCAAAAAAACTTTGTTACGATTTTCTAATTTGAAATCGGCCTTGATTATGAAAAATATTATCACTAATGCATTAGAAAAAAAATATATTTTTTATTGTTTTTTATAACATATAGCAACAGGAAAGAAAGAAAAAAAAACATTAAAAGTACTTATTCAAGATTTCTAAACATAAAATAATAATCATCTTAAACTATATTATTTCATTAAAGCATATTTAAATAAAAAATTAATCCAAAATATAAAAATTATGTTTGCCATCAGAAACCCACATGTGTACATAACATTTATAAATTTTCTTATTTTCTAATAAAATTTGTTAATTTATTTCCTTTTTTTGAACAAATGGAAGTTTGGGGGGGGGGGGGGGCGGGGGGTCAATCTGCGAAACAGATCTCTTTTTTTTATCAGTTTTTAACGCATATCACATCCCTATTTCAGATGCTGGTTAGTGTCATATTAGATGATATCTCCTTATCCCATTTTTTATATTTAATTAAATTTCCAGCATGTATTTCTTCAATATTCTTAATTAATAATTAGTGTTAGCTTAATACCTTTACTTTGGCACCTTTTCCATCAAAATCGGCCATTCTTTTCCCATTTTTCTTTATCTTTGAGCGATTTCTTCATGCATAATTATTACATGGCTGTTTTTTTTCAGCTTCCAAGAAGCCATATTGGTGCAGTTTCTACCTCAGTCATGCCCTGGTGATCGGGAAGAAGACGTAACCTATTTGATGTCATGCATGGCACTCTTCCATGCCAATATAATTAATTATTATTATTTTTTTTTTTTTTTACACCAGGCTACATCATGAACAATTACCTCCATGGTTTAATATTTTAAACATTCACGATGAATGAATCCTTGGTGTTTAGAAAATCTTCAGAAGTGTTTATAATGATGATGTAACAATATTTGTCTGTAAGGTGCAACAATGCAAAATTAACAATCACAATGAACTCAACAATGGAACAAAAAAGTACAAACGCCTGGCATATGGAAAAGTGAAGCGGGCATTTCGGAACTGTTGATAAGTCAAATGCTTTGCGCTTTTATTATATATATAAGACAAAAACTAGTCTCACTCATATTTTAACTACAGCATCTTAAAAACAGCCTTATCAAAATAATTTCAGATAGAGATTTATAAATATTACTATATACAGCGAAACTCTTTCATCATGAGCTAAGACGGAACAAAAATCCAGTTTTAATAAGCATGGAAATATTTGGTCTAATATAAAAAAAAAATTGAAAAACTCTTGTAGATAATTTTTTAAGCTTGTCCTACTATTTAAATTAAAGATTGAAAAATCATGAAAATGTTAATATATATAGATAAAATAAAGAATTTGCGAATCTGTTTGTATAACTTTCATGCTGTGTTGGACAAAGCCGAAACTACAACATTGGACATGGAGGTATTCCAAAGTGTACCCTAGAACCCCTCGAAGAGATCTTTTAAAAATTCAATTTAGATATTAAATTAATTTTTATGGATTTTTGAATTAGGTATTTTCATTAATCTTTTTTCTAAATATCACGGATTTCAGTCTTTACAACACAGAATGGAACAAAAAATGCCTTTTCAAATACAGTTTATCTGAAAACTGTAACTTAATTTACAGATCTTTAATTTAAAAAATAAATATGTAATTTTCTGCTTTTAATTTCAATTAATATGCAAATTAACTGCAAAAAATTGTTTTGCTCATCCATTTTGTTTCTTTGCACAATGCTGACACACTAATAAATAATATGTATATAATTTTTTAAAATCTTGCGAAAATAAAAAAGCAAAACAATATGTAAACCATTTTGGTTCTTTAAAAAAAAAAAAAAAGGTTAAATTTAACTAGTTACTAAAAATTAATATTATAAATTACTTGATTTAAACAACTAAAATTAAACATAAAAACAGCATGACTCAAAGCAAAAAATTGAAAATGTACTAAATCAGGGGTTCTCAAACAATGGTACGCGTACCAGTACTGGTACGAGAAGCTCTGGTTACTGGTATGCAGAAGTCCGTTACTGGTACGTGAAATAAAATACAAAATGCAACATATTATTATGGAATCGAAAACGGCTTGTCTTTATTAACTTGGAAATTTTCAAAAAATAATTCGAATGCGATTTAGGACCTGTAAACGCTTTTTTTTTTTGTTACCAGAAATGTTTGTTATAGTAGACTTGCTGAAATTCACACACAACGCCTATGATACAGTTTTCTAGAATTAAAAACACAATTATTGGATTTATATAGATCAAAGTTGAATTTTGTAATAAAAACCTAATTTTAAAATTAAGGAATGAATGAAGTATTTTTAATTAGCATAAGAACTGTTTTTAAACATGCTTTATAAATTGAATTATCTGAAGGTAAAGTCTGAATGATTGCAAGTAAGAGGAGCTTGTGTGAGTAGGAGGAATTAAAACAAAATAACATTCCAAGTGTAATTTATAACCCATTGTACTCTTTGCACTAGAAGAGCTTCTAGGAGGTGTTGAAATAAGTCTTAATTGAAACATAATTCATAAATTGATTCATTGTGTTGATTAAAATATTTGTCTTCTCTTGTACTAAAAGTGTTATAGTTACCTCCTGTTTCATGAAAATCAGTTTTTAAGAGAGTAAAGTTATTTAAAATTGTCAAGAGAGTAAGATTATTTAAATCGAACAAAACTGTGGCCATATGCAGTGGGGATTTGAGGGAAAGCATTGTACATATGTATTGAGGTGGTATATACATAAATGTATGAAGAAACTTGCAAATGTTTGCCTACTGAGCGACATTATTGTTGCATTTAAAGGTATGCAGATTATTAATACGGTTGTATTGAGCCTATGTTAAATGCGCTAACTAAACTTTGGATAAGAAATTCGCAGGGCCGGATAAATCAGAGGCTGACTAAGACGTGGCCTAGGGCCCACCACTGATGGGGGCCCCCAAAATAAATAAAATTGTTTGCAAAAAGTTCATTAAAAATGCAGTTTTTTGCAATTATTTCCCCCAAAACCAAATAAGATTTTGATTAACTTGGTAACCATATCATAATATCTAAGGATAACCACCGAATACTCTCCCAAAATATTTATAGCTATTATCGTGGTTTGAGACTGGCTCCAAAAAGGTACTGAGCCTTGGGCTCCACATGACCTTAATCGGGCTCTGGAAATTCGTTTCTCATTTGAGACACCCTGCACTGTATCTCACGAGAGAGGAAAGAAGTAAACTTATTCAGCTCTCATCTCCTGTGATGGATTACTGGACCCCACATTCAAAAGGATGAATGTAACAGAATTTTCGCTGGCGAGAATATTAGAGTACCATCTAATATCGTCAAAGTCTGTTTGTGTTTAGCACAACATATCTCTGTGAATGTTCTTTTCCGCCCTTTGTTATATGAAAAACAAATACAGGAATAAACTAAACATCGAATCTGACTTAATGACTAAAACTTCTTAATATTGAGTCAGACATGAGGTCCATTATTAAAATTTAATGATGATACTACTTTTTACTTGAATGTTATTATAAAGCAGTCAATTTAGTAATGTAATCATTAATTTTTAAATGCAATAAAATCTGCTATGAAAGAAATACAAAAGACCGGAGAGATTTCGTTTTAGACAGTTTTTTTTATATTAGCTTTACGTTTGTTACGTGGTGGTACGCGGAAGTATGAACTCGATTTAGTGGTACGTCGGTCTAAAAGTTTGAGAACCCCTGTACTAAATCATTCTGATAAAGAGTTTCATCAAATGTGGCATAAAGATCAAACATTTTTAAACAAACTTTGATTACAAACGTTACCTGTTGAGAATAAGATAATGATTCAGTTATCAGTACAAACTTTCCATACATGCTCGTAGCAGAACAAAATTATGGACCTATCATCAAGTACAAATAAAAAGGTGTTACTTATGCTGAACTCTTTAATGTAGAATCCAAATATGATCAGATATTGGTATCTTCATCACTTAAGAATTCAATGTTAAGCATGAAGGTTATCTCTAAGAATTAGATGTTAATGAAGCAGATATTTTACAAAATTCAAACTTTAAAGGGGTTACCAAGCTACGGCGCTAAGTGTATTTCCCTGCTAGGCATACTTCACCGTCGTTTCTATGTTCACAGAACCCGCAAGAGGGGGGCAGGTGGACCCAGTTTACCTGGGATACCACACAGGTCCACTCTATAGCCAAGAAGAGCACCGCCACCAGCACATCACTCCCCTGCACCCAAAAACTTTGAGCTAATGGTTGCTACAACAGCAAAGACAATGTATTGAAGGAAGCTGCTGCGTAACACTTGGAAATGTGCCAAGTCCCACAAAAGGGCATCGGGCCTATGCCTTAAACCAGATTTCCCCAGCATGCACTTGTTTTACTAACCCTTCAGACGTAAGTAGGAAAAATAGAATTCTAAAAAAAAAGGAGGAATTTTTCATGATTCCTCTAAAAATTCATGTTTGAAACTTCAAGCAAAAGAAGCAAAAATTACAATTTAGAAAATTTAGATTTGGCATAGAATAAAGTTTTAGCTTGCAGGGGCTCACTCAGAATGTTCTTTTTCTAAAATTTCATTTTTATTGAATTTTTAAAAATTGAAAAAAGAAGAAAAATCAAATTTTTTTTGCTTCAATATGAGACACAATCTTACCAAGATATACACCAGCCTTTTCAAGCAACAGAATAAAATAAAGTGCCAGTAATTATAACAACAAAAACATTAATAACTCAGAAAAAATATTGAAAAATAAGCAAAAAATTGCCTTATTTTTGCCGTTTTCTGTAAAAACATAGTTGAATATTTAAATTTTTAACATTTTATTTTTAGAAATTTTTTGGAGTACTTTCATGCTTATTCTGAGGTTTGTTGACCATGCCATCACTTCTTATCACAGCAAAAATGTAACCTGTCGAATATATAATACAAGCAGAAAAGATAAATGAGCCAATCTTGGACCATAAATCATGCATACGCTTTAAAATGTATTACAGCTAGAATTTTGCCAAATTGTCACGTTAGCAAAAAGTTCACCTTCTTTTCAGTGCCAATCTTGATGTGTGTGCATGTATGCATTTTTAGCACAAGCACATTTTTAGATGTAAATTTGTCTTTAATCATGCAAGTGCTGATAATTTTCATAATCAAGTGTAACCGGCATATTTTAGTGAGTGTATGGTTTGATGAAGATTCCTGCATTGTTGTAACACACTTTTAACCACATTGCCTCCAGCTTCATTATGATATCAGTGTTACTGACATGCATGTTTGTGCTTTATAATACAGACGTTTGTTTCAAACCTGTAGCAGTATATATTGATTATTGATGATTTTTTTACCTATTTCATAAGAAAAAAATTTGCTTTTAGACAACTTAAATTTAGGTTTTGTGACAACATTCAGACATTTTAGAAACAGGTAAAGAATTTTCTCAGATTAATGGCAATTTAAATTTTAATATTCCTCCAATTTTACATACCTTAATGTCAGCATATGTGAGATCCAAAATGAATGAAAATTATTATTTTATCTTGATTGTCAATAAATACTTGATATGAAGGATAAAAATACACATATTCTGCTAAATGTAACACAACTTTCACCATGGGAGCCTTTCTTCTTTTTCAGATTAGAACCATAAGTTAATATTTGAAAACATTTCTATTAGACAATGAAAATTTACAGGGATATAAACTGAATACATATTAAGCTTTTTAACTGGTTAAATTATGTGATGTTAAAAAAAAAAAAAAAAAAAAAAAAAAAAAAAAAAAAAAAATGTAATTTCTGTTATAGTTTTAGATTTTTATAAAATGTAACCAAATGGTTTGGCCAAAACTCACAGAGGTGGTTAAAAAAAAAAAAAATTTTTTTTTTTTTTTTTACATTATACTAAGAATTCTGAGACTTAAAGGAAAATGAGTCATCTCTGCATAGTTGTAAAATGCTTCATATTTATGTATGAAATTGCATGTTTTCTTTTAAAAATAACCCATTTTCAATGGCAGATTTTGCCCATTTAGCCTTTTAATAGATTCATTGCTTGGTTTAGCCTTGAAACTTAAAAGAATTTACATTTGTGATGTGGGACTTTAATTTTTGTTTAGGCTGAAAATAAGTAAAATGTGTATCACTTTAAACAATCATTGTAATATGTTTTATTTTTATGGCTGGAATTTGCTGATATAGTTTCACATATGTCATTTTCATCAATGGAAGTGTTGCATATTTCTATACATAGAGTTGATGAGTATTTTTCTTTCATTCTTTTTGTACAAAGAATGAGTTTATAAATATACATTTAATCTTTCCAATTTATCAATTATAATTTTTTGTTAATTTATGCATATTTATAATGGGATATCTTAAATTTAATCCAAGAACAAGATTATAATGAGTAAATAGTGCATTCCTTCCACTGTCTTTATAAAAGAGTTTGATTGTATAATCAATTCTACACCTGGCAAAAAAAAAATATATATATGTCAAGAATACTTACTGATAAGATGGTAAATACTCCAAATCCAAATGAGATTGCCCTTCAGGTGCTTGCCAGTAGATTGAGAAACCATGCAGACCAATAGATTCCCGGAGAACTCTTAAATTATGAACTTTGAAGGAATAAGCTAGAAAACAGAAATACTTCATAATAACCACTAGAAAAATGTGTAATCAGGATTTCTATTTTGAACTCCATGTTAAAAGAAATATATATATATTTCTTATTATATATTCTTATATTTCTATAGACCTATTTTTTAGAATAGAATCAAGCACAAGTTAGGAAGTGGGACTATAATAAATTAAATTTTCTTTAATTGTAAACAAAAAATTATAAATATTTAAAGATTAGTCAAATTACACAAAAACCTCGTAACCTCCTAATACTATTATTCTAAGTTTACAAACTTAATAACAAATCAAATGACTGAAATATAAAAATAAACACGGATTTCAGTAGAAGTATTTTTGAAAAGAAAAGAAAAGAAAACCAATAAATTAATTACCAACAAAAAAAGTTTGCTAAAGAATAAATTTTATAAAGCATATAATCGATTTAATAATATAAATCTTTATAACTTTTTATGCTTAAAAACTATATACATATATCTCTTATTATATTATATCTTATATTATATATTTCTTATTATATATTCTTATTTTTCTATAGACCTATTTTTTAGAATAGAATCAAGCACAAGTTAGGAAGTGGGACTATAATAAATAATTTTTTTTTTTATTGTAAACAAAAAGCTATAAATATTTATAGATTAGTCAAATTACACAAAAACCTCGTAACCTCTTAATACTATTATTTTAAGTTTACAAACTTAATAACAAATCAAATGACTAAAATATAAAAATAAACACGGATTTCAGTAGAAGTATTTTTGAAATGAAAAGAAAAGAAAAATCAATAAAGATTAATTACCAACAAAAAAAAGTTTGCTAAAGAATAAATTTTATAAAGTATATAATCGATTATAAAACTGCATAACTTTTTATGCTTAAAAGCTATCATCATCATCATCATCATCATCAACCGTTTTCAATCCACTGCTGGATGTAGGTCTCCCCCAGATTTTTCCATTGTTGCCTGTCTAGTGCTTTAGTCATCCAATTAACACCGGCCACTTTTCTGATTTCGTCACTCCATCTTACTTGAGGTCGTCTTCTTGGTCGTTTTACATCTCTGGGATACCACTGTAGGGTGTTTGTGCTCCATCTATTGTCTTGTCTTCTTGCAATGTGCCCAGCCCATTTCCATTTTAGCCGTTTAATTCTCTCGATGATGTCAAAAACTTTCGTCTGACTTCTTATCCACGTTATTCTCTTTCGGTCTCTTCTGGTTATGCCTAGCATACATCTTTCCATACTTCGCTGTGTTGTTTGTAATCTTTGTACCATCCGTTTTGTTAGTGTCCAAGTTTCTGCTCCATAAGTTAGTGCAGGCAAAACACATTGGTTAAACACCTTTCTTTTCAAACAAAGAGGCATGTTACTCTTCAGAATAATATTGTTCTTCCCAAAAGCACTCCATCCATTTCTTATTCTTCTATTGATTTCATTCATGATACTGTTGTCTGATGATATTTCTTGTCCAAGGTACACATAACTTTCAACATCTTTAATCTCAGTGTTGTTGTAGACGATTTTCTTTTTTGATGCAAATGAATTGAACATCACCTTAGTCTTTTCCAAATTTATTTTTAATCCCACATTAATGCTAGCTTCTGCCAAATCTTTTAGCATATTTTGCAATTCTTCAGGGCTATTACTGAAAATTAAAATGTCATCAGCAAACCGGAGATGGCTTAAATATTCCCCATTTATTCTAATCCCTTTGTTTTCCCAATCCAGCTTCTTGAAAATACTTTCTAAGACAGCAGTAAAAAGCTTAGGCGAAATGGTGTCTCCCTGTCTTACTCCTCTTCCAAGCTTGATCTTCGCTTTTCCTTTGTCCAAACGGATGGTGGCTGTTGCTTTCTTGTAGATCTTCTTTATGATATTGATATAAGGTTTGTCTATACCAATGTCCTCCAGAGAAGTAATTACTGCAGATGTGTAGACCGAATCAAATGCTTTTTCATAATCAATAAAGGCAAGGCAGAGAGGTAAATTATATTCTTTATGTCTTTCTATAACTTCCCTTACTGTTTGAATATGATCCATTGTGCTAAATCCACTTCGAAATCCTGCTTGTTCTCTAGGTTGAGCTGAGTCCAGAGCTGATTCAAGTCTTGTCGTTAAAACTTTGGTGAAAATTTTATAAATCACTGACAGTAAGCTGATTGGACGGTAGTTTTTAATGTTTTCCTTTTCTCCTTTCTTATAAAGTAACACCATCACAGCATTATTCCAATCTTCTGGTACATCTGATTTCTCGAGACATTTGGAAAACAGTATGGCTAGCATTTTTGCAAATTCTTCTCCTGCTTCTTTGATAAGGTCAATTGTAATTCCATCTTCGCCAGGGCATTTACCTTTTTTCATGCCTCTAATGGCTTGTACAACTTCATCTGTCATCACTGGGATTATCTCTTCAGTTTCTGTTATGTTTACTAGTGGATCACGTAGGTTGATTTCCCTTTGATCTTCACATTTATATAGATTGTTATAGAATTTTTCGACAATGTGTACTATTTCATTATTGATTTTGGTGATTGTTCCGTCTGCTCTCTTCAGTGCAAAAATACCTTTTCTTCCAACACACAGTTTGCGCTTAGCTGATTTTAAACTTTTGTTATCTTCTAGAACTTTTTTGACAAGATCACAGTTAAATTTTCTGATATCTTCTGTAACACATTTTCTTACCGTTTTACATAATTCTGCATATTCAACTCTTGATTTAGGATAGTTTTTCTTCATTTTAAATTCTCTGCGTTTCTTCATCAATCTTCTTGTTTCTTCTGTTATTTTCTTTGTTTGCTTTACTTGTACTTCACCAGCTATCGTCCTTGCAATTTCTTGTAGAGTATTTGTTATTTTCTTGTTCATTACTGTAACATCTTGTTCTTCTTCTAAGATTGATTGAAGTACTTGAAAACGATTTTTAAGTTCTAAATTAAATTCTTCTTTATGTTTCTGGAGATTTATAATATCGACTGATTTCTTTGAGCATTGCAAAAGCTTCATTCTTTCCACTTTAGTATTTAAAAGCAGTTTGCATCTAACTAACCTGTGATCGCTTCCTGTATTGAAGTTATTGAGAACGCTGCAATCCTGAATAAGATGCTTTTTGTTTGTCAAGATGTAGTCGATTTCACTTGTTGAGCCATTTGCACTACGCCATGTCCATTTTCTTTGTGGCTTTTTCTTGAAAAATGAATTCATGATATACATCTGTTCACATTCTGCAAATTCAATCAATCTGTTTCCTCTTTCATTACGCACCCCATATCCATGATTTCCTACTGATAATTCACCTTTCTTTTTTTCCCCAATTCTAGCATTCCAGTCTCCCATTATTAATTTTATGTAGCATTTTCCTTTTTGATGCATTGAAGCTACTTCTTCATAGAAATCCTCAATTTCTTCATCAGTATAGCTAATTGTTGGTGCATAAACTTGGGTAATTTGCAGCTTGTATCTTTTTGACACTTGTATAACTAACCTTGCAACTCTATCTGATGCACTATCATATTCTACGATTTGATTCTTCCACCTTTTATGAATCAGAAATCCTACACCACTTGTTTTTCCATCTTCTGTACCTCTGTAGTACAATACATGTCCACTGGCAAGATCAATCTTCTCTTCACCTTTTCTTCTTACTTCGCATAATCCTAGAATGTCCCAGTTGATTCTTTCTAATTCTTCTTCAAGTTCCTGTAAACGACTTTCAGAAGATAAGGATCGTCCATTATACGTAGCCAAGGTCATCAACTTATGGCAGCCAAGCCGAGCCCGGTGATTCTTAGCACCCTCTGTCTTCATGTTTTTCTGATCGCTGCCGTAATCAGGAACATGCAGACTGCCGGGAATTGAGGGCCGTGATTTGTTTTGTGAATTCATGTATACTAATATTACTAAGTTGAATCAGGTATTCATAACAAAAGCACACCAGATTAGCTTGTGTCTAAGAAATTCAGAGAACTTATCATACCACAGCTCTTAGGAGAATACCAAATTCAAAAGAAAATACAGAAATAAAATGTAGAAAAATAAATACTACAATTGAATTTCATTGATAAATTATTCCTCTCATTGGGAATAATGACTGATGCATATATACACTGTGGCAATGCCTAGCCGGGGCCGTTGTGAGAAAACAACTTTCTTTCTTAATAGGCCTGCTTCACTGACTAAAACATGTGACATGATGTCACTCTTTAGATCTGGCCCTGGTCGTTGTGTTGTGTGCTATTTATTATTATTTGTGATTATTATCTGTGTTATTATGGAATAAAGGTTAAATAATGTGAAAATGTTCAAGAGATACTCATTCATAAAGGACACATTCAATAAGTCAGTAAGTACCCTTTTTTTCTCGTTATTTAAAATACAAAATACTATTCTATACTGTTAATATGTGGACTTATATGCTTTTGTTTTCACCTAAAATGTAGTAAATACAATTTGGAGTGTCACATCTAATGGAAAGAAGAAGAATACAAAATGCTTTTTTTTTTTTGGGGGGGGGGGGGGGGGGGGGTTATGTTTTATGCTTAGAACTAGCTGTTTAACCCGTTCTACGCATGGGAGTTCATGAATTTATTTCTAAAATGTGAATAAAATGAATTTAATTCTCCTGTTAAAGTGTTGAGTTGTTCAATAACTATACAATTTAGAAAAAAAAAATACTACTGTGCATTTTTTTTTAATGAAACTTAATTTATGTTGCTATGGCAGCAGACGATAAAACGATATCTTTGGAATAAGGGAATAAATAGAATAAAAATGTTGTTGCCGTTTGTGATAAAATGTTTTTCTTTATTTTAAAAAAATGAAATAATAAAGCGCAATTAAATAATCTCTAATTACTTGCATGCGAGGTAAAAGAATTATCGTAATACCCGCTACAGCTTGTTAGTATTGCAGTGTGGCGTCCGTAATATGCATATCTCACATTGCAGTAAAGGGGGGTGCCAGGAGGAGATGTTCAAGTGTCCTTCAGAAAATGACTAATAAGGGGGACTACTATGCATCTTTAAAAATTTGTTCGTTTGGTTAAGCTATGAACTTAATTACAAATTTCGCTTAAACTATTATTCGGAAATAGTAGTAACTACTACTCATAAATTTACTTTAATGTTATAGAGGGTGACTATTAAGTTAATTATAATGTTTGTAATCAGTTGCGTTGAAATCGGAAAGATAGTTGCTGAGTTATGGAAACGGGGCATAGTTAGAGAAAAAAAACCTTGAAGGAGGTGTCGGGGAGGAGCGAATGTTTAAGTTCACTTCAGTAAATTACTAATTAGGAGGACCACTTATGCATCTTTAAAAATTCATTCGTTTGGTTAAGCTAGGAACTTAATTAGAAATATGTCTTAGACTGTTATTCAGAAATAGGGGTACCCGCTACTCACAAATTTACTTTAATGATATGGACGTTGATTATTAAGTTAAATATGATGTTTGGAATCAGTTGTACTGAAATCGGAAAATTAGTTGCTGAGGTATGGAAACAGGGTACAATTAGACAAAAAGCCTTGAGGGAGGGGCCGGGGGGAGCGGATGTTCAAGTGCCTTTCAGCAAATGATAAATTAAAAGCGCCACTATATGCATCTTTAAAGATTGATTCATTTGGTTATGCTAGGAACTTAATTTGAAATTTGGCTTAGATTATTATTCAGAAATACTGGTAACTGTTTTCTAGAAGTACACCCTAAAGCTATGAGTGCTGATTTTTATGATAATTTAGCAAAATGGAACTGGTTTGGAGAAGTTCGGAACATAATTACCTGAGTTCTGGAAATAAGCACAGTTAGAGAAAAAACCTTGACGGAGGGGCCGCAAGGAGGCGCGCGGTCAAGTGCTCAACAACAAATCACTAACTTTGACTGTTGGTATGCATAACTGAATACTGGCTCTGTACTTTTATTAGGAACATAAATTTAATTTTTACGAAAATTGTTATTCTAAAATAGCGGTATCATCTATATAAAACAGCGATTAAACGTTACAGGTGAATTAAAAAAAAAAAATGTTAAATTTGTTAAATGTAATTAGTTCAGTTGAAATCAGAGCAGTAGATTTGAATTTATTAATAAGGAAGGTCAATTAATGAAAAAGCCGCCGCCAGGTGGCGCGAGGTCAAGTAAAATATATCTGATATTTAATAAAAAGTCGTCTACCCACACCCCTCCCCATCCCCACAAATTTAACAAATAATCTGTTAAATAAAGTTTTCTGTATTAATAATCTCTATCATACTAATATATGTCATGTAAAAAAAACCTTAAACCCAGCTAATTATCATTCATTAAGTTGATAAAATCTTTTAAAATTAAGTTTTTAGCATTTGGTAACGGTCAATAATTAAGTTGATTGTCTACATTTCATATAATCTCTGATCCATCGATTTTAAACACTCGACTGGGAATTGCACTCATCCCTACCTTGATTTATTTAATTACTTCTGTAGAGATTTTATACAACCAACCAACCGAAGATTACTCTGTGAAAAAGTGTATTTTTGATGAGATCTCTTTGTGGATAGATATTAATTAATATTTAATTTATGAAAAATCTATTTAAAATTTTCGAATTTTTTGCCCCAATCGTTCATGGGCCCTCTACCAGCTACCCGTGTGCAAAATTTCCTAGCCCTGCGCCCTGTGGTTTTCGAGTTTTTGAGGTTACATAGATACGCGAACGGTTTTTAATAGTATAGATTAGTGTTTTTAATACAGGTAACATAGATAGAAATGTTTAAAAAATAGTAATATGAAATCCTTTTTTGTTATGTTTTGTGTCTAGAATTACTGTTTTTTATACAGTTTACACAAATCGAAACGTTTAAAACATTGATTAATAATATTGAGTTCTTATGCATATCTTTTGAAAAAAGAATTTCGAACGCTTTTTGTAGAGGATTGTTAAACTACTGGTGTTTTCATTTATTAAAATATAGTTTCAATTTAAATAAATATTTATATGTATCATGTGTCAGTGCAGGCTTTTTTTTTCTAGTGCCGTTATGTGAAAAGTAAAAGTTGCTTTTGTGTAATTTATTATATTTTTGTTTATGTGCAGATGTAATAGTTTTCCGATTTATGTAACTTATACTATATATTATCCAGGATTTAAACTAAGTCTAAAAGCAGTATAGTTTTTTATACAAATAGTTTAACATGAAAGAAGGTAGGGGGAGAAATGGGATTTGTCTCATTCTTCCTATTTTATAAGATGAATGTAAGTTGCTGCTAATATGCAAATTCACATGTAAATTGAGCAAACTATAGTATCTTTTTTTTTTTAAATGGCATTTTCACTTCAATAGTGAAAGATGATTTTTTGATATCATCTGTTAATCCTGAATCTTATCATGGGTGTTTTTCTGTGGACTTTCAAAGGGATTGATCAATCTACAATTTGATTTAGATTATATATGTAGTCTACACTAGATTATCTGTGTCTTATAATACTTTTTACACCTGTCTCATACATGCCCCTTAGTAGGGAGGTATGGATCATGTGATAAAGATATATCACAGTTTTATCTTTTTTAATTATTTTTATTTTAGCTCAACGTATTTCTATTTTATAGCCTTTCCAGTTTAATTTCTGTTCTTTTAAAATGCCTTTTTACCAGCGATCGCGCGCCTTGTACGTTGTTTCTATGGCAAACCATCCCTCCTGAGTTCGCTTCAATCGACGCTGAGCTGTGACGTCATCGTCATTCAGCGTCTCTTCCCCGCTCGTGTGTTGTGCGCATGCGTCACCGTCGCTCTTGTTCCCTGTGTTTTCGGGAGCTGTTTTGTTTGCTGCATGAGAAAGGGGCGTGTCTTTCAAATACAAATTGGAATGGTTCTTTTAATTATTAAATGTTAATTTGTTTCTGATTTGCTCTTTTAATTTTCACGTAATTCCTAATCAACAAATTAGTTTAAATTAATCTTGCTGTCACATTTGTGCACCCCTTTTCTGGGTATAAATAATAATGTAGCGTATTTTTCCAACAGAATTTTAACAAAAATGATGCTGTAATTTTATGCTAAACGTCGTCTGATCTGGAGGACCTGCTGGCCTGTGCCGGCGCTCGTATCCTAGAATCGCTGTGGCGCTGATTCTTTGGAGATCAATTTCGCGTTTTCAGTTTTTAATTATTTTATAAAAATGCTGTCTTAAATTTAATATTTTAAAAGTAAAAATCAATTGGTACTTTAATTATTCTTCATTAATCCTACATCCCTTAATGGATTCGTCCAGAAGGAATATTTCAAAGATTCTTCTAATTTTACGAAATTTGAGCCAGTACTTTTTAAAGACTTGATGTGCAGCTTTCATCTCATCCTTCCTCCTTCTTCAAGAAAATGTAATAAACATTATTGGATAATAACCTAAACGAGTTGTCATTTCAAGTAGTTTGAGTCTCTTATTTTTCAACAAAGAACAAGTAAGAATGTTTTATTTATTTTATTATTTTACTGTGATTCTCTTCAAAGAATTTTTGACCAAAAGAACAGATGCACAAATTGTGCAGGGTTAATTGCTATTTAAATCACAACTGCAATAAAATAATTTAAAAGTTAACTATATTCCTTATTCTCCATCCCATCAAAACAAAATCATCGTCACATTTGGCGCTGTTTATTCTTTTATGAAGAGAAAAGTTGAAAATTTTTTTGTTCTTAAAAATTATTCTGAAAATTTGAAACTTATAAAATAGAATATATTTGAAGATTTGATGCTCTTAATTAATTTACATTAAAAATGGAATATAATTTGAAGATTTGCTGATTTTGATGAAATTTTTAGAAGTTTAAAAAATATTCTTGTGCTGCTGAAATTAAAGAAATTTTCCACAGAAGATCGATGTTTGTAATACATCGTTAATTTCGGAACTTTTATTCTCAACTGGCTTGCATATATTTAATAATTTATTTATAATTGAAAAATTATATTTTAACAGAAATTAATTTTTATTACGGTATTTTTCCATGAGATTTATTGAATATTTTATGCAAATTTTCATGAAGAATAAAGTTAAAAAAAAAAAAAAATGATGAATTTATTATTTTTTTTAACAAATGAAAATTATGGTGCTTTTTATATATATAAAGTTAAAAAATATATAATTCATGATGAATTCAAATATTTTTTGAAAAATGTGAAAATTGTTCTTGTTCTAAGTTTTGAGAACAAAATTTAAAGAGGCTATGGTTGTTCTTATTCTTATTTTGGGTTAATTTTTATTAATTTATTGGCACTTTTAAATGAAATTGATATATTTTATGAATATTAAAAAATTTTATTGAAGCAAATTTTATTGGAATTTAATTTATTGAAGCTATGTTCTCATCATATTACTAATTTTGCTGCACTTATTCTCAATATGAATGAATTGCCTTCATAGAAGCTCAAGTTTTCATGCGATTTTGTAGTTGTTTTATCATACATAAATTTTTTGAGTTCTTGGTTGCTTCTACAAAAGTTAAATTACTTATTGCAATAACACTACAAGTTCATGGACTCTCACCATTTTTCTACAAATATTTAGTATGATTATGATGTGCAAGCAGTCTGTGTTCTTTCCAGAAATTAAAATTCAAGAACTTTATTTATATTTTGAAAATATTACACAATAATTTGCATTTTCTGTTCTACATTTTGAGAACTCTTTTTGTTGAATTTCGAGGAATTGTTGCTTCATCCTAATATAAGTTTTATATTACACAGCATCTGCATCTTTTTATTGAAATTCTCATACCATAATCACAAAAAGGAGACTGGTATTATTATTTTTTTCTTTTTTGAGAAGTTATAGCCATTACCTAACTGCTGCATATTCCTGTTCCTGAAATAGTTAATGTCTACTCATGCTACATTTTTAATATTCTACAATCTGAATATTATACTAACAACTTCAATAAACTGGTTATTTTTATCATCTGACTTTGCTTACCTGGTGGAAAAGTCTTCAGAATGTGTATATCCATTGTTGGCTGATTTTCTCTGCTGTCTGCAAATATGATGATTCCTGATAGTACAATAATTACTTACCTGCACTCTTTTGCGAGTTGAAGTGACTGTTGATGGTCGCCATTCATATAAGGCAAATATATCCGTGTGATTGCTCCTCGTCAGTCCTCTTCATCTTGTGGATCTTGTTTCTCCCTCATTAATATTACTCATTTTTATGGATCTAAAGTATTACAAATTTACAGCTGTGCCTATTTGCAATAGTTTTCTATCTTTTTCTACCCTCTGTTCCAAAACCCGATTATGGAAGTGTACTGTCATTTATTTTAAAGTTCAGTTTCACAGCATTTACAGAAATTGCTGCTTCCTCAAATGGAACTTCTCAAATTGGGAAAAATTATTATTATTATTATGATGATTATTTGAAAATTTTTAGTATGCTTAAATTATAGTGCCTTTTCTTGTTATTATAGTATTATTTCATAACCCAATGTTTTCTAAATCATTTTTACCATATGCCTCACTTAAAGAAAATTATTTTATAAATGAAGAAAATTTATAAAAGAAAATTTTTGTTGCACTATTAAATTATATTGCAAAGTTACATGCAAAGCAACACATATTCTTAGAACTTTCCAGCGCATTATAAAGAAATATTCTACCACTTGTGAAATGATTTTGGTGAATATTATTTTTTTCTAAGAATCTAAAATGCTTTTATAGTCTTAGTGACTTTCTCAAATGTCACCAATCCCAATTTTGTCTCTAAAGTGTACAAGTAGTGTTGTATTGTCTCTGCAATTTCTGCCTGCTTGAATACACCTATACAAAAAATGTATATAGGCAACTTAGACTTTCCAGCGCCTCTCAACAAGAGTTTTGTGCTCTTTGTGTTATTTTATTCTAAGTGCCACTTCGTCATATTATTCCTCAACATCATGGAACCACAGTTCATGATTTAGTCTCTGCTCTTACCTGATGTGTCTTCAAATGCTCTTACCTGATGTGTCTTCAAATACTCATCATTGTTTAGTGCATCCCTTCATTTGTCATTAAGTGCTAATTTTTTAGTGCTAAAATGTCCTTATAAAGTCTTCAATTTTATTTTAGTGGTGTATGTTTCAGGAAAAAGGCCAATTTGCTGCTACACTGCCATAATGTCAATCAACCAACCAGTGTGCCACTTAACTCGCAAACTTTTTAGCAAGTTAGTACTTTTTTCTCAGTGTAATCTTTTTAAAATCAGACTGATTTTAGAACTCTTTGAAGGTATTACATCTGATCATTTGTTATGTAAAAGCAGAACGTTTATTATCCTTCATCTGTAAACAAACAAATTTTTTTTTCATTCAAGCATTTTGTTAGCAATATTCATCTGTTTATTTACAATAGTTTTAACAAGAATGTTGTATATTTTTGTCTGGTTTACATACTTGCTAATGGTTTAACGGATCGCTATTAGTATTTTTGTAAGTTTTGATGAATTTATATTATGTTTTATGCTTATTTGATTTACAGATTCGTCATCGGTTCTGGAGATCGCCTTTGACAGTCTTGTAAGTTTTGGTGTTTGTTCAGTTTGCAGATCTACTAATTGTTTATAACGGGCTGCTATTAGTGTTTTGTGAATTGATACGAATACATATTAATAGTTTATATTTATTTGATTTACTGATTTGATAATGGTCTCATGACCGAAGGGAGGCTATTACCACTTTTGGTAAGTGTTGTAAATATCACCCAAATAATTCATATATTGTCAATAGCTGATTTTTCTGTAGGATATATTATCCTTTCAATTAATGTTATATAAATTTATGATTATGACATGCTTTACATAACGGTGCACTGTGTTTGTTTTTATACTCTCATAAAATGTGTCATTTGATTTTAACTTGTCTTTCATTATGAAAGTTAATGGTTAAATTTTTTTTTTAAGATCCTCATCTTTCCTCACCTTTTCTCACCTTCTCTTATATTTTTTTTTCTTCTCTGATTTTTTACAAAAAAAAAAAAAAAAAAAAAAAAAAAACCATGGTATATTAAAAGAAAATTTATTGTGTATGAAGAGAAAATTTATTGAGTATTAAAAGAAAAATGAATTGAGTATATTTGAAAGAATTTTGTTGAATATTTCAGAAAGAGTTTTATTGAGTATTTCATGAAAAATTATTTTTACTGAATATTTATAGAAAATTTTATTGAGTACTTGCAAGTACATTAAGTATGAAGTTTTACTAAAGAAATGTGTCATTTGTTGTTGGTTAAAACTTATGCATTATATTTTGAAAAGTTTTTACTAAATCCAACTATTTTGATGATTTTACTTATTTATGACAAATGAATTAAAATTTTGTTGCAACATAATTTTATGCAAATTTCATATAAATTTTGAGTAATAATTCTTATGCATTTATTATATACTTGTTTATGATATATCAGTATTATGTGCATTATATTAAATACTTAATTTTATATGATTTGAATTATTACTAATGCAAGGCCTTTTTAATGAATTTAAAATCCTTCAATGGATTGTTTTTGTGCACATTTATGCTATTTAGAGTTAATTTTATATGCTCTATATTTTAAAAGTCCTAGGCATCAGTCAGAATTTAAAGTATTCTTGACTTTTTGTTGCTTTAAAATTGCAACTTATTATAATTTAAATATTTATGTCTAGACAAGTCGGAAGAAGAAAGAAATTACCGACTCTTTTTATGTTGCTTTACTGGTGCAACTATTTTGATATGATCTCATTGCTAATTTAAAGAAAATATTAGCTTGTTTTTTTTTTATATACATGATGATATTTTTGTTTAGAGATCAAGATTAATGGAAGGTATGCCTTTATTTGCTAAAAAATGCAATGGGGCTTCTGTATACTATGTTATATTGTATACTATAACATTTTGTATAATTTGTGATGAGATTTTTGAATGTACTACAATGATGTATATTCTTTCTCTTTTTCTTTTTGGTTGCTGCACATCACATCAAATGTCATTAATAATTAATTTACTTTTCATGGCTCTAAATTTAAGTAATTATGTCATTTTTACTTTGGCATTTAAAAATTTTGTCTTCCCTTTGTCGAAAAAGGCTTTACTTTTTTTACCCTTTTTCTCCTTCTGGTCAGTCAAATTTTTTTTCGGTGAATGGGGGTATTGTGATAAAGATATATCACAGTTTTATCTTTTTTAATTATTTTTATTTTAGCTCAACGTATTTCTATTTTATAGCCTTTCCAGTTTAATTTCTGTTCTTTTAAAATGCCTTTTTACCAGCGATCGCGCGCCTTGTACGTTGTTTCTATGGCAAACCATCCCTCCTGAGTTCCCTTCAATCGGCGCTGAGCTGTGACGTCATCGTCATTCGGCGGCTCTTCCCCGCTCATGTGTTGTGTGCATGCGTCACCGTCGCTCTTGTTCCCTGTGTTTTCGGAAGCTGTTTTGTTTTGGCGCTGCATGCGAAAGGGGCGTGTCTTTCAAATACAAATTAGAATGGTTCTTTTAATTATTAAATGTTAATTAGTTTCTGATTTGCTCTTTTAATTTTCACGTAATTCCTAATCAACAAATTAGTTTAAATTAATCTTGCTGTCACATTTGTGCACCCCTTTTCTGGGTATAAATAATAATGTAGCGTATTTTTCCAACAGAATTTTAACAAAAATGATGCTGTAATTTTATGCTAAACGTCGTCTGATCTGGAGGACCTGCTGGCCTGTGCCGGCGCTCGTATCCTAGAATCGCCGTGGCGCTGATTCTTTGAAGATCAATTTCGCGTTTTCAGTTTTTAATTATTTTATAAAAATGCTGTCTTAAATTTAATATTTTAAAAGTAAAAATCAATTGGTACTTTAATTATTCTTCATTAATCCTACATCCCTTAATGGATTCGTCCAGAAGGAATATTTCAAAGATTCTTCTAATTTTACGAAATTTGAGCCAGTATTTTTTAAAGACTTGATGTGCAGCTTTCATCTCATCCTTCCTCCTTCTTCAAGAAAATGTAATAAACATTATTGGATAATAACCTAAACGAGTTGTCATTTCAAGTAGTTTGAGTCTCTTATTTTTCAACAAAGAACAAGTAAGAATGTTTTATTTATTTTATTATTTTACTGTGATTCTCTTCAAAGAATTTTTGACCAAAAGAACAGATGCACAAATTGTGCAGGGTTAATTGCTATTTAAATCACAACTGCAATAATTTAAAAATTCACTACTATCCTTATTCCTCATCATCAATAATCTCCGTCACAGAACATAGTTTGAAACTTAAAATTTGTTTAATTTTAAAACTGTTTTTGGAAATTATGACTTTTTAGTTGTTTGTGGACATTACAAAGTCAAATAATAATAATAATAATAATAAAATAAAAATAAAACAAATTTGATCATGGCAGAACATTAATCTAATAACTTATAAAAAACCCTGTAAAAAATCAATTAAAACAATTCAGCTATCCTATTTCCCATTAGGGGTCGCTAAACACAAAAGAAAATTGTGTCGAATCTGGAGAAACTACTTTTAAGTTCAATATAGCTATTATACAATGAAACATAAAAAAAAATTAATTTTACTTAAATTTGGTTATCTTATTTCCTTCCATAGGGCACTATAAACGAAAAAGTAAATTGTGTTAAACCTGTACAACCTATTTCATAATAATCATCTCTGCCATTAATATATTAAAAAGCATTTTTAAAAGGCATGGATAAGTAAATCCATGACATATCTTTTCAAATTTATCGATCATTGATTAAAAGGCATGGAATTAAAAAAAGCATTTTTAAAAGGAATGGGTAAGTAAATAATGAACATTCATCCAATTTTGATAAAGGCGGGGTAACAACATCAAGAATGAAAGGTGGTGATTGGATGGTTAGTCGAAGTCTAACAAGTCTCTAAATATAATGGTTAGTCGAAGTCTAACAAGTCTCTAAATATAGTAACAGCACTGGAATTTAGAGTTTTTTGATTGGAGGATAATTTTTTTACACAATTAGATGCTTTGAAAAAAATTGTGGAAACACGTACAAACGTAGGAAACAGTTTAGTAGTTAACTTGTTCAATGGGAGATGCTGCGTTAGAATAACATGGGGGAGTCGCGCTGGAAATAAATAAAGCATGTTTCAACAATCACACGTGCAATGCTTCAAATTAAATAGTTTTAATACTTCAGGAATATACACAATCTCTCTTAAAAAATATTTAAAACTATTCAACAATACTTCATTAGTAAGTAATATTTTAATGGTTGATTTAAGGTATGGTGTGTTCATATTCAAAGTAAAAATAACAAATCTGCTAAATAAGAATAATGTTAAGAATCTAATAAAAACATATTATAATAAAAATATTTTATACTAAAACTTAGACTGAACAAACTAATTTTAAAATTTTTACAAGATACCTTAAATATTTAGAAAATATGAGATGCATTACATCCAAAATACATTTAACAATAATGAATAAAATTCTTACCAGAATCAGTACATGTTTTTTCATCACTTCCATCAGGACAGTCATCTTTTTTATCACACAATCTGCCAATGTTGATACATTCACCAGTTACACACATATATTCTTGAGGTGAGCATGATAAAGGTGCTACAGTACCTAAAAAATAAAAAAATAAATAAACCTGTAAATTACTACCTTACAATTTAGAATGGAATATTTTTAAAATACCTTTTCAAATAACATACTTTTTGATGGCTTACAACCTAATTCATCACTGCCATCGCCACAGTCATCTTCTCCATTACACACTAATGTATTTAGGACACAACCATAGCTGTGAATACAGCGAAAATAACCAGCTCCACAGATTTCATCACCTATGTGAAGTAAAATATATGTTAATACACAAATATGTATGACATAATGCAAAAAAATACATTCTCAAAATATGAGGAAGAATATTAAAAAACATATTTTAATTTATCATTATTATTTAAATAAAATACAAGTTATTAAAAAATATATATAATTTACAGCAAGCAGGGTGGAAGAAAAACCCGGTTTTTATTGCAAAAACAAAGAAAAATAAACATTTGTCTTCCCTCTTTAAACCAGTTTTATTGCTGTTTTTAAAATCTGTTTTTGTCTTTATACAAAAATATATGGCTAAACAGTTGCAAAATGAAAATTAAATATTCCAAATAAATGATCAATTAAGAGCAAGAATAACTAAGTTTAACAATATAGCAACTTCAGTTAAAAAAAATGATCAAAACTTATTTGTTTTATAAAATCTCTACATAAGAAGGCAAACATTTCAGAAAAAAGAGTGAAAGAGACAGTAAAACAAGCAAATTTGTTTCTTTTATCTCCCAACTTTTAAAATATCAAAGCTAATTAGGGCTATTCAACATTTTAAACAAAACTATTAGTTTAGCATTTTTTATTATGAAAAATCTATTTCATTGCTAACAATGTACAGGTCGGAAAGAAGAAGAGCTCTCTCTCTCTCTATATATAAACACAAGAATGTTTAAATAAACCAAAACATTTTGAAAAAAAAAATAGCAATATGTTTGCAGCAATAAGAAAAAAAGATTTTTGCCAATTTTGATTATTATAAATGATTTTTAATTTTTTTTTCTATAATGTACCACCTAATACACCAGCACAGATTATAGCGAAAGAGAGGGGAAGGGGCATTTTTTGCAGAGCCGATTTCTCATGAATATATTTTTTGGTGATTTCTATATAAATACATTTTGAATTACTTGATTTTACTTCATTATTTTATAAATTAGTACTACCATAAATATAGATAGCATTATTTTAAACATTAATATTACCATAAATATACATAGCATATTCAGTTAAAATAATGATAAATCAAGGAGTTTTCATGTAATGTTTGTACTATTTCACTCACCAGTGAAATGGCATAGTCTCAGATTAGGGTGAAGAGCTATTAAATATACAAATAAAGATGCTATCTTGCATTTATCAAAATAAAACATTAATTTACAAAGCCCTGCAGGTAATATTCTAATTTTGGTTATATTTTATAGAGAAAGTTCCCCCCCCCCTCTCTCACAGAAAATTTGTCAGGGGTGGAAGAGTCATGGATAAATTTTATTTTATTTATATCGTGAAATCTTTATTAGTTTATTTTCTTAATTTAGAATAAAGTATTTTATATATTTATTCTCAACGGGGGGTCTTAACTCATGGTCCCACAAGCCGACCATCTAAACAGGCAAAGCACAGCTAGTATAAAATAATAATGCTAAAAGTAAAATTAAATATTTTAAATAATTGTAAAAATTTAAATAAACTATCATAATATGATTAAAATCAACATTATCTGCTTATCAAAATGTCATTTTTGAGAGTAAAAATTTTTCTGTACTTATTGCCATTCATGCACTTTGTATTATTAAAAAAATGTATGAAATTTCCAGTTTTATTTCAAATATGACACCCCTTTTCCAGTTAAATCTCTTTTTAATAAAATAATTCTTCTTCATTTTCCTTTGCTGTTAATCATGATGTCAATTTTGACAGGAAACTCTCTTCTGTATCTAATTGTTGCTCATGCTCAATAATCAGTATCAGTAATAAAAAAAATCACTTTTTCATTTCAAATATGACATCATATCCACCTTCTTTCTATACTTATTGATATTCATCCTCCTTGTATTATTAAAATACATGTTTGAAAATGTACATTTTGTTTCAAATTTAGTGTCATTTTTTTCCCAAGCGAAATCCTTTCTTAATATTATGAATCTAGTTCATTTTCTTTTTCTGCACCATTTTTGACCAAAAACCCATATTACCTGTACATTATTGATATTCATTCTCAATGTGTGAAAAAACATCCTTGCAGACTATACCAGGAAGAAAAGGTAGCTTCCCTATTCTTTGTCTTTAAGAATTCAGCTGGTGACATATTTCTGTCACCAAATTTGATGGCAATTCATGAAGTATTACAAAGATTGGCGAGAATTTGACATTGGTGGAAATGACTATGCAGTTTTAAGCGTATAAGAGTTGGAACAATAGTTACAACAATAAGAGTAAATTTGTGAGAAGCTATGTTCAATAAAACTCAAATCAAACCTATTTAATGGAAGAACCCCTTGTTTTTAATCTGTTGTCTTATTTCAAAATGTCAGCCACCCTAGAATTTCAAACTGCTATATCTTAGCCATTTTTAAGACAGAGGTGAAACAGAAAATGCTCCAGAATCCTTGCATCGCTGGCCGAACACTTAAGGAGAATAACATTTTAGATTTCTAACTTTTTTGTATATCTTTCTAAATTTGAAATATTTAAGCAGCTGGCATTTTGAAACAAGATGGTGGATGAAGCTGGTCAACGAACTCGGTAAGTCCAGTACATATGCTCAGTGAATCCAAAATTGGTTCAGAAAAACGAGTGGTATCGCATGACAAAAATCATAGTCGAACCTCGTTAACACGAAATCGCTTAACACGAAATAATACTGAGGTCAGATGAGTCTGAAAATCAATGTTAATTACTTTGCTTAACACGAAATAGAATTTTGGAAAGTCTCGCTTAAGGCGAATTTTTTTTTTTTTTTTTTTTTTTTTTGCTTCAAAGTCAAAACATGATTCCTTATGCAATGTTTTCGATATTTCAAACTTACATTTCACATCCTCTTATTAAAAATGGAATTTTCTCATGATTTGAAAAAAAGATCTAAGTGGAAAAGTGTTTCAGAAAATCGTGAAATACTACTGAATTCCTGACTAGTCCCTGCTTTTCTTTGATCTCTGATAGGCACAAGTGTTCCCACATTTAGCTATAGATCAGTCACAATGAAAGTTTATGTGAAGGAATTTCTTTTTTTAAAGTGATTGTTCCATTACTTGGCTGACTGTATTGACAGTGACATAAACCATAAACTGCGTTTCCAAATTCCCTTATCTGTGAGTGAAAGAAGTGACAACCTTACTTCACTACCTGACTAACATAATTGAAACTATTAGCAGTTACTCTGTATAATTCTGTGAAAGATGAGTCGAAAACACCAAGCTGTATCTTTAGAAACCAAGCAAAAAAATTTTATCGAAGTAAGCGATAAAGTGCTGAAAAAATCAGAAAAAGTGATGAAGTATGGATACCTACAATTCTTCTACAATTGGTCTTCTCTACAATTCTAATGAATCGTGAAAAGATTCCAGTAACGTACGTCGTGAGTCAATTCAAACCAGCAAGAAAACGAATGTGTAGAAAAAATAATGAATAAATTAAAATTGTTCTCTTGCGGTGGATAAAAGAGGCAAGAAGCCAGAACATTGTTTATCTTTTGCAGTTTGGCAAGAGAAAGCAAAGGCTTTTGCTCATGCTCTCAGTGAGAGCAACTTCATATTTTCTAACAGATGACTGGCAAGAATTAAAGAGCATCATAGAATTGTCTGCAAGAAGATATGTAGCCAAAAAACGGGAAATTCTTTCTTAGACATTGTTTTTTCTGAGTACATTTGCATAGATGAAGATGTGCTAACTTTGGATGTGACGACAGATGAAATTAATTTCTGAAAAAAAAAAAAGATGACAATATTGAAGAGTCAGACGAGAATGAAGAAACTGACATAGAATGGAAAAGTTTTGTGTCATTAAATGAATCTACCGCACCATTGAAAACTGTATGTTTATTTATGGAACAAGAACAACAGGATGCTGCCTGAGCTTTGAACAAATTACATGAGGTTCATAGTTCCTAAAAGAAGTACTCTACAAAAATTGAAACAAAAGTCAATAACGGACTTTAAAAAAAAAATGATTAGCAAGTAAATAAGTTTATTATTGCTTAAAAAATGATGATTAATTTGTTAATGAAATTTTCTATTTCTTATTAATTTATGATTTTATGAGCAAATTTAATTTATTTAGTTTTTATATTTAACATAGATGGCGCCACTATTATGATGGTTAATACGAAAAAAAATTCACAGTCCCTTCACCTTCGTGTTAACGAGGTTCGACTGTATATAAATAATCTGGTGGCATATATATATCCACATTTGAACGGAGGATGGTTTGGGTTTTGAGGATCGTGATCGGTCAAAATGTACTGAAATTTTCCAGAATTGCTTTCCTCTCGAAGGCGGCGCAACAAGTAGTTTTCTTACTTTTTGTAATGGAAACTACCCAATATTTCAATTTTTTATGTCATATTCACCTGCTTTTTAATTCTTAAAAAAAATTATTTCATTTTCATTATTCATATGCAAATGTTTCAATTAAAAATTAATTGCTGTGGAAAAATTACTATTACGGGTTTTGAAGATGTGGCAACTAGGAAGAAAAATGGCTAAATTTTATAGCAAAAATGTTCATTGGTTCACAATGAAAACGAAATTTTGAATTATTTAAAAAATATATTTAAATAAAATACATAAAAAATAGACTAAAACCTTTTTTGCATCCTCCATCTATATTCAAAGATACAATGGATGATATTAAATCATCTATTTTGAAACTGACATTCACACTGACTTCCACATTTATAACATTATTAGGATTAAGATAGCAAAATAAAATAAAAATAGAAAAAAAATAGAAAAACACATGTTTTTTATATACATATTTAAAAAAAAAAATCAGAATAAATCAAATTATTTAAACCATGCCAAACACATAGAAAGAGAACAAATGAAAACATTGCCCACTTAAAATCCTAAATTTTCTTATATATAAAAGGCGAAAGACAATAACGGCACTCCCAAGTAACAGACACCTTTTTAAATTTAAAACACATACATATTTGTATATTTTTACCTCTGAAAAACAGACATCTCTGAATCAGAGACAAATTCCCCAGTCCCGAGGTGCCCGCTATTGATAGGTTTTACTATACAATTCTTTATGAGTTTTCATGCCACACACACTAATATTAAATACAATGAAATTGATATTACCTTTACAATTCAACTCATCTTCACCATCCACACAGTCTTTAAGGCCATCACAAATCCATGAGCTCCATATGCAAGTACCTGTAAAATATGTATAACTTATCATTGAACTAAATATCACTTATATTTTTTAAATCACTAAAAAGAAAAAAAAACGTACATAAATAGTTACAAAGATTAAATGATAAGTACTAGATAAAAATTTAGATTAAGAATATAAAATGTTTATTCAAAATCAATTTTCTCCATTTTTCATCTCATAATACATAATAAAGCAGAAAATCAAAAATTTCCCTTTAACTCTCTCTCACACATATACTTGCAAACAGCTCCATATATAAATGAAATGTCACTATTAGTCACCTGAGTTACACTGGAAGCGATTTTCTCCGCAACTGTTTGGCTTAAGAGAACTTGTAGTAGGAATTATCTCAGTAGTTGAACTAGATTTCTCTCCTTCACCTTTAAAACATGGAAGAAGAAGAAGAAAAAGATATACAGCATTAACCACAAAAAATCTGGAAAAAGACAATTTTTTTTTTTGGAGGGGGGGGGGGGGGGAATTTTTAAGGCCTATAAATAAATATTCCCTAAAACTTTGTATTTCATATTACTGAGATTGAATCCCAAGATATGTAATATATATTTTTTATTTGAGTAAAATAAAATATCTATAGTAGATCAACTTACCACACATGGTTTCATCAGACATATCACCACAATCATTGACACCATCACATCGCCACCAGAATGGGATACAGGAACCCGATTTGCATTTGAACATCAAAGCTGAACACTGGCCACTTGCAGGAGTTGTTACAGCTGTTGTAGTAGTTGAAGTGGTGGTTGAAACAGCTAAAAAGTTACATAAAGATACAAAAATCCATATTTGGAAAAATAAAATCCCAATTTATATTATAAAGCAAAACATGTCCATGAGTAATTCTGATGTCATATTGACGGTAGCAACACCTGACCAATAAATTTTGCTTTTACTGCAATTTTTTTAACTTCTAAACATTGCACAATTACAAATTTTACAATAACAAATAGAGGAAAAAAATGTTCTTTCAAATGCAATGTTTGAAAACTGTAACCCAATTTATTGATTTTTTATAGTTTTAAAAATAATTTCAAACAGGATTTTTAAAAATCTATCTCTATCACAGACAGCCTGATTACGAAAGATTACCTTGTTTGCACTTGTTTTCAGCTAATATTCCACAGCAAAATTAAAATAATTATAATAAAATACTAACATGTAGAACCAAAAATTTATCTGAGATATTTTTAAACTTATTTTAGCTTGATAAACTATTACAGCTGTTTACAGTATGATTTTTTTATAATTTGCTATGTAATATTCCCTTTAAAATCTCACATTTACCTCTAGTTTTATGGCAAAAAATTGCATAATTATTTTGAAGTAGTTATAGTAGTAGTATTTATATTCTTTTAATTACATTTGAACAAGAAGGAAGTTAGAAAAAATGATGTGGACAGCATATAATTCAACCAAAATAAAGTTATTAATTTAAAAATCTCTGACAGCTTGGTCTACAGGCACAGGTAGATTTCGAAGATGCAGACTGTGGGGCACCTGTTTATTGGGAATTGCAGAAAAAATTACCTTTTTGCCATGATGCAGCAGTTACGACCGTCCACTTTGAAATTTACCTGTGTCTGTAGGCGGAGCCGGGAGGGATTTTTTAATTTTTTTATTTATTTTTTTTGCTGTAAGGGTTGGTCCTATAAAAAACTTGTCAATATAAAAGTTGTAGATAGTATTAAGAGGATTAATAATAAATTTAAGCGGATTTGATGAATTGACGAAGTTATGAATTTTTTTCTTCTTAAACCCCTTTCCCCCCCCCCCCCTTGAAGCCAGTTTTAATGATATCAAAAATCTGTTATACATAAATTTTGGGCCCTTTTCCTAGAAATAATAATAACTTTAAACAGATTCTATACGTATCATAACTAAGAAGTTATGGATTTTTTTCTGTTTTCACGAAAAGCCCCCCACCCCCATTTCGCTCCCCTAGGTTCGATTTTGCCCATTAATGAACTTGACCGAGATTTTATGCCCCTTGATTTTATTGTATCCATTTGGAAGAGGTTTGTGCAGCATTATTGAAATTATCATGTCCATAAAAAAGTGATATAGATAGATAGATAGATAGATAGATAAAGTTTTGAACTGGGGGTGATTTTGGGTTCTGGGAGTCATGATCGGCATAGATCTGCAAAATTTTTTCAGAAATTCCAACATAGGCGAGAATGTAATAGGTAGTATTTCTAACGAAATCTACCTAAAAGTTACCATTATTTTCAATCAATTTTATCATTCAAGAAGTCCCAGAATCTGAATATTGTCTTTAGAAATTTTATTTTTTCAAGATGTTTAAAAAAAAGATTTTAGTTAATCTTTATTGGCATATTTCTTTTTTCCATAAATAAATTTCACTTTTATACCTCACAAGTGTTCTACTGAATTTAAATCAAAACTCTGTATGCATGATGAGTCCAACAATGAAATATAAATTTCATTAAAGTGTGATTTTTATGATATTTTGATTTAATGGGGCATTATCCTGCTGAAACAGATGTTTTACTTTATTTCCTTTTATAAAAATAAAAGTTATTAGATCAAATATTACAGTACTTTAGATTTAGCAATTTAAACTTGGCCCATATCTTTTTTCTTACCACTTTTTATTTCTAACCTACATCTTAAGTCTATTAAAAAAAATAATAAAAAAAAGAAAAGTTCATTGACATTTTGAAAATGTTAATGTAACAAGTTAACATTACATGAAGTAAAAGGAATCATTAAAAATATATGTGCCAAACCAGAATCCTCTAAAATAAAGCTTAGTTGTGACAAACTTGATACCATAATCTTTATAGTTTAATCTTTCTTGATACCATAATCTTTATAGTTAATATTTTTCATCGTTGCCAATCGCGACTTTGGAAATACTCAGCATGGTATTCCTTCTTTCACTGGGGTTGAATGATAGGTTTCAGTTCCGATTGCTAAGAGATTTTACCCTCCCGGTCACCAGCGAGTTTTTTGATTGGTTGAAACTGATATCGATATGGGCATGGCTCAGATTTTGAAAGCTTCGAGGTGTCCTTCGATCTCTTGTTTGGGCGAACACTGGGGAATAAATATGTATGCGCCAGTGCTCCATAAATTCTTTTTTTTTTACCAGAAAAGTCGTTGAATTAACTAGGTGCATGACTCCTCTGCATCCTTCAACTAAATGTATAATAAAATGTACATAATTATAATTGTTCACTGGAAAAATGAGCAATTTTGTCTAATTAAATTTATAATGGAATAAACAACAAGAACAGCAACTTCATTGGTTTAATTTTATAATGGAATGAGTTATGCTAGTTTGTAGATAAGTGTAAAAGAACGTGGGTCTCCAGATGATATGTGGAAAATATGATCAAGCCAATCAGCTATAAAAAATAGTTATTTGATTTCTTGTGGTGGCCTTTAATTGTCAAGGCAGATAATGTATGATTTAATCTATTATTATGTGAGGTGTAATCTACGGTTTATGTATCAGACACCAAATTTTTCTCCATTCACTCTCTATTCCTCTGAATGATTTCAAAAGTCAACCCTAAAACCATATCTTAAGTATTTTTCCTTATTTTCTCCATTTATATCTCCCTCGTAGTTGTGTTTGCAAGATCTCACTGTAATCTACTGAGTACAAATTTCTTCAGCTTCACTGGATATCAGCCAAAATGGTAATATTTCATCTTTTTAGGGTTCCGTACTTAAAAAGTAAAAATGGAACCATTATAAAGTCCTGTGTCTGCCCGTCACCACCTTTTTTTCTAATAAACTATGGGACGTGGAAAGTTCAATCTGGGGAAAGTTATAAAGTCTTTTTACCCATATATTTTCAGATAATTAGCAATGCACAAATACGTTTAGGAAAAATTTAGGAGGCTAATTAAGTTATTTGAAAAAAAAAAAAAAATTATATATATTATGTTGGGTATTGTATTCAAAAATATATCAAACTCAAACTGAAAAATATATTTGTTTTAAATTGAGGTATATTTTCAGAGACATTGTCGAAAATGCACTGAAAAAATATGTCCCCCTATCCCCTCTATTTACGAATCTACTGAAACTAAAATTATGAAAAAATTAGGGGTAGTAGTAGTTTATTTAAACCTTGCAGGAAAACTAAGCGATTTTCCTAGGTAACACAGTTTTTGAGAAAAATGCATTTTTCTGTTAAACGCAGAAACTTTACTTTTCTAGCGATCAGCGGGAGAGTTGATGGGCATTCGAGGTAACTATTGACGCAGAATCATCGAAGGATTGTTGATAAAGATTTTAGAAAAAATTGTCGGTAATTAGTCAAGATATTAATTATTTTTTTAAAAAACATTATTTTTATATATCGTGTAGGACATCATTTGAAAGATCTTGTAACATCGAACTCAAAAATATATTTGTTTTAATTTTAGGTGAGTTCAGGTCAGTTAGGTGTTTTTAGAGATATCGTCGAAAGTATACTGAAAAAATTAGGGGTAGTAGAAGTTGATTAATTAATAAATAGTAATTAATACATTTAATGTACGGAACCCATTGAGCATGAGTTATACTCGTACTTGATCGATTATTTATTTTATCCATTTGTGACTAACAAGAAACTCACTTCTTTTACATTGATATTTGGACAATAAGTGTTCCAGCTAATTGGAACTACTTACGAGTCATTGCTATTTGAGGACACTTGTTAATTGTCAATACAGAAAATGTATATTTTATCAATCAGCGAAAATTGCTGTTAAAAAATTTCAACTGTTTATATAATGTTATCAATCTAAATAGCAAGAATATAAATCTGTTCAAAAGTACTTTTAAATTTATTCCACTCTAAAAAACCTTATTTCTTTTTTAAAAAACATTCTATCATTAAATATTAAATGTCTATTACAATATTTCCAAAATGCTATAATTTTTTTTTTCCTACATCAAAGATTCATTTTTTTTCTTTATTGCGTATTAAATTCGAAGCTAGTTTTAAATACAGCCTCAAAGCAGATAAATTGGTTTGTTTATACGTCATTCAGCTGGTAACGATTTCCAAAGCCTCTAGAACATTTTTGCCGCCAGGAAGTTGGTTTTCTTCAAAATTGCACCAGAAATACAAATAAAATCCCTTTAAAAACCTTATGATTGGAAGAAACTGAGTCACGTGACGTATGTTGTAGTCGTACACAAAGCCAGTTAAAACTCGATGCACACTCTGATTTCAGTAGAATTTTTGACGTTGGCTAAAAGAATGGAGTAAAAATTTAACTGGCATCTAGTTCACCTCATAGTCTTTTTTCAGTTTAGTGATGTAGAGTTTAATATATTTTAGAAGGGTTTTGTGCCCAGTAGACACAGCCCTTTCACCTAAATAAACCTCGTGAAATTTAGGAAAGAGATTCGTGGAATTTATCGGCTGTCGCAACGGAATGTACTGATGCGTAGATGTAATTGCAGTTTAATGACTTGACGTTTTAAAATATGATAATAAAGTTTTTTACTTCTACTGAATGGTGACTAAACTGTGATTTGTTGTTGGTGATACCACAGGACCGCCTGATGCGATTGAGATGGGAAACCTTGCACAGAACTGAAAATGTTTATCAACAACTTTCGACTGCCACTCAGATAGAACTTGAAGTCAAATTCACAACATATATATATATATATATATATGTGTGTGTGTGTGTGTGTTAATAAAGAAATTTAGTTGAATGAACAAACGTGTATTTATTGTGTTATACATTTTGGTGACTATGCAATTTATTATATTTTATGTTTTACCAAAGTGCTCCTATTAATAAATCTAATAAAAAATTTGGAATCTCATATAAAATATATTAATTATGGAATAAATCAACCCCAATTAAAAAGTTATGAATTGAGATTAACATATCTACTTATGAAAATAATAAGTTTTATGATGATAAGTTATAAATATATATAAACTCTGTTTGTGGCGTCAGGTGCCGCCATCTGAAAAATCTACAAGAGACCACGCCACTTCTTCCGGTAAAGGGTCCATTCTTCTTCCAGACCCCTATCCCTCATGGCTTTTTTTATATCATCCATCCAGGTCTTTCGTGGTCTTCCTCGTTTCCTCATTTGGTTTGTTCTGTAATTAGATGCGATTTTGGGTAGTCTCTCATCACTCATTCTTTTAACATGGCCATACCAGATTAATTGTTTCTTTTGGAGATCGTCCAATATGGTTCCCTTTATTTTCATCATTCCTTTTATTCTTTCATTTCTTATTCTCTCTATTCTTGATATCCTGTATGATCTTCTTAGGGCATCCATTTCCACTTAAATACTCGAAATATAAATATAAGAACTAAGAACTTATGTATCATTCTACAAGAATTATAGTAAAAATCTTATAAAAGTTAATGGAGAACAGAATGTTTATTATTTATATATGTGTATGATTTTAGTATAGCTGTTGTTTAAGTTCAGGTATGTAATACTTTTTATTTTTACTTCACTATGATAAATAATTTATATTTTATTAACTTTAGGAATTATTACACAATGCATTTTGCTTTTGGCACTAACCATTTTAATTAATCTTACATCATGGACCAAATTTTATTACTCCTCTTATTCTGGAATTTCTAAATTTAAATATTTAGTGGTTATTATTCCAAATTCCTATACACCACTATTTCCAAATAACAATTTCTTCCCTTTTTTTTCTCTTTCTTTTTTTCCTTCTTTGTAATCTTTATAAATAAATAATTCCATTTCCCCATTAAATATTTCATCGTAACACATTCATCAAATTGAAGTAGAGTCCTGTTCTTAACAAAGTTTGTGCTCATGGCACGAAAGAGTATCAATGTCTACTCTAAAATGAGTGCGGGAGGGGTAAACTGCTCGAATAAGTATTTTCACCGTTCTAACGAAACAGGTCATGTTTACACTCAGTATACAAGGCTGTCATGAAACAACCTGAAAACATAAGCCAGAGAAAAGGCTTCTACACCGGGGATCTTACCAATCACCCAAAGTTTTCAACTGAAGTTGCCACTCTGCTATTCCAGATCCAGGTTGCCTGATTCCTATTTCAATCACTAACTCTTAACTGACTTTTCCCTTCAAATATCACTTCTGCTTATCGCCTAGAACAATAGGGGTTTCTCTAGCCAGTAGGAACTCTAGAAAGTAAAATCACTGATAAAGTCTATCATTGGAGAAAAAAGATTTCTCATGATGTAATCTCAATATTAGTTTCACTTTTGTCCACTCCCTACCTGTGAGGTTGTTTGGCAAGATTAAGTGCACTCCACCTGGGTCCTTTCATTAGCATAGCTGTCTTCATACCTTCAAGATGGAAAACTGGTTATGATTAATCGAAAATCTTGATGTTTGTCAGCAGATTTGTGGACTCTGTTAAAATTCTGAGGAAAATCCATTTTACATGGGAATTCTCCTATGCTAGCTTTTGGGTTGCATACAGGGGTTACCAGTGAGATATTGTGAATTTCTCACAAGTTGTTAAATAGATATGTAAAAATATTGACACATATTGAATAGATTAAGAAATGTGCATAATAAATAATTACATATGTATGTTATAGAAAACGCTTTTTTCTTTTAATGTTTTTGCAGACAAAATAGCTACAAAATATTCAATTATACTAAATTTAAAGAGCACTTAAATAACATAGAGAATTATTTCAATTACAGTGGTCTCATCTGTTTACAAATAAAAATATATAAAGCAATGTACATAACACAGAGAAAAATAAAATTCCTTCAATCTGGTGTAGTAGACTTTAAATGAATAGTTATTTATATAAAGCTTTGCATAATAATTTAAGCACTTAGAATAATAAAAGGTATGAACATTGATTTAGTGACATCTGACATACTGACTAAAGAATATTAATTTACAATAACAATACTTACTACAATTCACCTCGTCAGAATTGTCACCACAATCATCTTGAGCATCACATCTCCAATTCGCAAATATGCAGCGGCCATTACCACATTTAAACTGCCAAGATTCACAGGTGATGTTTTCACAATTCATCTCATCACTACCATCATAGCAATCTTTATCACTGTCACATCTCCAGGTAATTGTAATACACTGCTTACCAACTGCACAATAAAATTCATTTTTGCCACAAGTCTTTTCTGGATCTAAAAATAAGAATATTAAAATGCACCAAAACATAGTGAAGAAATGTATATGAAAAAAAAAAAAAAAACCAAAATTAAAACTTTATAGGTTCAGACAAGATTTCCTGTACAATATCAGAGACCATAAAAATGAAACCCTGAATTACCACGAGTGTAATTTGTAGAACATATGACTAGAATTTCAGGAACAAAAAGTTTATTGGCTTGTAAAACATCATTAGTAAAAACAAAACTTTAATAATATTAGCAGAAGGTAACAACAGCAATAAAATTTGAATAACACTTTGGTAGCAGTATCTTAAGTAGAAAGGTATATGTGTACCACAAACTTGCACAACTTATCCAATCCATTCATCACTGCATAGTACAGAGTAAAATTATCTTGTAAGAAGACAAAACCATTGCACAAAACAACAAAAAAATAAAGGTAGACCTGCTACCATAACCATAAAGCAACTTTAAAAAACATAATTACCTTTTTAAAGCACACACCAGTACTACATTGCTGCTTATATGCTGACTCACTGAAAACTCCATCTAAATATATGCCTAACGCTCGTATTCACGAATAACTTCGACCCCGAGTTAAGCCGAAAACCCGGGTCGAAAGCTAAAATGGTATTCATCGTCTACCTGACTGGACCGGTTTGAAGGCGAAATCTAACGCTGGGTTCAGTTACTGTCGGTTACTGGACCTGGCTTTATAGAGGGTTGAAGTTCAAGTTTTTCAACCGAGCATGCGTAGTTAACAAAAAACAAGACGAGAGAGCAAGTCTAGTCACATTTTACAATAATGGCGGCTTACGTACTGAATCAAGTGTCTGTGTATAAGATATAATAGAAATTTATTACTATTATAAAACAAAAGAACAATATGCAAAGGTATGTGATCTCATATATATGTATTAGCTTCAATTTTTTTTATCTGGTTTGTTTATATTTATATATAAATCCTCTATATTTTATGTTCAATTGTTTGTTTATATAAATAAGCATGGTCGCGAAGAATTTTATTTGCCATAAAAAATAGTCAACATTACATTAATGGTAGATAAATTGCTATTAAAATAAAAATTGTTGCATTTAAGGTTATTTGTTTTTGCAATTTTGATCTTAAAAAGAATTTATGAATGTATTTTAATAGTAGCGAAATAAATGTCGTACGTAAGTTCTAATTAAAATTTGAGACATCAGACTAATTTGCATTTTTCTTTAAGTAAAAAATACTTAGATTATGTTCAAGTATCCATCGACTCAATGTAGGTTTTCGATTTTGGTACTCGTAGAATATGAGTAAAAGTTAAATTTTGTGTCTTGTGTGAAAGATACACTATTATTATTTATGTACGATCTGTTATATAAATATAAGATTAGCTCTATAAATTAGATATTGTGGTTTTAAACTAAACAATATATCATCCGAGTTGTATTTATCTATTGAAGATTTCTAGTAGGTTTATTCTTTGTTTAAATCACGAATATGTTTATATTAATTAAACAACTCTATCATTGATTAACACTATACTATTGTTATTTCTGTTTTTGAGCTTTACGTTATATTTTCAAATTTTTGAGAAATTTGAAATATTTATTTAATTACATTTAAGTTTCAACTGTGTTTTAATTTCAAAATTATATATAATTTAAAATATTACAATAGAAGTAAAGGGCTGAAATACATTGATAAAAAATTGTTCATTTTTAAAATAACACCAGGCAAAAAATCCAGAAACACCTTTGTTTTAAAATAATGCTTCTCTTCAAATAAACGTTTTGTCACTTCCAATTTTGTCTATCATGACAGAATTGATATGACCTAAACCATTGATTGTACGGTATATAAAAAGTTATAACAGCTGTACATAATAAACTTACAGAACCAAACTTATTCCCTCCCCCTTTTCCCATCATGTTTTCACATATACACATACTAAGGATCAATCCAGACAAAATTTGGGGCCTATATAGGGCCCCTTCACAAAAATCCATGTCATAAAACAGGGACCTTCATAAAATTGCTTTTAATAAAACAGGGCCTTTCATAAAATTGCTTTTAATAAAACAAGCCCTTCACAAAACTCCTTTTAATAAAACAGGACCCTTAACTAAATTCAATTCCACAAAAACATACTCTTCATTAATTATTTTTATTGTGTTAGCTTTTAAAATGTGTAATCTACTAACAAAACAAATTCACCAAAAAGTAAAACTTTAGCAGGACTTAAAGAAGTTATTTTTAATAAATACTTGGTTGAATTTGAATAACTGAATTTCCTCTTTTGTTACAAAATGTTTTTTTCGCAAAAATATAATACATTTCACAAAAATAACTTCTTTTACTTTTCACAAAAATGTCCCCCCCCCCCCCCCCCCCAAAAAAAAAAAAAAAAAAAAAAAAAAACTTGAATTTTTTTACTTTAGTTGGTAAATCAAAAATACTAATTAGTTTGATATCTGAAATTTCATTTATGTAAACAGGAGTCATTTCGCTACTGTTAAAATACATTCGTTATTCCTAATTTTTTTTTTAAATGAAAATTTGAAAAAAATAAATAACCTTAAATGCAAAATATGTTATTTTAGTAATGTTTTATTAGCCCTTTAGGTAATGTTGACAATTTTTTAAGGCAAATAAACTCTACTCTTCATGATCTTGAATATTTATGTAAGCAAATAATTAAACATATAATATATGAGTTGTATGTATAAATATAAACAAACCAGCTAAAAAGTTTGCAGATAATATATATATATATATATATGAGATTACATACATTCTATTTTTAATACTTTAAACTTTCTTTTTATTTCTATATCTTACATAGAATCTTGAGTCACGTTTTAATTTACTTTAATTAACTTATAACACTGACAAAAAAAAAAGAAAAGAAAGAAAGAAAGATAGTGATGCATGGGTAGGGTGGGGCAAATGGGGCACTTATTCTTCTCCACTAAATCACATTCAAAAAAATTATATTCCTTAAAATTCAGTACTATAAAATTATCTGAAATTATCGTTAATAAATTCAGATTGTTTTATCAGATTACGAACTATCATTATTTTCCCTATCTAGTCTAGAAATCTATCGCCATTCATTCATAAAAAAATATTTAAAAATCTTTTTTTTCTCTCTCTCTCTCTCATAAATAAAATTGTAATTGAATCTATGAAGTGACATCTAAATGAGTGAAAAAAGTAAAATTTAAGAACTAGAAAGAATATAGAAAATGAAGTATAATTTTCTATATAAATACATATTTTTCAATGATGCACTGGATCTAAAAATAGATGTCTATGCATGTAAAAATATTTTGTAATTACTTAGGCTGATTTATTAAAAAATATTCAAAGGCAGTCAAGTGAATACCTTTGAACTTGTAAATCTGATAATGGAAAAATTCTTATACAAAAGGGGTAAAGGGGCTTCTAAAAGCTACAATTTAAAAAAAAATTAACTTTTTGTAATATTTCACAGTTTTATGTCCAGATAGTATACATAATTCATTTATCATTATTTAGAAAAGACTTTACTCGATTCTGTGTTGAATGAAAACTTATATAGTAGCCTTAAAAGGTTTAAAATATTAGTGTTCATTAAAATAACATCTAATAAAATAGCAATATATATATGGTTGACAGTTTAAACTAAAAACAAGTTTGGAGTTTATTATTTAGCGACTAGTTAAAATAAAATGTTTGTTAACCGATCGGAAGCGATAATTGAATGTGCCGTTGGAGCTCCTGAAAAACTTGGGTGCCTGGTGCCAGGGCACTGTTAGAACCACAAACACCACCTTTTAAGCACTCTTTGAAGCTCTGTTGATATTATTTCCACTCTTTTGTTGTTGTGTTTTTGTCAATGTGCATATTAATTACTATCTAATTGTATTAGAATTAATCATTTTAATTAGATTGCTGAAAATAAAAAAAATCAAATCAATACATCTGATATCATTTAATATATAAATTGATTCGACAAAATAAAAATCGTACTAGAGGCTACTTTCTGGATTTTTTTCCTTTTTCTCCATTTTAATATTTTCTTAATTAGAAATTATTTAATTAATTACTAATTATAGCTATTAATAATAGAAATCAACATAATTGCTGTTGAAATAAAATTTTCGTTTTGATCAAATCAAGTTTTCGTTTAGCTACTAAGACAAATTTTATTTGAAAAATAAACTTATAAAATTTACTTTAGCAATTAACACATTTCATATCCCTTTCTTAACTCACATATATGTTTAAAAGTAATAATAATAACTAGAGGGGAAAATTCTGCTATAAGGCCGAATATAGATTGCCACACATGGTTTTTATTTAAAAAATAAATAAACTAGCTGTAACTCAGAATAAAAACGCAATGACAACAAACAATTTTAAAATATCTAAATAACAAATAAAAATTCCCCTGTTAAAGTGTTGAGTTGTTCAATAACCATTCGATTTAGAAAAATATTTTTCTACCACTGAGCATTTTTTTAATGAAATTTAATTCATGTTGCTATGGCAGCAGACGATAAAACGATATCTTTGGAATAAGGGAATAAATAGAAGAAAAAATTTTGTTGATGTTTGTGATAAAATGTTTTTCTTTATTTTTTAAAAATGTATATACATAATTCACTTTTATATTTTAACAGAATAATAAGTTTACTATAATTCGTTACTCATGCTATGGCCAGTATACATGATACACGTCGAGCCACAATGCCTTTATCATTATCTTTTTACGCGTAAAAGTTTCGCTACGGTACTCCATTGTGAAGTTTTGTAATTTTTGAAATCTAATATTTGAAAAACGACATAATCATTAGATTTGAAATTTATATCAAGAAAAATACAATTTTTTACCATTCTAACGCAGTTTGTAAAACAATTTTTGTGACAAATACTTTTCGAGTTATTAATTTTTCAAGTAATTTCAAATGTTTCATTTTCCGAGATTAATCTGTGGCAACGATGGATTGCTGTGACTTTTCATAAACATGAAAAATGATAGAGATTGAAAGAATAAGCCACCCTGTGTGTGGCTAATACATAAAATTTGAATAAATTGTTAAAAAAATATTAAACTTTGTAAGAAATTAAAATAAGTTAATCGCCATATTTAGTAATTACAAGTTTTTATTTTGTGCATATATTTTGTAAAAAATAAAATAAGTACTACATTTAATTTCCTTTTTTTTCCGGCACTTTTCTTCCATAATATAAACAAACAAAGCTTCAACGCGAAACCGAAAACGTCATCTGATTTTTTTAACCAATTAGCACGCTTTATTCAACCGGGGTCGAGTAACTCTGAGTTGGGTAACTTTTCGTCCGAAGTAGACGGTGAATACGAGTTTTCAACTCTCGGTTGAAAACCTCAACCTGGGGTTACTGGACCCTCGGTTCAACTCTCGGTCGAAGTTATTCGTGAATACGAGCGTAAGAGGATAGAATAGGAGGAGTCAACATATCAATCTTCCCCTGTGGAAAGTTTTGTAGCTGACAAACAAGTTTTTTTCCCCTTTCCCGCATCTGCCATATTTAATTTTGAACGATAGTAGTCAGAAGTCTCCCATGCAAGACACAGCACATCAAACAGGGTGGATGCAGGAACAATTTTAAGTGACATCATAAATGACGACTTTTCATATTCTATCCCCCTAGACATATGTATATCCAATTAAGTGCAAAAAATTAACATTATAATGTGGCCAACTAGAAAACAAACTTTTTAACACATGTAAGACACACCCACCTCAAAACCTGACATCATTACATCAAGTTGCATCTTAGAAGTTATCCAATGGAAAAATAGCTAACATAAAAACTTAACTACCAACCACACAACACTATGCCAGGAAAGCAAATAAGTATGTAGATTTTTTGCAAGCTCAAAACCTATTATATTTTTACATTATACAACTTATATTTTAAGCAGTAATGAACTTAAATATGTTTAATAGCAAAGTTTTATGTGGTGGTCACCAACACTTCTAGGTAAAAATATCTCTTTTTAAAACTTAAGGGAAAAAAACAAAAAACAAAAACAATATTCAGGCTGGAAAAAACTAAAATATATATATATTTTAATATTACAGACCTCATGCTTGACTTGTACATTTAATTTTGCCATATTATGTTTTTCAAAACATTCTATTCTACTCAGTTTTTTTTTAAATTTTTGTTTTTATTATTACAATTTAAATCTTAAAAATTATCAATATACTTCTTAGTTTCCTAAACTGTTTCATCATACTGAAAATTATGTTCTGTGACCTTTTTTTTTTTTTTTTTTTTTTTTTTTTTTACCGAATGTGATATTTATACAAAAATTGAAACAAAATTTTAATCTATTAAAATTAGGATGTTGCAAAATTAGAAATATTGTAAAACTAAAATGAAGAATCAATGAATAATACAAATGAAGTAACTGATGTCTCACATTTTTGCTACATTAAAAATATTTTTGATTAATTTACGACTTTCAACATTGACTTTTTTCTTTCTCTTAGTTTCAATGATAATGAGTTTATTTGACTCACATTTTTTTTTTACAACCAGGCCAAACATTGAGATCAGGGTTCATGCTGCTGATTGCCATTTTACAAAATCATGAAAAAATGCTTTATTTGGAAAGACAACAAAAGATTTAAATTGCTAAAATTGCTAACGAGTGAAAGTTTCAAACATTTTTTTTCTCCAGATTATGGAAAATTTACTGCTTTGATTTATGATTGGTAGAAAGCCCTTACTAGTGAATTTCTTAAATATTATAATTTTTGCTCTTTTTCTTTTTTAAGATATGCCAACAGTGAAAGAAAAAGCACTTTTAAAACTATCTTTTCAGGATTTGTATGTTTTAAAACATATAAACGTAATTTAATTAATATTAAACTATTAATATTAAGTACCTTATTTTTTAGTTATATATATTTTTTATTTATACTTTATTTTCTACTTTCACGGTTGCAGTTTGTCACAGTTGGTAAATTTTAGAGAGCATGGTATAGTGTATAATTACATCCATTGTTGTTGCAATTTATCTACAGTTGTAACAATAAAAAATATTTGGTGATTTATCACCTGTGCCCGATTAACGGAAAAATGCCTTAAAATTTATTTATAATTAAGTTACAAACATGTGATTATCATTTTTCTAGCATATCAGGATGTGAGTGAAAATTCAATTACAAAATCCCCATCTTTACATACATGAACAAAGTTAAATAAAATAATGTAAAAATTAAAAGGGAGTACATTACGGGGTTAAAAGATGATTTAAAAATCTGTGTTTTGAAACAAACCTATTGCTCACCTTTTTATTTAGGTATAGTTTTTCTTTGCAGATAAGCCAGATTGTCAAGACCAGTTAGTAACCCTGATTGAAATCATTAAATATTATGTAATTTTTATAAAATTATCTTAAAAAGCATGAAACATTTTCTTAAATTATTATTTTGTTCAATTGCTCTTCAAAGCCAAAATAAAAATACTAATAAAAACAATGCTGTTTGCTTTAAATCCCCTGAGAAGGTGAAAATTTTAGCACAAACAAAGTTATCAATTATATAACAAGCCATTCAAAAATATAAGCAGGTAAGTACCAATATCACAAAGAGAATAAAATAGCAGAAGTTATATTATGAATTAAAAAGTTCTTTAAAAAAAGTATAAAAACTTCCTTTAACTATGAAACCTTTTGAAATTCACATGCATGAAATAAGGTGTTATTATAGATATATTCATGCAAAACAAGAAGTATTTTCTCAGATATTTTAATATAAAAAGGAATATTAAATATATATATATAATGGATATTTTTAACAATTTTTGTTTTAAAAATAATATAATATGATTGTAAAATACTTACGTGTTTTTAATATAAAATCATATGAAACATTTTACTCAAATATAATTTTTTTTAATAAAAAATAACAATTTTGTTACTTAATTATTTTTAACAATTTCAGAAAAACAAAATAAGTTTTTAAAAAGCCGATTTATTCACAAATGAAAATAATTAAATAAAACTTTCAAGCAATTTGTGTACGTTTCCTTATAACACTTATTATACATAAAAAATTGACAGAACAAAAAAAAATGTTTTAATTTTAATATATTTTTGAAAATTCAACAATTTTATATAAATATATAATCAATCATATATAAAAAGTATGATTTAATAAGTAATAATGAGTAAAATAGAATAATAATTTAAAATATGCATTTCTAAAATGTTGCAGATGTTAAAAATATATTTGACAATGAAAAAAAATAATAAAATAATATTAACGTATAAAAAAAAAACGTAAATTCAAATAAAAAGTACTTGATAATAATGAGTAAAATTGAATGATAACTTAAAATATATTCTTCATAAATTTCGTTGATGTAAAAAATATCGTAGAAAAAAAAATTATATTTAAACATATAGTGAAGTATATGAAGTAAAATGTGTTGTATAATAATTAATAATAAAGATTAAAACTGAATGATAATTTAAAATATACTAAACAGAAATGTCATTGATGTTAAAAGTATCTAATACATGTATTGAATTATAAGGTGTAAAAATGAATAATAATTAAAAATATGCACTTTATAACATGTTCATATTTATCAAAATAGTCAGAGTCAATTATTTATTTGGATTCAGTTTCACTCTCAGAATTTTTACTTTTAGAAGATGTATTGTTTTTCATAATCTACACTATTTCATTAGCAGTGAAATACATGCATCAATTAGACATTTTAATTAGTTTTTGAAGTACGATACATACATATAGATCATTTAATTTAAAACGAATTAATTTAAAATATGAAAAATTATTGAAGGAAAAAATAAATAAAAATTAAAACCAAAGAAGAGTGCAAAAATGTTCTGTTAACTTGATTGTGCTGAAAATATTCTTTGGTTTTCAGCACCCACGATCGGTAACTTTTTTTTTTTTAAAACTGCGCAACAGAATTGGCCACAACAAGACAAAATTATAATAAAATTGAGCCCCTCATTCTTTTTAAAAGAGTGAAAATCTAAAGTGCCGGTAATTACGGTGACCAGGCGTACAAATAACCTATTTCCAATCGAGATAAAATTCGCACTATTCGGACTAAGCATTCCCACCACCCTCCTCATCATGGTGCTGAAGGGGGGGTTGAATTTCCATCGTATCTTTTGGATGGAATCTATTGTACTGACAGATTGTGAATCTATACTTGAAAGTGCTCTGTGGGTACCGCCGAAAATTTTCCCGTTATCCAAATAAATTATGTAAGGTCTCCCTCGTCTGGCAATAAATCTTCTTAGAGACTGTATGAAGCATTTTGTAGAGAAAGATGTTACTAGTTCCAAGTGTATAGCTCGATAAACAGCACAGGTGTACAAGGCTATCGAAACTTTTGTACCATCGGAAAGATGAAGGGGACCAGTAGGAAACAGGGTGTAAGGGGGCTACCTAACTTAGGAGATATTGATTATTTTTGTGACTCATGTAAATTGGGAAAGTTCCGTAGTGTATCACATAAATCCATAAAGCAGGTTCGATCATCACATCCATTAGAATTATTGTTTGCAGACGTTTGGGGGCCCTGTGCAGTTACTGGTAGACAGAATGAAAGATATTTTCTTTCAATTATTGATGACTACTCTCGCTGTGTTTCTGTATACCCCATGAGATTTAAATCTGATGCTTTTGAACTTGTTAAAAATCATATCACAAAAGCAGAAAATTTTATTGGTAAGAGGGTTAAATTTTTCAGATCAGATAACAGCAAAGAGTTTCTGAACAATAATTTTGAAGAATATTTTACCAGGGAATATCTGTTGAGGTCACCAACCCATTTACTCCCCAGCAAAATGGTACTGTGGAGAGATATATGCAAACTATCGCGAATGGAGCCCGAACCATTCTTTTAGAAAGCAAAATGGATCCCAGTTTTTGGCCAGAGGCCATGCGTTACTTTGTTTACACCTGGAACCGTACCTGTTCTAAAAATTTTTCTAAGACACAATTTGAGCTTTATGGAGGCAGGAAACCATCAGTCAGGCATCTTAAACCCTTTGGTACCATAGCATATGTAGGCATACCCAAACAAAAACGAAATAAACTTGAACCAAAAGCTAAGCGTGGTGTAATGGTGGGTTATGCATTCCGAACACGAGGTTATAGAATCTGGCTTCCTGACACAAACCAAGTAATAGAAACATCTAATGTAAGTTTTAATGAAAAAGATTTTGGGGATTTTGGACGCAGTGGAGTCGTGATGGGCCCGGATGATTACAACCTCTTTCCACTTGGTTCTGAAGGTAATCATGAGCAAACTGTTGAGGCTGAATCCAGAAACTCCTATCTGATTCCCTCCAGTAGCCAAAATGATTCCCAGTCCAGTGAGGGAGAGGATGTTGATTCCGGACACAAAACACCCTCGTCCGTCATTTCCTCGTTAAGAGAAGTTGACTGGATAAGGAAACCAATCCCACGTAAGACTGGTAACAGGACTGATATTTATTATTTTGAAGCTGGCAAAAACCTACGTCTTAGATCTCATATAGAAATCAAAAAATATTGTGAAGAAAATAAAATAAAGTACGATTCTTCCCTGTTTGATTTCAGTAGTTTAAATAAATATTCTGGTCCAGTTACAAATAAAACCATTGCTGATCCTATTTCTGATGATGAAGACTATGATGAATCTGACTCCATGGTTTCAAGTGTTTCATACCCTATAGCATGACTAGGCGTGGACAGCATCCCCCATACATATAAACAAGCCTGTAAGTCAGAACAGCGTGCTGCCTGGTATAAAGCAATGCAAACCGAGATTCAGGTAATGCGAGAAAGGGGGGTTTGGCATCTAGCTGATTTACCAAGCGGCGTTTCCCCAGTACGTTGTAGATGGGTTTACATGGTGAAAAGGGATGAAGTAGGAAGGATTGCCCGACACAAAGCCCGGCTTGTTGCCCAGGGATTCAAACAGGTGAAAGGAGAGTCGTATGACGAAACCTTTAGCCCTGTGGTCAACTTTGCGGTAATCCGGTACTTCTTCTCCCTTCTCGTTTCGGGTGGACTCACATTCAGTGTGACGTCACTAGCGCCTATCTTTATGCACCTCTACGGGAGAACGTTTTCATGTCACAACCTCCCGGTTTCGTAGTTCCTGGATTGGAGCATAAATACTGCAAGCTAGACCGCGCGTTGTACGGTTTACATCAGAGTGGCCGTGAGTGGTTTTTGGAAATTCATCAGGTCTTAATTAAAATTGGTTTTAAAAAGTTTGAATCATGTAACTGTGTTTATATTTATGGCACTAACATTGTTTTACTACTATATGTGGATGATATCATCATTTTTGGCAGACAACCACATTTTGTTGATAAGGCCATAAAATTGCTGAAAAACCATTTCGACTTAAAATTATTAGGTAGAACCAGGAAACTATTAGGTGTTGAATTCAGTGAGAGAAATAATGATCTTGAAATCCATCAACACCAATATATTGCTGAAGTCTGTGAAAAGTTTAGTAAATTTAAGTTTCCTATTTCTTCTTTACCAATAAGCAAGGGAATGGTCTATTCTAAAACAGATTGTCCTAACACCAGTGCTGAAATAGAACATATGTCTCACTATCCATATCGCAGTTTACTAGGATGTTTGTCTTTCATTGCCAGTCGAACAAGACCTGATATATGCTATGCTGTAAACATATTCTCTCAATTTCAAAGTAACCCTGGAATGCCTCATTGGGATGGTCTGTTGAGACTGCTTGGATACATCAAGTACACTTGTAATTATAGTCTTAAATTATCATGTAAAGCAAATAATATTACAGTATATTCAGATGCAGACTTTGCCGCGAACCGGGACGACCGAACCTCGATCGGCGGCCAAATAGTCATGGTGGACAACTCACCAGTCGACTGGCGCACTTTTAAAGAAAAGTGTGTCAGTTTGTCTACAATGGAATCAGAGTTTGTCGCCATGACTGAGGCTGCTAAGAACCTGGTTTGGTTCGACCGGATCCGGCAAGAATGTATAGATTATAATATTTCTCCACCTAGCAATAAATCTGTTATGAAAGCTTAACCAAGCAGCCATAGAATTTGTTCGCTCACCAATAGAAAATTACCGTTCCAAGCACATCGACATTAAATTATTTTTCATACGTGACCTGGTTTATAATGAGGTATTTTCATTAAATTTTGTATGTAGTAAATTAAACTTTGCCGACGTTTTTACCAAGCCGCAAACCCGCCATGACTTACTTATATTTATTAAATTATTTTTCAATATATAATTCTCATGAATATATTTTTGTGTAATGTGATACATGTAGAAGCTTTTTATATATAAAATTGTTAGAACATTGTTTTATTTAAAACATGTTTTTATACCATCATCTGACCTTTTTAACATTTTTATATCTGTGTACCCCATGGCAGTGAGCAATTTAATTTCCCGTCCGAGTGTGGAAATGGCGTTTCCGTGGGGGTTATTTTCAGATGGCTCGAACAGCCTTCGGTACCGTCTCGGGAAGGTGACCCTTGTCCGGTAAATGTCAGAGAGTCATCTGGGGTAATCCTCCGGAAACATACCACCATACAAAGACCTTTACCACGGGCACGTTATTTTTAATTCAGTAAGTCCTTGATTTTTGTAATTGGGAGTGTCACTTTTGTCCCGCTCATTGTCATTGGGTTGTATTGTTAATTTTTCAGTTAAAATTTTTCTTTATTTAAAGCTTTTAAGTTAATTTTGAATATTTAATGATATATATACAAAATGTAATTTCTATACTGTGATATTTTGAATAGTTATACATCTGTATCCATGTACTGTTATTCATGTGTAATAGGTTTCTCTATTTTTGCAGGCATCTAGGATATCCATCCTTCTTTTTGTGGTTTAATGAGATGTTATCCGTATTTGCATTTAGCAGCTGCATACGGAGGAATGACTGGAGAGTGCTTGATCTAAATAGAATGGCTGAATTTAGTATGTGAGGAACGAGCAAGTGTTCCGTGGGTTTTGTCCTATATTTTGGATGCCTGGCGAAGTTTATGGAGAGATAATATATTCAATCAGTTTAATCTGAATCTGAATATTGTAATTTTTGAGGATACAGTATGATTATTGTACAATAAAAATGAATTTTTTTTTAATATATTTTTGAAATTGTTATGTTGTAATCAAGGTCAAGATGGTGTTGTTGGCTTGTTAAACCCTTCAAATGGAAGGTATTGTGTGTCATGTATCACAGCATGGTTTGTATTTGGTTTTTCATTGGTTTAAAGTTTGTTAATATTAAAAGTTTTTGAAATTACTAGCACTTTTCTATTTTGGCAAGTTTTTTTTGACAAAATTATGAATTTAAAAATTCATTTTTGGAGAAGGAAAATTTCTTTAGCGGTTTTTAAGCCGTGTTTAAAAATTTCAGTTAGTTGGGATGCCATGATGGTTTGAATTACTAATATCTAATTACAGTTTAAATATTGAATTTTTGAATTTAAGTTTTAAAAACTTGGTTCAGTTAATGCTAAGTGTTTGGTTTTTTTTTACCTTGAATTCTGTTTTATCAGATGACTTTAAAATGTTGAGACAACGAGAGGGGGGCTTCTGTTAGGAATTAAATATGTTAAGCTTCTCCTTGTCTCAAAGACATTAAGTTATCCATACAGAATCAGTACTAAGTTTAAATTACGTTTTCTTAATTTCATTTTTACATATGTTTCTAACATTTAAATATTATTTAAATATCGTTTACTTACGTTTTTCTTTTGCTTTTGGCCTTTGTTTAATTTAGAAATTCCTTTTATCTTTCATTTATTTACTTTAACTTAAAGCTAAACTTTCGTTTTCACTGGCATATCGGCACTCACTGTCATAAACAATATCGTATCTAACATCGGCACTTTGCTCATCTGCGATCGTTAATCGATTCACCCATTTTTCTTTCGCAAGTAGAGCTTTTGCAGATTGCATCTACTTGCGTACGATTCGATTCAGCGTTCGATTACGCTTTAATCGATATCGCGATGACGTTTCGCCGTATGTTCTGGAAAGTTTGTTTTGAATGTTTAATGAGATCTCGCTACTATAAAAAGGCTGTATTGTTAATGTTTAATCAGTTTCTAGTTGTAGGCGAATGAATCTCGAACGTGAGTGAAGCTTAGGCTTCCTCATTACAAGGAAATAGTTTTGTCTTTTGTAATTGGTATTTATTTTAATAGATTGCCATCATGCTGTGAAACATCGTTTAGTGAGTTATACTTGTGTTTATTTTTGGTTCAGTTAAATCATCTTAAAGTTCGTTTTCCGTTTTTATTATTGATCCAATATGTGTTACAGTGACTCTTCTTATATTTGACTTTTATTTGAATAAACTATTTAAAGTGAAAACCTGCTTCCTCAAATTACTTAATCACTAAAGTCTTACACATCCAGCTCATGTTTCCAGTGCGTTTTCTGCTGTATTAAGTTCTTAAAATGTTCAACATCATTACATCAATATTCCAATTAGATATTGAACAAAAACACTAACGTATACTGCAGCGCGTGCGCAGCACGACTGCTATACGGTGCCGCAGGCAGCGGGGACCCGAGCCGGAGGTTCGTTCAGTTAGAGGTTTATACTATTTTATGTGCAATTTAAGGGATTATCCGGTGCGTGCGTAGCACGACCGGTATACGGTGCCGAAGGCAGCGGGGACCAGGGTCGGAGATTCGTTCAGTTAGAGGTTTATACTATTTGATGTGCAAATCCTTTAAGGGATCATCCGGTGCGTGCGTAGCACGACCGGTATACGGTGCCGAAGGCAGCGGGGACCCGGGTCGGAGGTTCGTTCGGATCGAGGGGGATGCGAACCGGAGAATACAAAAGTTTCGAGGCACCAATGTAAATTAGGGGCCCGCTGGCGGGCGAAGCCAGCTAGTAAGTTTTTAAGGAATTAAAGAGATTTTCTAAGGACATTAACATTGACTCCAACTAACTAGTCAGTGCCATGGTTATTCCAGATTCATGGTGAATTTTCTACATTACTAAAAGAAATTTGGTTTCAATCTTTTAACCGAATGTGGTAAATTTTGATGAAATTCCCATTTTTTTCAGGGATTTTTTGATGAAATTCTCGCTTTTTCAGAATTCCTTTGACGAAATTAGTTTTTTTTTTTTAGTGATCCTTTGTCGAAATTCGCATTTTTACAGCGATTTCTTGCGAAATTAATGTTTTTCAGCAATTTTTTGGCAAATTTTACGTTTTCTCGTGATTATTTGGCGAATTTCACATTTTTTTTCCACGATTATTTGGCAAAATTCGCATTTTTTGGCGAGATTCGCATTATTACCACGATTCTTTGGCGAAAATCGCACTCTTTAAGTGCTTCTTTGATGAAATTCGCGTTCTTTAAACAATTCTCTGACAAAATTCGGGTTTTTTTTTTTCGCAATCTTTAAGCAAATTTCATGTTTTTTTCACCGCGATCTTTTGCCGATTTTCGCATTTTTCACATGATCCTTTGACGAAATTCATGTTTTTTCAGCAACCTTTTGGCAATTTTAGCATTTATTACACGATCCTTTTATGAAATTCACATTTTGTCAGCGATCTTTTGATGAAATTCACTTTTTTTTCATGATCTTTAGGTGAATTTCACATTTTTCCGCAATCTTTTGCCAATTTTCATCTTTTTTTTTTTTTTTTTTTACATGATGTTTTGACAAATTTCGCATTTTTACAGTGATCCTTTGACGAAATTTGCGCTTTTTTTTTTTTTTTTTTGCAATCTTTAGGCGATTTTGCATTTTTTCGGAAAATGGCGAAAAAGCAGAAAATGGTAAATGACAAAAACGCAGAAAACCGCGGAAGAATCTCATGCCTGTGAGTTAATTTGCTTCAACCAATTGGCAAATTGTGTCTTTAAATTTTCAGGGAGTTCTTCATCCCATTTTACTTTTTGAAAATTTCTTCACATTCCGTTCTCTTATTGGCTTTGATCAATTTATTCTCTGTCTTATAAAAGGACTTTTCTGCTAAGGAACAGTTGCTTGTTAAAACTGAATTGTAAACAATCCATGGTAATAACACTTCATAACAATCAGATTTATTGTGTTTAACAGTTTCTAAAAAATGTACTACTAGAACTAGAAGAACAGAAATAGAACTGATCAATGTAGTTTCTGCTCTTGTAGTAGTAAGGCATGTTGTAGTCTGAAGGAGGATTCATTACTTTAAAAAACATTGCTAATTCTATACTTTTAATTCTACAGTATATTTAAGAAATTACAGTATATTTAAAATTTAATAAGCTTTTAAAACCAAAATACATCAACTTACTAGTACAGTTGTCTTCATCTGATCCATCACGGCAGTCATCATCAAAATCACACACATAATCCTGTCTAATACAGTGTCCATTCCGACATTCAAACTGATTTTCAGTGCATTTTGGATAATCTAAAATGAATAGAATATAAGCAAATACAAGCAATAGGCAATAATATATCTACGGTAATCTATATACATAAACAAATATGACATATTTAAGAAAATAACATTTTATAGGTATCATTTCACATCAACCAACCTAAAAGCGCCCTCTCAATTCCCTACAATTTTGATGTAATCACTACAGTACATACATATACATCTAAAATGGACATCTGCAAATTGTCAGAGTCAGAAGTAAGTATAATTGGGGCATCAGCTTCTGTAAAATTCACTATTTCACAGCTGCAAGAAAAACGATCAAACCACAAAGCTTGTCATCTTACTGCTCATGATACAAGAAACCTTACATATTACAAATATGTGATCTCATACATCTTTTTGTGTTGAAAAACATAATTGTTGTATTAAAAATCAGAAATTAATATATTCATCATCACTTGGCCTCATACCAGGCCCTAGAGCATGTTACGATGAATTTGACCCTTACTATAACAAGCTGTAACTACTGAATAAATTACTTTTAAGGGACTTTGACTTTACTTAGTATTTTCCTACTAGTGTAAATGCCCGTACTAGGATGGTAGGTAGAAATCGTGGTTTTTGCATTAAATTTGAAATAATTGATAAATATACTATATACTATTCATTGACAATAAGGAAAACTGACATGAAACGTCAAGTTCAGGGCCTGATTAATGCATGGGCCTCTGAGACTTCAACAACAAATTTGTAATCTAATATATATTGAAACAGATATATATTGAATGCAATAGCAGTAGAAATAATTTTTACTGACTGACTTGTACTCTAAGCAATATAAACTTGTTTATATACTATTCAGTGAGTTTCCAGCAAGTTCAGCTCTCATTTATGAATTAATTGATAAATAATAATAAGAAACATAGTTTAGAATAGTACATAATTTAGAAAGATAATATAAACTAAGTTTCATATTCAAACTTATCAAAATTTTATATTGCTGGGAAAAAAAAAAAAATTGCTGTAAAGGCTGAATTAACCGGCATGTTTGGAAAATACTGATTGCATATGCTTAAATTATTATCTGGATAGTTGAGTGCTACAAAATCTATATCTTTCGAGGGGAGCATCGATGAAATAGTAAAGCAGGGAAACTTTTTTTGCCTATTTTCCGGTCGAAGTCTGTCAAATAATTCTGATTTTATTATTTTAAAATTTGCATTGGATGAACTTATTTTTGCCGAATTAAAATAGAAGTAAATTTTTTGTTGTTGTTGGAATGGAGTTTCTAGGTTTATTTCTTAATATTAGAGGGAGAGAAAAAAAATGTCATTTGTGCTCATTTCTTAGGTCAATTTTTGTACAAAAAAAAACCCCTCGCCAGATTGAATACCAGTGACGACCTGGTGACTGCATTTGTCAAGCCCTGGTCATGTCCATAGGTAATTAATTGGTATAGTAGCAAAAAAGTAATGTGCTATTTAGCTACAGCTTGTTAAAGTAAGGGTCAAATAAATTGCGGCAAGCTGTACGGTCTAGTTTAAGGCCAAGTGGTAATGAATGTATTAATTTCTGATCTTTAATACTGCAATTCTATTTTTCAACACAAAAAACGGTACAAGATCTCATATTTGCAAAATGTAAGGTTTCTGGGATCATGAACAGCAAGATGAAAAAAAGTAGGGGTTTCATCACTTTAAAAAAAAAAAAAAAAAATTATACCGCAAACCAGGCCCCTACCTGCCCGGCATGAATACCTAGCTTAACGGGTTAGTACCTGAGTGCGGGGCGGAAATCGCCTGATCACAGCATGGCTGTGATCCACCTGAATATAGATTTGTTCACATCGCTGCTGTGCTTGCTCTCTTGTCGATTGCTACAGTTATCTTTGTTTGCCGGTTCAAAGTTTCTGTTTAACTTTGTTGAATTGACAGATTTAATAGGTCTCGTAATTTAGAACCTTGATCAGGTGACGATACCCTCACCTGACTAGGCACCCCCAGAGGTATAATTCACAGGTAACTTGGAGGGCTTTGCACCCACGACGGATTTTACATGCACCAGGTGCCATTAGCGTACATAGATTTACATATTTACCATGTCTGTTGGCTTGTAACGTTCATGGTGGGTTGTCGCTGTAGTGTTTATCGCTTCTTTTATGGGCTGATTTCACTTCTTGTTGTATTTATCACTGTCAAGGTTTTTTGCCGTTTTTATAGGCTCACCCCTGTTGTGGTTTGTTTTTGTCTATCATTCATTGGGTTTTTGTCTCTTTCTTGATATATTGTTACCTCTAGCTTGTGCTAGAGCTTGTTGTCACATTTTGAATCTTGGTCTTCTTTCGAGAGTTTCACTGGTTATTATGTCACTATCGTGGGTTTTGTCACGTTGTAACTTTTGTTACTGGTGGTTGTCACATTGTAACTTTTGTTACTGGTCAGGTGGTTTGTAGTGGTTTCATCACTTGTCCTGTAACAGTGCAATAGTGAACTTTACAAAAGCACCCCTAGTGCCCCAACTGTACTACTTCTGACTCGGACAGTTTGAAGGTGCCCATCTTAGACTTATATGTATGTCCTGTAGGGATTAAATCAAAGTTGAAAGTGGTCAAGCAGGGACCATATCCAAATTTAGGCTGTTTGACATGGAATGACTTTATATTCAGCTTTATTATAGCTACTTTCATTACTATACAAAAGTTATTTTTTTAAGCTCAAAATAAAATATTATGGACAACTAGAAGAAATGTTTCTTTAAAGATTTCAGAGAAAAAATTAATGCATAAATAAAATACAATGCAAATCAGTACATGTATCAGATTAATTGAAAATATATTTATCAAAATAAATAAATGAAATTAAAATAATCAATGATAAGCATGCATGAATAGTGAGCAATAAAACAAAATAGGAAAAACAATCTAACTATATTGTACAAACAAATCAAAGAGAACTAATAATAAGTATTAAAATGCTTTAGAAGACATTGTTATTTCAGAATAAGATTTTAAGAAAACCATCAAATTTAATTATATTAATTATAACTATCATTTATTTTAATATCACAGTAAACATAAGCAAATAGGCAATCATTGATAAATTAAACTGAACTACTTCAAACATTGTTAATGAAAGAAAATAAGTCTAAAGTAACTCTGACTCTGAAAAAGAAGAAAAATAAATACTTGTGCAAAGGACATAATTTTTTATCCTTTCCCAGGGAACCAAATCAACCTTATGAGATGTCTAGATAATGAATGCTAAACAATTAATGCTAAATAAGTCCATTACTAAATACTGGGTATTTCCTTTTTGTCGAGGTCTTGGTGAGATAGAGAACTTGGTGAAACAGAGAAATATTTTGTTTATATTAGACTATTTATAACATTGTGCAACACACCTCATTGTCTTAAGCTCTTATTTCACTAATGCCATTCATTTTAAAAAGTATAAAACCCTCTATAAAAAAGAAGTACCAAAATTTGTTTTATCAATATAATTTTCTATTAAGTTCTGAAATGCTATGTAATGCAACGTCAGATATCAACAACAGATTATTTTAAGCTTACAGAATGTAGATCAGACAATTAAATTTAGTTTAGGAAGGTCATTCATTTATTCCTCTTATAGTCTAATTATTTTTTATTTATTATTATTATTTTGAAAAGATAGTGATTTTTAGTATAAATTTGTTTTGCTTTGTTTTTTTATGTAGAAAGTATATTTTTTTAAACATTTCTACAGAGATAACATTTTGAATACTTTTTCATATTTTCAAAATTATTATAATCAGTATTTTTTTAGATAATTCAAAAGTTTGACATTTTTTTACAAAAATTCGAAGAAACTATCTTGAAATGGTATGTTTTAGG